>CM018695.1:38544913-39075678 GCA_009363875.1 Mikania micrantha
AAAATCTTGGAATCAAGGTTGATACTTTTGTATGCTCAGATGATCCATATAATGAACGAAACAATAATTTAAGATTAAACTTTTAACAATCAAATCGATATTCTCATATACGTAGAGATTGTCCAACACTTAATCAAACCAAGAAAACAAATTTGAATTGTTTAATGCTATAACAATCAGGTCGACAAGTATACGCAGAGAAAGTTTCAGCTTTAAACAAAATAAAAGAAAAACAAATTTTGAATTTATTTTAAAATTAAACACATGATCAAAAACTAGCAATTAAGTAATTTTAATTCCAGAAACACATTGTAAGATTAACAATCATGCATTCAGGACAAAGCTAAGCACTGTATTCTAAGCAACTGTCTCCCACAAAGTATAATCATAATTTTGTCAAATATTATCTCAACTAAGTTATAAACCTACCAACATATCATACTAAGTAATTGTAAATGCTATTTATGTTTAAGTTCTAGTATGATACAGATGTGCTTCTGATTGCCACAATGTACTATCATTTCTCACTAGGTCGAATAAATTTCTTAAATTTTTAATTTTTTAATGTTTTTGTGTTTTCGATAAAACAAAACAAAAAAATATATGATGTCAATTCAATAAAAATTGATTATGAAGGAAGTTAATTTTATATGACCTCACCCATGACCCGATTTCCATTTAGTTTGAATAAATACTCAAAACGAGTTTTATCAAAACCCTTGGTGAGAAGGACTGCATGATGCTCGTTTGTGTGTATCTTCACTACATCAATAAGTTGATGTAGCCACAAAAGTTTGGTTTTTACATTGCCAAGACATTTCCCCTAAAAATTGTGCACCACCAGTTGTGGACTTTGCATCTGTCTTGCATCCTCCATAATCGGAGTCACTATAGGCATTGAAGGAGAAGTTATCATCCTTAGGATACCGCAGACCGGTGTCTGGTGTACCCTTCAGATAAAGAATAATCTGCTTGACTGCTATCAGATGTGACACCTTAGGTTTAGGTTGATATCTTGCACATATACTTGTAGCAAAAACAATATCTGGGTTTTGAGGCTGTCAGATACATCAAACTTCCAAAAATTCCACGATAAAATGTACGATAAATCAACTCCCCCATAATATCAGGCTCAATCCCGTGATTAGGCTGAATGGGCGTGGAAATTGATTTTGAATCAAGCACATTTTTTCATCGGTAGATCCAAAAATAATATCGTCCCCATAGATCTGAACAAGGAGATTGTCCTTGCCCTTTTCCCGAAAAAAGAAACTTTTGTCAATCTGACCCTTATTGAACCCGTGTTCAATAAGATGAGTCGATAAAGTCTCATACTAGGCACGCGGAGCCTGATGAAGACCATACAATGCTTTGTCCAAGAGGTAAACCTGATCCCGATGGATAGGATCCTCAAAGCCCGGTGGCTGACAAACATACACTGTTTCCTTCAACAAGCCATATAGAAAAGCAGATTTCACATCCAACTGAAATACTTTGAACTTCTTGTGGGCGGAAAATGCAAGAAAAAGTCGAATTGCTTCTAATCGCGTCACAGGTGCAAAAACCTCATCATAATCAATTCCTTCAACTTGCCGAAAACCTTGAACCACTAAACGAGCTTTGTTTCTGACAATTACGCCTCTGTCATCTCGTTTGCATCTCAGCACCCATCATGTGCCAATCTTTTTCTCTCCTTTTGGTAAATCAACCAAATGCCAAACCCCCAACTTGCGCAATTGATTTAATTCTTCTTGCATAGCCTCTACCCAGGCCAGCTCACGCAAAGCTTCAGTCACAGTCTTTGGCTCTATTTGAGAAATAAATGCTGAATGCATCCAGAGCTCTTGACTGCCATGAGTTTTCTCTAACTCAACATACATACTTTCTTCATTTGTGACTTTATTGCGTGTCTACACTCCTGCATTAGGATATCCTATAATTTGATCAATCGGATGATTAGCATGAATACGTGTGACAGGCAATTGCGGAACAACCACATCATGATCCAAATTGTTGATATTCTAATCAGGATCTTGATCATGAGAAATTGCATCTTCAAAAACCTCATTTTCATCCTCGGATGCCAATCTCCATTAATAGCTTCTAAAGTACCTTCTCCATGTGGTGTAATAAATTCATCTTCAGGTTGATGAGAAATACCTTGTTCTTCTGAATTCAGCAAGTCATACAACATTTGTAAAGTTATTTCATCATCAGAAACATTTGAAGACATATTAAAAGACTCAAACAACTTATTGTAATCGAAAAGCCAATCTGGACCCTTCGCATTTGGTATAGGTGTATGTCGTTGAACATCCACATGATACCACAATTCCACAACACCCGTACATTTGTTAAACACACGTTTTTTTGGAAGACTATAACCAAGAAAGAAACCCTCTTCAACTTTAGAATTGAATTTTGAATTCTTCTTTAGCATTGTACAAGGAGCCCCAAAAGGTTCCAAGTGTTCCAAATTAGGTTTTCGATTCTGAAGCAATTCATAACAAGTTTTATTGTATCTTTTGACAATTAAAACTCTCTAAGGGTAAAACAAGCAGTAGCCACAGCTTCATTCCAAAAAGTGATGGGAAGTTTAGAATCAGCTAGCAATGTTCAATCAGATTCAATCAAAGTCCTATTCTTTCTTTCAGCTACACCATTCATCTGAGGCTCATAAGGTGCATTGAATTGCTGTTGAATGCCTTTGGAATTACAAAATTCCTCCATTTGATGATTTTTAAACTCAGTCTCAGATCTTATATGCCTCATCCTCAACTTATATAAAGTCTCCAACCTATTTATCAACAAAACAAAGTTTTCATAAGTATCAGATTTATGTTTCAAAAACATAATCCATGAAATTATTTAAAAGTCATCAGTCACAACAAAATAATAAAATTCACCACCTATACTTTTCACATTGATTGGTCCAAAAAGATCCATGTGAATAAGTTCAAGTGGCATGTCAATAGAAAAAATTTTCTTGGTTTTGTGAGACTTCCTTTTCTGTTTACCCATTTTACATGAAACACACACATCCGAAAGTTTAAAATTTTTTGTAAGTACACCATCAACTAAATGATTATGCACAAGATGATTCTTTTTCTGGATGTGAGTATGTCCCATTCGCCTGTGCCATGAACGTGTGTCCTGTTCAGTAGCTTTTGACACTATGCGTGTTTCCACATTATTTACTATCTCCGCATTTGCCATGTCAAGCACATATAGATCCTTGCTCCGATCAGCCGTCATCAGAATCCACTCCTCTGAAATCTGAAATCCTTGCTTGAGTACATAACACCTTTCTTTGTCAAACATCACTTTGTAATCTTTATCACAAATATGTGATACACTCAACAAATAGTTAGTTAATTCTTTACAAAAATTAACATTTTCAAACGAAACCTTCCCATTTGTCAAACTACCAAACCCTGTAATTTGATCTCCTTTATCTCCAGCAAAGTTCACATAACTTCCTTTCACCAACTTGAAATCTCTTAACAAGTTCAATTATCCAGTCATATGGCAGGAACATCCACTATCAACAATCCAACGATTGTTAATATGGCCCGTGGATGCAACCTGCACGATAAATTAAAAGAAACTTGTCAGTATTCAAAACGGGTGACCCCCGCTGTGACAACTAGTACCAGATTTTCCGACAAGTCAATACGGTACGTGTACTTTCATTATTTACTATGTGTAAATACAATGTGCAAACAGTTGTGTGACAACAGGACTATGAAAAAAATTAACAGGTGCATGTATTTCAATGATAATTTGAATATAAATATACAACAACACACGAGAAAATAACAACAGAGAATAACAAATGACAAAAAAAAACATATCGGTTGCGATCTGATGTCCACAAATAACAGGAATCAGATGGCCAATAATTCAGTGAGAAAACAATGTAAATTAGATTATAACAATGAGAAAATAGGTAAGTTTAGTTGAGTCCGACTGTGAGGAAATTCAATTCGAAATAACAACTCAGTATAGAATAATAAACTGACAGCGTGTTTGCGTGGGTGACGATTCACACAAACATATCTGTGAGTTTAACATTCGAAATGATAACTAAAAAGTAGAAAACAAAAATCAGAAAGTGATATCGTCGTCGTGTTCGTTCGGATGATGATTCGAACGAATACGCGCGAAGGTGACACGATCTGAAGAAACATATAAAATAAACGTTTTCGATACAGTATAATAAGAAAAGATAAATTTAAAGGAATTACTAGGAATTACCACCTTAGAAAGATATTAGAAAACCATTTATTTAAATTACGTAAAATACGTGTTTTACACTTCGTAACCGTGACGAAATCAAGAACTGAGCAACCGAAACAAACCCGAACTAATACGGGTATATAAACCCTAAATGACATCCTTTTTCCTCATTTATTACACCTTCACTCTCTCTCTAACCCTCAAACCCGGTTTCTCTCTCTTTAGAAAATCAACACAAAAACCACCATATCTCCTTCAATTCTTGGCCAAATCTTGCAAATAAGCTATCAAATCGAAGCTCTCAACATCCTCCACGTGAAAGTACAACAGATTGGAAGCGAAATCCACCGAATCGAAGGTAAATCGAGCTGCAAGTTACGAATTTCTAGGGTTTTCTACAACCCTAATGTACATGAGGTGGTAACCGGTGTTAGCTCAACAAAACCCTTAGGGAAATCACTTAAATAAATGATAAACATATGGAATGCCTTGAATGAGCGACCATCGTGAAAAGAACACCATGAGGGTGTTCGGTTACAGCTTGGCCTAATGGGGCTGCACGAAAGAGGCTGGAACCGAATGAGAACTCCACTCGCATGATTTGATGACCGAATGAGCAGCCGAACGAATGGCTGCTCATGGTGTTCCATTCGCATGCAGGCGGCCCATTCGCATGATCATACCCGTTCGTTTGTCAGGATCATTCGCACCAAGAAATGGGATTCCATTCGGTTGGAGAGGGCCATTCACACCATGCGTTCATTCACCCCACAATCTGAGAACTTCATTCGTGTGATTATCCGCATTCGTCCCGCATGCTTTAACACCCTAAAACTTGTAAATAACATCTTGAATCAACCCCATTAAACAACATGCATTGAGTTAAAGGTGCTAACCAGCTTTACTACAAAGTTGGTAAAGTGCTTTTATTAAACCAACTTGATAACATCTACAATCTTTTTATAAAGTGTTAAGTAACTAAACTTTATAATTGGATTTTTATATTAACACCTTGAAATAAAGAGAATCATTTCAAGATTTACATAAGTACAATAAAGGAGTTATAAACAATAAACCTAAGATAATACTTAAGGACTACCTTGAATTCCAAGCCTTAAAACATACCATGGGGTTAAATCAAGTAATCATAAATCAAAAAGATATGACATGCTAGGCCTAGCCTCAAAAGGGTAAGTCTTAGTATCTATATCATCATATGAGTTCAAGGATGGCCGGATAACAAAAGTCTACAAAGGTTAACTCAATTTAGGGTTAACTTAAAACTTCCACAACTTATACTCACAAAATTACAAACAATATGGAATTAAACACAGGATCGTGAACTCAACAACATTACACCAACAACGAATGCGTGCATTTCTTGAGTCTTGGTCAACCACTTCAACTACAAGGAGAGTTCATACGCCCCTTTTCTAATCTTTTAATTTTTATATAGCGGGACTGAGAAACATGCTAAAACCTTTAACTACTTAAAAGTTTTAGTACAATATTTCATTTATTCTATGATTTAGATAATATTGAATTATCTTTATTATCACACTTATATTCAAATCAATGTGTATGCTTGTGTGTGCATTAACAACAATGATAATCAAGGATGCTTCACGATAACATAATTTCATGAATGCATCCAAACTTATAAATAACTCAAGTGAATTATGATTTGATCTTATAACACTTTGTTATTTACAACGACATAACAATGAGATAACATGAGACAATTACAAGTGACAAACATGAGACAATTACAAGTAACAACAAGAATGATAATCATGATAACATACTTTCATGATGATAATATCATTCATCACATTTGTTAACATCGTGTAATAAGACAAGTTCTTATAACATATTGTTAACACTATGGGATCATATAACACTGAGAACCTGTAACATTGAAACAATAACATTGAGGAACACAATCAATAATTGCTAATAAGACTGTTTGTATTATAACACAACAATCATGTGTTCATGAGATCATGTCCAGTCGTAAATCCCTTACAAGAGAATCATTTACCATTGATTTAGTACGACTAAACCGACGATAGCGTAGTGGTACCATAGGTTTGACAAACCGCCGTCGAGTGAGGCCGGTACGTTGATCGTATTTATATCATCAGCCGGTATCGTATGACCGGTAACACGGCGGCATCAGTCAGGTTTGGTACACGACACATGGTGATAATAATCTACAGAAACTAATTGTAATTATATCCTTCGATTCTATGAACTGGTAGACTGAGGAATTGAGTTTCTCTCATGTCATATTACCAGTAATAGTTTCGTTGAAGGCACTGAGGTTACAAATGGGATAGAGGTAAATTGGATGCATTGAGGTCTTATTTCGTGAGGACCATAATGGATCCCATTTAGGATCTATACATTCAAGGTTGAGAACAATATCAATAAGTTAACTGTCACTTCTATTATTAGAAGCGAATTACAGTTAACCCTACAATTGAGGAATAATAATGAGGATAAGGTTTAATAAATCTGTTTTCCTTAAAACACTAAGGGTTTATCATTACTAAGTTTTGATAACTTACTTCCCTCATACTCTTTTATTCTATACATATAACACAACGGGTGATGAACACAATTTATGGGTGAATATCAAATGGGTTGAACACATGTGAGATAGACATGGGTATCCATAGTTGTATTGCAAGTGGTGTTGAATTATGTTAAGTATGTGGTGGGATGTCGGTTGGGGCTTGTCCCCTACGTATGCCCTATATATAAGCATGCTTGATTTGGATGAAATACTATTTGTGAGTACAACTATGGAGAGGACATTGTGTGAGACGGATGAAACATTATCAATCAGATTTGTGTATGACATTGTACTTGTGAATGACAATAAATCAATTGTTTTAAATTACTAAACTTATGAACTCACCAACCTAGTGTTGACTTTGTTTAAATGCATGTTTTCTCAGGTGACGAACATGTTTAGTCACCATGATTCTTTTGAAACATCTTTTGTAAATCTTGTGCAGATACAAGATTGCTACTTATGATTCTTTTGGATAGATTTACTTAGTTAAATTATGAACATGACAATGTAATTTAACTTTGTAATTATATATCAATGTAATGTTAGCATTTCTCATTATATCTCATGTGCTACGCAAACAATCTGATCACTATGATTATCACAACGATATAGCGCCTCGAGAACCTTTCGCCCGACGGGAAAGTCGATCCAGCTCGCCGGCTCAGGGTGTCACACCCGCCATTTCGGCGTCAAGTCTCCCGAAATGGACCCTTTTCCATTCTTTTGTGATGACCTGATGGAATATCCATCATCACTTGTGTCATCCTCTTTCTTAGAAAATTCATCACCTGATATATCTTTGAGTTTCCAAAATGATTTAGATTTGATAGGTTGTTTTGAAAATGATCTTGATGAAAAATTTTCAAATGAATCTTCATCAGATGAAGTCACAATTTTTACAATCTTTTTAACATTTCTTTTGTTTACAAAAATTCTTTTCTTTTGTTTGATTTCTTCTTGCACCCAAAAACAATCAGGGTTGAGTTTCCTAAGAACCCTCAATTCATCTTCACTAGGTCTATCTCTCCTAGAACTTCCACTTGAAACATGCACCCGACACTCCTCATCATAACTCATTCTGACTTTGTTATTAGGAAAATTAGCAGAAATATGTCCTTTACCACAACAAGTAAAACACTTTCGTGTTTCTCTTGATGAAAAAGACTTAAAACTGCTACAATCACTTGAACTGAAATCTATATTGCAATTAGCAACCAAATGACCCATATTACCACATCGGTAACACTTTCTCTCCTTAATTTGAGTTTTTGGTGTGAGTTCATCATAAAAACATGATGAACTGAAAGGTCTTGAGAAAACCTTTGAAGATGAACTTCTGTTTTTAAAACCAGTTGAACTTTTATTTATCCATTTGTTTTTGAAAATTCTTTGATTTAGCCTTGTGCCCAACCCCAAAATTGTCAAATAAAAAATCCACCTTTTCCACTTTCTTATAAATCACATTTTTCTTGTGAAAATTTCCACTAGACTCTCCTTTATGTGTGTTAGAGGATCTAACATACAGAATCGGTTTAAGAGTAGTGGTTGATTTGGTTTTATTCACTGGTTTTGAAACCTGTGTGGTTTTGAGAACTACTTTCTCAACTTGTTTAATCTCAGATTTTGATTTCTGAGTTTCAATAGTCATTTTCTCAATACTTTTTCCCCTGTAACCGTTTTGTCTCAAAATATTAGAAGAATATTCTAACTCAGTGATATCTTCAATGATTGGAGCATCACTGTCAAGTGACACCTTTTCATCAGAAGATGAAACTCTAGCATGTGCAACAACATTTTCAGACTCAGATTCAATTAAAGAAGCTGGATGAACTTCCAGATTAGGATCAATTTGTGGCCTAGGAATATAGCTTGAAGGAGGTGGTACAACATGAAATCCCAAGCCAGTAGTATCATTCAATGATCTTTGCATATAAGCAAAGTAATCGATAACATACTGAGAATTATGATAATTTTCTAGCTTGCTTTTTTTCATTTCTGCCTATGCTCTGGCTGCTGACAGTTCAACTTTCAACTTTTGTACTGACTCGAGATGCACAGAAATTACATAACTATTTTTCAAAACTTTAATTTTTAATTCTTCATTTTCTTTTCCCAAGTCTATGATCTTTTTGTCAAAACCTTTTTCTTTTGAAACCAACTTTTTGTTAGCTTCAGTGCACTCGATCAGTTCAGCAGTCAATTGAGCATTCATTTTCTTCAACTTTTCAATGACCTCTAAAAGATCATTATTTACCTCCTCAATCTTTTCTTTGCCCTTGCTTTCTTCTTCAGCCATAAAAGCCATAAAAACATCCATTAAATCATCATATTGTTTTCCCCAGTCATATCCTTCGTCTGCTTGACTGACTAAAGCTTTGGTTGATTCTTCCGGCTTCTCCTTTTTCTTCTGATAAGCTTCTTTTGGCTTGAATGGATTCAAGTTTCCTTGCTTCTTTGGGTTTTACATTCTCGAGCAAAATGACCCAATTCACCACAGTTGTAACATTGTGTGGCTTTTGGATTGAATCCAAACTTTGTATTACGATCAAATGTAAACTTCTTTCCTGTTTTCTTCTCATACCTGTTAATTCTTCTTATTGCACTAGCCAAAGCCCACTGAGTATCAATCAATTCCATTTCATCATCATCTATCTGCTCATAATCTTCAAAAGTAAGATTAGAATTTCCTATTCTTCCATCTATTTGTTCATCATAAGAACTGACAACACACGAAAGTATTGACATATGATCTCTGACCGCCTCCACAGACACCTTTCCCAGATTAGTTGTATTCAATTGAATTGGAGTAGCAGATGAAGAATCAGACATTTTCTCATTACCAGAATAAGATGAACTTGAACTAGTAGATGTAGATGGTACAAAAGTACTTTCAGTAGTACTTGAAACAAAAGTTGTTTGTATTTTTTTAAACTGAACAAGAGGTGTGACCACAGATGCACCATAAAGTGAAGGATCCTGTATTACATTAACTCTTCTAGATTTTCTTTTATCATTCATTTCCTGTTCTTCTAACTTTTGAATAAATTCCACAAGTGTCATTCCAGGAAGATTTTCTCTCAAAATCAATACCAATGAATTCCACCTTTCTGGCAAAGCATATGCAAAACAATCTATCTTCTCTTCTTCAGAATAATCAATTCCACACTTACGAACTTCTGTAAACAAATGTCAACATCTTGTAATCAAAGCCTCAAGACTCTCATTTCCTATATAGTTGAAATTCTCAAATTCTTTTCTCAAATCAGTGGCTTTCATTTTCATAAGTTTGGTGTTTCCCGCTACTCTCGCCTTCAAAGCATTCCATAATCCATATGATTATTTGTGTTCATCAAATTGATGAAGAATTTGATTAGGAATTGCTTGACTTAACATCCAATATGCTTTCTTCTCTGAATCATCAGAATCATATTTCTTTCGTTGTTCAACATCCAATCGATCAAGAGTTTGATCAAGATCTGTTCCAACCACCTTTGGTCGTTCATATGGTGATAAGATTCTTTCCCAAAGATTTGAGTCAGTACCATTAAGATGTGTCTCAAACCGACCTTTCCAGTTCTCATAATTAGTCAACTCAAGCAGTTTTGGCACTTTGTTTGTGCTTCCCGACTCAGTTTCACTATTCAAAATACTCTGAATCTTAGAATTTTAATTAGCAATTGCTGCAAACATATCTGCTGTAACAACTGTCAGAATTCGATAATAAATTGTAATTTATCTGGACTAAATGGGCTAGGCCCAGTTAAGGCCAATGAGGCCCAATAAGAATTTAGGCCCAACTAAGGCCCCAATTGCCCAATCTATAAAGTAAGCCATATAAACCTACCGACTATTCTTCATCAATTGTTACGAAATTGTCTAGATAGTAGCGAAAGGAAACAAGCAATCAATCGATTAATGTCTGATGATCAGTTATTAACAAAAATATGATAAGTTAGTTCGTAACATGACACGTTAATAATATTATTAATAATAATGAAATATGTGTTGACAGCCGTGCGTTAAATTGTATTGATTAATTTAATTCGTAAAAAAATACGATTTAACCTGCTAGGCTTATTTACTCAACAGATAAAATCCTACGAAACAAATTAAATAGTCGGGGAAGTTTCTATTATTTCTAAAGTATTTCAATGTTGAATTAATAAGCGGCAAATAAACGTGACTCGACGGGTTTGTTACGCGATCTATACGCGATACGAATTGACCTAGGGTATTCATATCCCTTGAAACCCTAACTATAAATTATCTCATACACTTTTGCCCCATAAAATTTGAGAAGCCGCATGACAGCCCAAACACACACACTTTTTGTGTTTCTGATCGAGACAACAAATAAAGAAAAAAAGGGCGTTGCCCTTCACAACCTTCCTTCTCCGACAGGTCACAGCTTTGGCGAGCAGCCCTCCCCTTATCCCTACACCGGCGAGCCCTCTACTCCGCCCACCATGCTCAGCCCACCTTTGAGCGACTCATCTTCTTTCTTCAGCTACGTCGACACTCAACCTCCAGCCCCTCCGGCAGCACACCTGCCGAGCCAGCAACAGCAACTCCATCAGCCAACCCTGCTCCCCTTCGATTCAAAGCTGTGTTAACACACACATACACACATCGGCGTGTCTGTCTCGTGCGTTAACCGGAAGAAAACCAGTAGCAGCAACCGCGTCACCACCACGCTCCTCCCTAATCCAGTGAGTACCTCGGCTAGACAGCCGATGTCAAATGTTACACGTTCTTGTGGTTTAAGGTAAGATGCAAGAAATTACTTGACTGATATGTTGGTCATTTAAGAGAAATTTGTGTTTGCAAGTGTTTAAAACTTAGATCTATTCATGTTTCTCTGTTTCATCAGTAGATCTCGAGTATTAGTCAACAGATCTGAGTATTGGGATTGTGTGCCAACAATTTGAGAGAAAAGAATGAAGTGTGGTGGCAATTCTAGATGAAAGGTGACAGATCTGTTGAATTGGGAGGTTGTTTAGCTATTCTTGACTCTCCAAGCCTCGGTCAACTCCTGGTCAACAGTAGGAACCGGATGCTCGGAAACGATCGTGATGCAAAACCGAACCCATCGGTGAGCTCGGATCCCAAATCGGGTTACCGAATCTCAAAATGAGTTCGCGTACGCGAACCAACCCGAATGGTATACCCTTGTGCTAGTCTTTATCAGATTCCTCGTGACAACTCGTGCGCTTAAATTATTTAACTTCGTAACGAAAATGATCGTGAACAAATGATGCAAAACCTATAGCTAACTATATTTAAATATGTCGTAAAACACCTTGTGATAAATGATTCAAAGGATGAGTTGGGCAAACAAATCGAGTGGGTACTGACAGTGAGAGAATTAAGATGACTAGGTATGAAAACCCGAAAATTCAAGTGGGATGATTTGAAAGGAATATTTCAACTATTAGAGTCATTGTATAAATTAATAAATTTTTAATAAGAATGCATTAATGAGCTTTACAAATGGTATATGTGTATAAACAAAGTTTATTTGATAGAACAATGAATATATGTATATACATATTATACCTTTGGATGAATACAATTATGATTGGTTTTCAACAAGTGAATAATAAAACGAGTTTCAGTCAGTTAATTTAAATGGAACAAAGTATGTTATCTAAGAATATCTTGAAAGATATTATGTACTATGAATTTATTTAAATTGTATGAGTATTATTCACAAACGAGTTTCGAAATAATATAAGTTTATATTGACAAATCGATTATAGAAACCAATATTAAAGTTAATGACTTTTATTCAACAAAATGATTAAATATATATATATATATATATATATATATAAATAACTCCAACATACGTATCTAAATAGTGTCAATTTTATAGAAAGATAAACACACGTAATTATACACAGAAATGCATCTATATATTTGATACATCTACGTAAAATATTTTAATTAACTCGAATAATAAACCAATTTATTTCTTGGTTTAAAATACATTTATATTTAGGTGATTTCAAATAAATGACAATTATAAATATGTATATCGACTAAAGTGGATGTCCGATTATTTTGGTATCTAAAAATTTGATAAAGGGATTGTATAGTGTCCTATAAATACAAAACTAATTATTTTGACAAGGTTAATAAGCATTAATAGCATATATCAAGCCTTGATAATTCAGATTATACGTTTTAATACTCAGACATAACAACTATAATCACATTTGAGCAAACCAATAAAAGGGTATTTCTGCAACCATTGTAATTAAACAATATTGACTCAATTAAACAGAAGTCAACTAAATCAAGTCAAGTGAGGACGCTTTAGATCACGTATGACATTGTATCAAATAGAAACATACAACAAGAGTATTGTTTATTGATACACATTTGATTTACAAACAGGACCTCGTGTTTTATTTGATAGGGAAATGCTATACTATATCAACAATACATACTTGACTAGCACTGATGTGCTGACTATGGTTACTCAAACTTTGGTTATAACAACACATGGACATGGGTTCCATTGCTATACACACTGTGAGTATTCGTAGTCCCTTTTTTATTTTACATATTTTGGGGGAAATACATGCTACAATACTTGATTTATTTTACTATGATACAAGAATTCTTTTACCAGAATCCATGCACATACTTCTCGAAGTATGTTGCATGAGACAAGAAATTTATATTGCATGAGACAAGAATTTATCACATTAATTTCCCCAGTATCCTACACAACCATTTAACTCATAGCGATGAGCCGATGGATTAATATAAGTTAGTACTAGCGGGGTTTGACAAACCTCCATTCATGGTTTGATAGCGCCAACCACAACTCCATGGTTTATGAATGGTATATTTCCACCAAGAACTAATGTTCTCGTGATAAGGCATTAGCAAGAAAAGGGAATACAAGAAGTCGATAGGTATGGTTGTGGACTCATGTAGATTGCAACAAATCACACTTATGATTTACGTATTATCTTGACAGCATAACATTTTGGGATTGTGATCCTACAAGATTTTGATTGAAACATTTTACTTGTTCATTGCATAACGATCACTATTATTTAAACTGTTTGATCAAGACATAAAACCTACAAACTCACCAACTTTTTAGTTGACACTTGATTTTGCATGTATTTCAAGTACCGACCTAAGGCTAGATATGGACTTTACACTTAAGCAGAAGGATTAGCATTCTCTCATATTCAATGAGTTCTCGATATACAGTTTCATCGCATCTCCCATGTTTCCGCCGACGGCGGGGGTGTGACATCTGCCATAATTCAATTTTTTTTATCAGCGAACCTATTCCCCTTTTATAAGCTCACAAACCTATGTATCAGACGAACCTCCTTCAAACCTTGGTCAAACGAACCTTAATCAACGAACATTCAACAAACCTTAACATTCAACAAACCATGACCAACGAACCTTAGTCAACGAACCAGCAACAAACCTTGACCAACGAACCTTCTTGATAGACGAACCTTTGTCAAAACCTTTCCAACAAACCTCTCCAAACCTTTAAACACACAAACCTCAATTTTAAGACTAGCTGAGAATCAACCAGGTTCGTCTCACGTATCTATGCTTTAGACTTGCAAATTTTGGATGGAAAGTCTTCAAAAACTTGAGGGAAAACCTTCATAACTTCAACCTTCTAATTCACTGTTTTTTAACAACAAATCTCTGATTTCAACCAGCAAAATGGCAATACATGATGATGAAATATCAGCAAACGTTCAGAAACTGAAAATCAAACTCCATCCATTTCAAAATCTTCAAAAAATGATTGATAATCTTCAAGAACTAGTATAGAACTCCTCCAAAAGCTCTGATACCACTGTAGATTGCTCTGGATCGATCACTGGAATTATATTAACAATTTAATCTAACCAGAATCTAGATAGAATCTATATGAATCAAAGATGTACAATCTTTATAATAAACATCATCTTCATTGATACTGAAATCTGAACACACAATTAGAACACACAGTTCTTTCACAATCACACAGATCTAACACACACAGGTTCTGTCACTCACACCTACAAAATCAAACAAACATGCAATATATACACAAACCTCAGCCGAACCTAGCCGAACCATCAGGTTCGCCAGACGAATCAACAGGTTCGCTGGCCGAACCTTTACATAACAAGCTCTAGGTTCGCCGAACCTTTACAGACTCATGCCTAGGTTCGTTGGCCGAACGAACCTACCATTAAACCTAAATTAGCTTATACAATTTGAAAGCAACCTATTACAAAATGTACTAACAAAGATTGGTGGCTTAGTGGCAGAGCCGGTGTTATGAGGGTCTAAAGTGAATTTTTCTGCCATAGGTTGACAAACAATTATGGGTAAATCAAAGAGTGATGAGTTCTCAAGGTAGTTTGTTAGAATGGTTTTTGAACACGACTTAGTTCAAAATTAAACAACTGCAGATTTTAAAAAGTATAAAAACAAAAGAAACATAACACAGAAAACTAAACAACAAGATATCGAAGAGAGCTTTGAGTTTTAGTCTTGATGGTAAAACCAAGACTAAGGACAAGGCTCTGATACCAATTGTTGAAAACTCGGAGAGGCTGTTTAAACAGGAACAAAGACTTTAGACACACGGTCAAAGCTTTGGTATTAGCTCCCTCTGAAGTTGTACACAAGTTATTTTCATTGTTTAGCTTTTGCTAGAAAGAGAGAAGAACAGAATAAAAGCACAAGGACTTTTGGGGTTAGTAATTCACATTTCTCAGGGAATGTTGGGACTTAAATACCCAACATTCAGAATAGTACAACTAATACAAAGTAAAAAACAACGGAAACAAGAGTCTTCAGGTGTCTTCAGAAGTCTTCAGTTCTTCCGAGGTTGAGATAGTTGTGTTGAGGCTCAGTGGTTATTCTTTCGGAAGATCTTCATCGGAAGCTGATTGAACAATCAGTTATTTCAGAATCGGAGATTTTCTTCCAAATCATTTGATATCTTCCGAAGCAATGGTTGTCTTCCGAAGGGATAATAGTCAACTAATGTCTTCCGATGTAGAGAAGTTTAGCGGTAGTTCTTTTTGGTGAATCTTATGTTGTTTATGTTCCGATGCTGAAGCAGTTCTTCAGTCGGAAGAGAGTGTTTCCAGAAAAGAAATATCCGCGGCTGGTCAATCCGTGGTTTTATTCATTAGTCTGGCTTTAGTGGTTTTGCTCATCAATCCTTATTTTCCAACAACCTTAAGTTGATTTTGGAGATCTTAAGAAAAGAACTATTGTATTCCAAATTCTCCAAGTGTGAATTTTGGCTTTGAAAGTTCAATTCTTGGGAAACATAGTCAATGAAAAAGGTGTTCACATGGATCCTGCAAAGATTGAAGCTGTGAAGAATTGGAGTACAGTAAAGACACCGACAGAGATTCCTTCATTCCTTGGACTTGCCGTTTTTATCGGCGGTTTATTTCGAATTTCTCCAGGATTGTTGTTCCCCTCACTTCCTTAATTCAAAAGGATAGGCCTTATGAGTGGGGACCGAAGCAAGAAGAGGCGTTTCAGACATTAAAGCATAAACTTTGTGATGCTCCTATCTTGACACTACCTGATAGAAATGATGATTTTGTGGTTTACTATGATGTATCCAACCAAGGCCTCGGTTGTGTTCTCATGCAACGGGGAAAGGTTGTGGCATACGCATCAAGACAGTTGAAAATCCATGGAAAGAACTACATGACACACGACTTGGAACTTGGTGCAGTTGTGTTTGCCTTGAAGATATGGAGACATTATCTTTATGGCACTAAGTATGTAGTCTTTACAGATTACAAGAGTTTGCAGCACATCCTTAATCAGAATGAAGTTAATATGAGACAACGGAGATGAGTTGAACTGTTAAATGATTATGACTGTGAAATTCGCTACCATCCTGGCAAAACGAATGTAGTAGCAGATGCGCTTAGTCGCAAGAGTCATGTTCAAATCCATAGTGTCCGAGTGCACACTAATCTCCATAATGATGTTTTGGTACCCCAACAACACTCATTGGCTCAAGGTAGCCTACATGAGGAGATGTCTTGTGGGGCTGAATTACAATTGGAAACTAAGGATAACTGGTTGGTGTACTATTTGAATCGGTTGTGGATACCGAATAGAGATGATCTTAGGATGATGATTATAAATGAAGCACATAAGTCTCGTTACTCAATCCATCCAGGTGCTGACAAGATGTACCAAGACCTTTGAGTCTTGTATTGGTGGCCTGGAATGAAGAAGGATATAGCTGAATATGTAGCCAAATGCCTTAATTGTGCAAAAGTGAAGGCCTAACACTAGCGACCTTCAAGATTTTTAGTATAGCCAGAAATACCCATATGGAAGTGGGAGAATATATCCATGGACTTTATTACCAAAATCCCATGAACCACAAGTGGTCACGATAGTATATGGGTTATAATAGATCAGTTAACCATGTAGGCTCATTTCTTACCAATACTTGAAACTTACCCCGTGCGGAAGTTAGCTCGTATCTATGTAGATGAGATCGTTAGCCGACATGGAATTCCGTTAAGGATAATATCGGATCGTGATGCTCGTTTCACGGCACAATTTTGGGAATCATTGCATGAAGCTTTTGGAACACGATTGGATCTTAGCACGGCTTATCATCCACAAACGGATGGACAGACGGAGCGAAAGATCAAGACACTTGAAGATATGTTAAGAGCTTGTGTCATCGATTTCGGTGGCAACTGGGATAGCATTTACCATTAGTCGAGTACTCGTAGAACAACAGTTATCACGCGAGCATTGGTACAACGCCGTTTGAAGCTCTTTATGGTAGGTAATGGCAGTCACCAATATGTTGGACCAAGATCAGCGAGTCGCAGATCACGGGTCCCGAGATCATTCAGGAAACGACTGACAAGACTCACCAGATCCACGACCATTTGTTAGCTGCTCGCAGTCGACAGAAGAGTTATGCGGATAAACATCATAAGCCTTTAGAGTTCCAAGTTGATGATATGGTATTACTTAAATTATCACCATGGAAGGGAGTCATACGATTCAAGATGAAGGGTAAGCTTGATCAACGTAATGTTGGCCCTTTTAAGATTCTTGAACGGATCGGGAAGGTTGCCTACAAGCTGGAACTTCCTCCTGAGCTTAGTAACGTGCACCCGACCTTTCATGTGTCAAATTTGAAGATATGCTTAGATGATCAAGATCTCCATGTACCGCTAGATGATATTCGCATCAAATATATATTACGCACTTTGTTGAAAAACCAGTCGAGATAATGGACCGTGATGTTAAGAAACTCAAGCGCAGCCGAATCCCAATTGTCAAAGAATGATGGGAATCGAAGAGTGGTCCAGAGTTCACCTAGGAACAAGAAGATCAGATGAAGCTTAAGTATCCACACTTATTCACTACACTTACTCCAAGTTGAATTTCGGGACGAAATTCTCAACTAGGGGAGATTGTAACATCACTGTATTTCAGGTATGTCTTTACATATAAACTAGTATTGATAGAACCTGTTAAGATAATTTGATAATTTGGATCTGATTGATGATATTATTACATGGTATACATTGATGAGAACACATGAATTATAAGCATAAACCATGGGGAAGTTAGTTTGGAACATAACGAGACTGAACCACAGTGTTTATCGCAGATGAATATATATGATATGAGTTGGTTTGTTTGGAATTGTTAAAGGTTATGGGTTGGTCACTAAATATTGTCAAGGACACATGGTCATGGTTTATCAAAATGGTGGTGGGACGGTGGCTGGATAGGTTGCGACCGACTCCTACGTATGCCCTATACATAAACTTATTTCGAGCTATCATGGATTTGTCAGTGATATGATTTACTGGGGTTGAGGATTGGGAAATTGATAACTTATAAGCATATTTAATTAAAATAACGAAAGTGATACTGAAAACGTTTAGGCAATGGTGAGGTCACAGATATAACTTATAACACGCCTGTCATTTCAGAAATGTAAGACTAATAATGCGTTAGCGTGGATGAGGATTCACACGAATAAAGTTACTAGGACTAACATTCTAAGACGATATTCCATGAATCGTAACTCAAGTTGAAATACGATACGAACGTTATGTTTATGAAGGATACAATCTTTATAAATGCGTATGTAAGTAACGCGTTTCAATGAGATAACCGAAATAATACTTACGCTACTTAAATTAAATAAAAAGAACTTTAAAGGTTTACTAGGAATAAACACCTTAAAGGACTCTTAATAAAATCACTTTTGAAAGGATTTTAACACTTAAAACGTTCTAAATCGGGCTTGAATAAACAAGTTGGAACTAGAAAGGAACCTGCAACATGGAAAGAAATTCTATGATGACGATGATGAATAGTGGTGCCGATACAATTAGTATCGACCATGGGTTCATCGAACTTAGATCATACCGAATTTTGCCATCGATTCTACCTTCCATCGATACACTGGCCGAACTTTGTAAAATCGACAAAAATGTGGTGGAACTGGATAATATCGATCAAGGCTCTGTCGAGACTATTAGTCTCGACAACTCAATCATCGATTTTAATATATTCGAAGGAGTAGTATCAATATTGGCCATAGAACTTATCTCATCGATACTATGCATGTATATATACATTCTAAACTATCACCTTTGTAGTAAAAACCTAGTATTCATAAACACTTAAATTCATGCATGCATGTATAAATATATGTAAGGTTACCACCTTTTCAACAATATACATATATGCGTGTGAATGTTAGTAAACTTTGGTTCCAAATTAAGATCATCATTATTTATTTAAAAACAAATAAGTTTTTAAAACTAATATTATGATGACTACAACTATTGTAATACATGAGGATTTCATTATAACTTAGATAATCTCATGTAAATAAAGCACGTGTTAAACTAAAAGTTAAACACAACAAGCATTACATGAGGATAAAAACAAATATATTAATGAGAATGAGACATATGAAACACAGGTTGTTGAGTCATAGTTGACTCCACCTACGTGAGCACGCGTTCTACAAAACACTGAACTATAAGACATCTCGGTGAGTTAAAGTGTTAAAATGATTTTTATAAATTTTAATAAAAATTAAAGGGGGCTGAAAATGCAAATTGTATAAACTAGTTATGTGAGTGTAAGAAATTACAAGCCAACATATAAGGGATTAGAAAGTACAAGGGCCAGATCTGTAAAACTCCAAATCTTTTCCTTCTCCCTCGCCCAGCAAACCAACCCGACCCAGCCACCCTTTCTGCGCAACCCGGAACCGAGTGACAGCCCATCCACGCGATTTCTATCCAAATTAGGAAGGGATTTAGGGGGAGAACATGTGCGTGATTTGTATCATACAAACCAATAGACGAAATCGAATCGAAATCACTCGGATTCGATCCTCATAATGACTAAACAAAAACCAGAAATAGAATTCAAATGGAACTAGTATAAAACCCAATCCAATCGACTGCAAAAGCGCGCACCACTCTTCACGAAACTATCTGAACTACTTATAACATCACACGATCGATCAGAAGCCGGAAATCGAACCAAGAACGGCCGGCACTTCTCGTTATTCGAACTCCATCAACCAGATCCCATTCCAGGTAATAAACTAATCCAGTCTACTCTTTTTAGGGTAAGGATCGAAGACCCTATCATCATAGAGGCTTACATTCCATCTCTCGATCGGATTGGAAACGAACCAAAATTAGGGTTCATCCGAAAAGGGGTGAAGAATCCATACCTGTTTAAAACCGAATCCAATTCAGATCATTCAACAAATCCAGACGCAGCCTAGCGGTAGGCTCTCTCGGCTTCGATGGGGAGAACCTGGGTTCAAATCCAGCGTGTAGAACTGGTAACCAGGTTTTGCCCATTTTGACCCTATTCAATCTTATTTTTTTTAAAAAAAAAGATACTAAAAATCTTAAAAGATTTTTTTTAATAAACTTGTAACTAAGAAATTAATTCCAGAAAATTGTTAAATCATTTTTGTTAATAAAACTAGTTAATTACATTTATTTTAAACTTATATAATTAAACTAAGAAAAACTTTAGTTATGTGACAACTAGTACTAAACTGTATGGCAAGACCGTACAGTGCGTGTACTTTCACCACGTACTGTGTGTAAATACAGTACGAAAACAGTACGTGACAACAGAACTCAGAAAACAAATCACAGTGTACGTGTTTAAGTGAAAACTTAAATACGGTAAATACAACAACTCAAGAGAAACAACAAAGTGCAAACGAATAACAATAACGAATCGGTTGCGATCTGATATCCATTGATGACAGGAATCAGATGACCGACAATCCAATACGAAAACCAATTGATAACAGGATGTTCAGTTGAGTCCGACAGTGAGGAAACACAATCCAAAACAAAATTTCAGTGTCGTTTTAGAATAATTAAACTGACAGTGTGTTTGCGTGGGTGACGATTCACACAAACATCTCTGTGAGTTTAGCGTTCTGAACGATAACTGATAATTAGAAAACCAAATCAGAAAGTGAAACGTACGATCGTATTCGTACAGTTAGCGCTCTGTACGAAGACGCGCGTAAGTGACGCGATCTGACAAAACGGAAACGAAAACACAACGCGAATGAAATAAAATTAATAAAATTAAATAATTAACATTTTACAATTTTGAAACTCATCAAAATAACAAAATTAAAGTCTTTTTATTTAAAAGATGTTAGTTACGCGTAATTTCCGGTTACGTGACGAAAATGCGAACCGAGCGACAAAAACGAACCCGGATACCACACGGGGTATAAAAACCCATAAATGAGAGTATTTCTCATTTCCCTCTTCTCCCTCCTCTCTCCTACCCCAAAATTCCGGCCACCCACATTTTAGGGTTTTCTACACCTTCTTTCACTCATATCTTGCTCATTTCTTAGCCAAATCACCCCATCTTTGGACCAAATCGAAGGTATTGATCTCCTCTACACGAAAGTACAAAGGATCTGGAGTAAAAACCACCCAAATTCGAGGTATGAGGCTGTGAATATCTCGAAATTTAGGGTTTTCTGACCCACGAACGAACATCACCTTCTAACTCGGTTTTAAACTTTCTCTTTTCAACCCACGACCACCAGGGCCTTCCTTAGCATGTGCTAACTTCGAAAACACCATGGTTCTTGACTGTTAACTCGATCGGAGCCACATAAGGGCGGCTAACCTGCAGATGGCCGAATAGCCTTAAGCCGAAGGGCTTTGGCCGGATGTTCCCATTCGCCGAATGTGGCTGTTTCGCCGGTTCCCTTCATTCGGCCATTCACCTTTCACACATCCCCATTCGCCGGTCATATCACCATTCTCCGGTCATACTTTTATTCGCCGGTCAAGTCTCGAATGGGTCTCATTCGCCAGCCATTCGATGGGTTGCAGCCGAGAGACAGGCTTCATTCGTGAATCCTCATTCGCCGGACCCATCTCCTTCGACCTAGACCCATTCGTGTTAACCTTGTCCCATTCGACCAGAACTTCATTCGGGCAAACCATGGTCCATTCGCCCTTCTGCAGTCGCCATCCATTCGACCTGATCTTCTTCCTTCGAACTAGACTCGATCAGAATATTTTCACTTGGTCACCATGTGTTCGTTGGGCCATGAATTCGCACAGACACTGGTTAGGCCCATTAAATGCTCAGACCCAACTCCATTGGGCTCATCCCAAGATGGATGACTAGGCCAACAGATAGCCCACGCATACATTCGGCCCAACAGTGGGCTACACAGCCATGCAGCCCAAGGAATGATCTCACCCATCTGCTAGGCCCAAAATAAATTGATCATTTGGGCTCACATCATTTAGTTTGGCCCGAGACATTTCATTCGGCCCAGGGCCATTAAATTGGCCCAGCAGTTCAGCCCAACAGTCCCTGCGGCCCATTTCTTTTACTTGGCCCACTAAGAGTGATTGGGTCCATAACACAATTACTTTGGCCCAAGATCTCTTGGTTTGGTCCAACATCAGTAGTTGACCCATGTGTTGGAGTTGGCCTACAAGAAATATGAAATCAATTTATGAAATCATACATTTTGGAATAATATACAAGTAATCATGTACTAATTATGAAAATCACTACAAAAGCGGCAGTTTACGGTTAACGAATTTCACAAGCTCAAAACAATCAGTGCTAAAAGGGTGATGCCTAACAACCCATTATTTTGTAACTATAAATTCAAAATAACAAGAACGACAAGTGATGGTTAATCAATAAGCCTAAGCTTATTCTCGGGTTTATTTACTAAGCTTTCTACAAATACAAATGATTATCACATTATGATAAGGTTTATAAATTTCAAGGGTGAAATAAGACTCAACACACAATATAAAGACATATAGTAACAATAATCTACGACACATGAAACAAGGGCCGAATGACGACCGGAACTCACGTGTGTTAGCCAACTTTAGGGCTAACACGAACACGCACACCACTCAATTATAACTTATACTTATAAGCTACAACAACGTGAAATCAATACAGGATTGTGAATACGGCAACAAGAACAACAAAGAGAGCGTGCATTTCTTCTTGTTAAGCTAAGTCAACCCAACTATTACAAGGTGAGTTCATATGCCCCTTTTCTTAAATCTTTACTGATTTCAAAGCTCGGGGCTGAGAAACATGCTTAACTTTTATTTATTTAAAAGTTTATGTTTATCATATTGTTTACACTGTGATAGATAATTTTAATTGAATTATTATTATTTATCATTGTATGCATGCGTACTTGATCATGATATGACAGAGATAAACACAAATGAATATGATAATATAATTTCATAACTCATCGACACAATAGAATAAACTAGTTGTAAGATTTTATCATACAACACATAGTTATTCTTACAAGGATAAACATTGAGATGAACATATATGAACATGATGACAAGGAACGAAACACATGAATGATGTGAAGATGACACATCTTTATAACATCATTCAGCACTAGAGTTAACTAAATGTAATAAGACGAGTGCTTACAACACTTAGCTTACAACTCGAAACATATTACAAGATAACATGGAACGACTATCAACTACCACCTGAGCCGATTAAGTGAAGTAAGGCTATCTCTTACAACAGCTTAGGGGCAACATGGTGACCCTATGTAATGACAAGGAATGACAATCATGATAATGCAACTTCATGATAACAACATCATTCACTACTAATACTAACGATGTGTGATAAAACTATTCCTTATCATACATGGTTAAACACGAAAACATTTATCACTGAGAGCAGATGACTTATGAGACTACTACTTGTGACATCAAGGGTGACATCAGGAAAACCTAATTCCAAGATGTCCTTCCCCATACAGGCCAACATTAAATTATAAGACTTGATCTTATAATGCCATGATTGTACTGTAGTGAAATCTATGACATTATACCAGTAATACCTATAAACTAAAAAGGTGACAGTGTTAGGGTTAGATTAGATCCGACTTGTGTGAGACCATGAACTTGTGACTATGTAGTTAAGAGGTGATATCTATATGAATTTATGCAATATGAATCTATATGTGCCTATGTAATGAGACTATATGAGTTTATATGAGACTAATGAGACTATATGAAACTATATGAGACTAATGAGACTATATGAGACTATATGAGACTATGTGATGAGACTATATGAGACTATGTGATGAGACTATATGAAACTATGTGATGAGACTATGTGATGAGACTATGTGATGAGGCTATATGAGACTATGTGATGAGACTATATGAGACTATGTGATGAGACTATATGAAACTATATGAGACTATGTGATGAGACTATATGAGACTATATGAGACTATGTGATGAGACTATATGAGACTATATGAGACTACGCGAGGAGACTAGGTGAAATCACGTGGAACAAATGGGAAATGGATATCTCTAGTTGTACCGCAAGTGGTGTGAAACTTGATTGAGCATGTGGTGGGATAGCGTCTGGGCTTGACCCTTTCTTGATTCCCTATATATAAGCATGCTTGATCAGGTGATACTCTACTTGTACGTATAACTAGGGAAAGGCCATTGGGTGGAACAGGTGAATCAATCATTACTAGTAATCAGTATTACATTGTGACTGTGTGCATGAACATTTCAAGGTTTCAATTTACTTAATTATGAACTCACCAACCTAGTGTTGACTTTGTTTAAATGCATGTTTTCTCAGGTGACGGACAGGTCTAGATAGCAAGCATCAGTGATTAAGCTAGAGGACTCTTAGAAGACCTATCTTACTATTGGATGCATACATTTTGATGACATTATGAATCTATTTTGCATGTCTCGTATAGTCACAAGATAGAAACTACACGATACTTTTGGATAGATTTACTTAGTTAAATTATGAACGTAACATTGTAATTTAACTTTGTAATTCTACATCATATGTCATGTTAGCATTTCTCATTATCTATCATGTGCCATGTAAACAATCTGATCATTTCGATTATCATTCAAGATATCGCGCCCCGGGAACTTTCCGCCCGACGGGAAAACCCGATCCGTTCCCGCCGGCCCGGGGTGTGACAGATTGGTATCAGAGCCATGGTTATAGAGAAATATAGGTCATATTACTTAAACGGTTTGGCCTAGACTATAACCTAGGGACCTCATGTAGTGAACATACAACCTAGGATTCTATTTGCATATGTCTTCTGCTTCTGATCACTGCACTAACCGATTTTCTTTCGGTTATGATCAGAATGCCGCCGAGAAGACAGCCACCGCTATTACCGCTGACTCAAGGTTCAGCTCCGCACTCATCGACACCGACACCGCCTGACTCTCCTACACAACCACCTCCACCTCCTCCTCCTCCACACTCGCCACCACCAGGCTCAAACAATGTCCAGATACTAGACCCTGCTACTATAGCACTGGCTACACTGCTGACAAGCCAACTGAGGGATGTGATTCCCGAGATGATGAACAGAATCAACAGTAACAACAGTAACAACGCTGCCAACTCAACTGGGGAAGGCAGTGGTAACACGCGGCAGAGTCAAGACTACTCCTACAAGAATTTTGTAGGATGCAAGCCACCAACATTCAGTGGCACTGAGGGAGCCGTCGGCTTGATCCAATGGATTGAGAAGATGGAAACAACTCTCGACATTAGCGGTTGTCCTGATCAACACCGCGTGAGATATGCTGCAGGATCGTTTGAGAAACGAGCACTAACCTGGTGGAATGCCCAGGTTCAAACCCGAGGAAGAGACGAGGCATTGGCAATGCCTTGGGAGGACTTCAAGACTTTGCTGAGGGGCGAGTTTTGCCCGAGGAATGAACTCAAGAAGGTTGAGACTGAATTGCTCAACCATGTGATGATTGGTGCTGAACATCTGGCTTTCACCACCAGATTTCATGAACTGGCAACCCTGGCACCGGACATTGTGCCAACACTCGAGAAGAGGATTGAACGGTATGTCGGTGGACTACCGCCATGCATCCGGGGGCATGTGATTGCCGCCCACCCAACCACACTAGAGATGGCTGTTACACTATCAGCTTCATTGACTGATGTAATGGTTGCCTCTGGTGCACTCAAGAAGGGATCTGGAACTACTGAAGATCCGGAACAACCCTCTAACAAGAAACGAAAGGTCATCAAGAATTTCGCAACGACCACCAATACCAAACAAGCTGTGCCCAACCAACCACCGCAGAATCGTGGATCTTATTCTGGCACGGCTCCATTCTGCAATAAGTGCAACTATCATCATCAACCTGGCACAGGATGCAGGCAATGCACCCATTGTGGAAAAATGGGACACTGGGCCAAATTCTATAAGGGGCAGGCCACACAGCACAGGGCAAACCAAGCAGTGGCACAGACCGCTGCACATCTTGATCGCATTTCCTGTTACACCTGCGGGGAACCAGGACATTATGCGAAAGACTGTCCCAAAAGGGTGCTACCGAGAGGACAAGCACCGCGGGGACGTGCATTTCAAATTGGGGCTGCTGCGGCACGCCAAGACACTGACGCCAACACCAACACTGGTACATTTCTTATTTAAAATCTTTGCAGATGTATATTTTATATGAGCATAGATTATCATTGATCCCATAAGAGTTCGTTCATAACTTACTCATCATTGGGGTAACATTTGAACATTTCATGCACTGCGTGACATGAACTTAGTGTGCACTTATTTTAGTGAACAAACACATGCCTTGAGATTCAAAGTGATGGACACGAGTGGTGTCTATATCATCATTAGAACGAATGCTTTGTCCCTGGCAGGGATAAAGTCAGCTAATCCAATGAAACCTTTTCATGTCATTACCATGAACGACAAAGACACATTCACCAGTTTCTGTATTAGGTCCGTCAATGTTGTCTTATCTGACAATATACGAATCCGTTTTTAACAAGGGGAGAAACGAGAGGCTTCTCCTGACAGGAATAACACACGAGCATGGGAATCATAGAGAACAGTATAGATCATGGAACTATATAACACTAAGAGGTACCATTAAGGGAGTGTATACAAACAACTATGGAACATAATGCCAAGCTACCTTACACTTCCAGTAGACTTGATGTTCTTGGATTAATAAGAACAATGAGATCAAGTCTGCTCATGTTATGATCACACACAAAATCCTAGACCCCTAGGGAGAACTAGGTCGCATACGAACAATGTTCTTCCAAGAACATAAACGTTTCGGATCATACGGTCGAGAGACTGAAAATGAATCCGTAGCTTATCGAACAGACGCGGGAGATTCTAAATTACAACTTGCATAAACATGAGAACATGGGAAACACATGATATCAAAGCCTCTCCACCTGAACAAAGAAAAAGTAGGGCCCGATTAAGATGCTTAAATTTCGGGACGAAATTTCTTTAACAAGGGGAGACTGTGACAACTAGTACTAAACTGTATGGCAAGACCGTACAGTGCGTGTACTTTCACCACGTACTGTGTGTAAATACAGTACGAAAACAGTACGTGACAACAGAACTCAGAAAACAAATCACAGTGTACGTGTTTAAGTGAAAACTTAAATACGGTAAATACAACAACTCAAGAGAAACAACAAAGTGCAAACGAATAACAATAACGAATCGGTTGCGATCTGATATCCATTGATGACAGGAATCAGATGACCGACAATCCAACAAGAAAACCAATTGATAACAGGATGTTCAGTTGAGTCCGACAGCGAGGAAACACAATCCAAAACAAAATTTCAGTGTCGTTTTAGAATAATTAAACTGACAGTGTGTTTGCGTGGGTGACGATTCACACAAACATATCTGTGAGTTTAACGTTCTGAACGATAACTGATAATTAGAAAACCAAATCAGAAAGTGAAACGTACGATCGTATTCGTACAGTTAGCGCTCTGTACGAAGACGCGCGTAAGTGACGCGATCTGACAAAACGGAAACGAAAACACAACGCGAATGAAATAAAATTAATAAAATTAAATAATTAACATTTTACAATTTTGAAACTCATCAAAATAACAAAATTAAAGTCCTTTTATTTAAAAGATGTTAGTTACGCGTAATTTCCGGTTACGCGACGAAAATGCGAACCGAGCGACAAAAACGAACCCGGATACCACACGGGGTATAAAAACCCATAAATGAGAGTATTTCTCATTTCCCTCTTCTCCCTCCTCTCTCCTACCCCAAAATTCCGGCCACCCACATTTTAGGGTTTTCTACACCTTCTTTCACTCATATCTTGCTCATTTCTTAGCCAAATCACCCCATCTTTGGACCAAATCGAAGGTATTGATCTCCTCTACACGAAAGTACAAAGGATCTGGAGTAAAAACCACCCAAATTCGAGGTATGAGGCTGTGAATATCTCGAAATTTAGGGTTTTCTGACCCACGAACGAACATCACCTTCTAACTCGGTTTTAAACTTTCCCTTTTCAACCCACGACCACCAGGGCCTTCCTTAGCATGTGCTAACTTCGAAAACACCATGGTTCTTGACTGTTAACTCGATCGGAGCCACATAAGGGCGGCTAACCTGCAGATGGCCGAATAGCCTTAAGCCGAAGGGCTTTGGCCGGATGTTCCCATTCGCCGAATGTGGCTGTTTCGCCGGTTCCCTTCATTCGGCCATTCACCTTTCACACATCCCCATTCGCCGGTCATATCACCATTCGCCGGTCATACTTTTATTCGCCGGTCAAGTCTCGAATGGGTCTCATTCGCCAGCCATTCGATGGGTTGCAGCCGAGAGACAGGCTTCATTCGTGAATCCTCATTCGCCGGACCCATCTCCTTCGACCTAGACCCATTCGTGTTAACCTTGTCCCATTCGACCAGAACTTCATTCGGGCAAACCATGGTCCATTCGCCCTTCTGCAGTCGCCATCCATTCGACCTGATCTTCTTCCTTCGAACTAGACTCGATCAGAATATTTTCACTTGGTCACCATGTGTTCGTTGGGCCATGAATTCGCACAGACACTGGTTAGGCCCATTAAATGCTCAGACCCAACTCCATTGGGCTCATCCCAAGATGGATGACTAGGCCAACAGATAGCCCACGCATACATTCGGCCCAACAGTGGGCTACACAGCCATGCAGCCCAAGGAATGATCTCACCCATCTGCTAGGCCCAAAATAAATTGATCATTTGGGCTCACATCATTTAGTTTGGCCCGAGACATTTCATTCGGCCCAGGGCCATTAAATTGGCCCAGCAGTTCAGCCCAACAGTCCCTGCGGCCCATTTCTTTTACTTGGCCCACTAAGAGTGATTGGGTCCATAACACAATTACTTTGGCCCAAGATCTCTTGGTTTGGTCCAACATCAGTAGTTGACCCATGTGTTGGAGTTGGCCTACAAGAAATATGAAATCAATTTATGAAATCATACATTTTGGAATAATATACAAGTAATCATGTACTAATTATGAAAATCACTACAAAAGCGGCAGTTTACGGTTAACGAATTTCACAAGCTCAGAACAATCAGTGCTAAAAGGGTGATGCCTAACAACCCATTATTTTGTAACTATAAATTCAAAATAACAAGAACGACAAGTGATGGTTAATCAATAAGCCTAAGCTTATTCTCGGGTTTATTTACTAAGCTTTCTACAAATACAAATGATTATCACATTATGATAAGGTTTATAAATTTCAAGGGTGAAATAAGACTCAACACACAATATAAAGACATATAGTAACAATAATCTACGACACATGAAACAAGGGCCGAATGACGACCGGAACTCACGTGTGTTAGCCAACTTTAGGGCTAACACGAACACGCACACCACTCAATTATAACTTATACTTATAAGCTACAACAACGTGAAATCAATACAGGATTGTGAATACGGCAACAAGAACAACAAAGAGAGCGTGCATTTCTTCTTGTTAAGCTAAGTCAACCCAACTATTACAAGGTGAGTTCATATGCCCCTTTTCTTAAATCTTTACTGATTTCAAAGCTCGGGGCTGAGAAACATGCTTAACTTTTATTTATTTAAAAGTTTATGTTTATCATATTGTTTACACTGTGATAGATAATTTTAATTGAATTATTATTATTTATCATTGTATGCATGCGTACTTGATCATGATATGACAGAGATAAACACAGATGAATATGATAATATAATTTCATAACTCATCGACACAATAGAATAAACTAGTTGTAAGATTTTATCATACAACACATAGTTATTCTTACAAGGATAAACATTGAGATGAACATATATGAACATGATGACAAGGAACGAAACACATGAATGATGTGAAGATGACACATCTTTATAACATCATTCAGCACTAGAGTTAACTAAGTGTAATAAGACGAGTGCTTACAACACTTAGCTTACAACTCGAAACATATTACAAGATAACATGGAACGACTATCAACTACCACCTGAGCCGATTAAGTGAAGTAAGGCTATCTCTTACAACAGCTTAGGGGCAACATGGTGACCCTATGTAATGACAAGGAATGACAATCATGATAATGCAACTTCATGATAACAACATCATTCACTACTAATACTAACGATGTGTGATAAGACTATTCCTTATCATACATGGTTAAACACGAAAACATTTATCACTGAGAGCAGATGACTTATGAGACTACTACTTGTGACATCAAGGGTGACATCAGGAAAACCTAATTCCAAGATGTCCTTCCCCATACAGGCCAACATTAAATTATAAGACTTGATCTTATAATGCCATGATTGTACTGTAGTGAAATCTATGACATTATACCAGTAATACCTATAAACTAAAAAGGTGACAGTGTTAGGGTTAGATTAGATCCGACTTGTGTGAGACCATGAACTTGTGACTATGTAGTTAAGAGGTGATATCTATATGAATTTATGCAATATGAATCTATATGTGCCTATGTAATGAGACTATATGAGTTTATATGAGACTAATGAGACTATATGAAACTATATGAGACTAATGAGACTATATGAGACTATATGAGACTATGTGATGAGACTATATGAGACTATGTGATGAGACTATATGAAACTATGTGATGAGACTATGTGATGAGACTATGTGATGAGGCTATATGAGACTATGTGATGAGACTATATGAGACTATGTGATGAGACTATATGAAACTATATGAGACTATGTGATGAGACTATATGAGACTATATGAGACTATGTGATGAGACTATATGAGACTATATGAGACTACGCGAGGAGACTAGGTGAAATCACGTGGAACAAATGGGAAATGGATATCTCTAGTTGTACCGCAAGTGGTGTGAAACTTGATTGAGCATGTGGTGGGATAGCGTCTGGGCTTGACCCTTTCTTGATTCCCTATATATAAGCATGCTTGATCAGGTGATACTCTACTTGTACGTATAACTAGGGAAAGGCCATTGGGTGGAACAGGTGAATCAATCATTACTAGTAATCAGTATTACATTGTGACTGTGTGCATGAACATTTCAAGGTTTCAATTTACTTAATTATGAACTCACCAACCTAGTGTTGACTTTGTTTAAATGCATGTTTTCTCAGGTGACGGACAGGTCTAGATAGCAAGCATCAGTGATTAAGCTAGAGGACTCTTAGAAGACCTATCTTACTATTGGATGCATACATTTTGATGACATTATGAATCTATTTTGCATGTCTCGTATAGTCACAAGATAGAAACTACACGATACTTTTGGATAGATTTACTTAGTTAAATTATGAACGTAACATTGTAATTTAACTTTGTAATTCTACATCATATGTCATGTTAGCATTTCTCATTATCTATCATGTGCCATGTAAACAATCTGATCATTTCGATTATCATTCAAGATATCGCGCCCCGGGAACTTTCCGCCCGACGGGAAAACCCGATCCGTTCCCGCCGGCCCGGGGTGTGACAAGTTAATCCTCTATTATTCTTTTAAAATAATACAAAAATAATACATACATGTATACGTTTACATCGTTTATGATTAACCGTTATTTTTCTTATTTTAAACAAAATGATTTATAAAGATACATGTACGTATATATTTATTATTTTTAAATAATAAAATGATTTTAAATGAATCCCTTTAATTATAAACAAATTTTTGTTCAAGCAAAGTTTATAACATTAAATAGTAACTTTATAAAACTAAGAATCTATTTTTTAAAAAAAAACTATTAAACAAAGTAATACAATATAAACAAAAGCATAGAATTATTTAAAAAAAATAAAATAAATAAAAAAAGGCTTTTGTAAACATTTATCTGTCATAACAAACATACAATTTCTTCTTTTTAAAGAAAATGATAATTTTCTTTAAACATTAAACAACAAAACAACAACAAAAGGATGGAAATTAGGTTAATTCAAACATCATGTGATATTCAAATAATTATTCTAAACCAATTAAGATATTTATTTATTTATTTGATTTTGAATAATCAAATAAATAAATATCTTAATTGGTTTAGAATAATTATTTGAATATCACATGATGTTTGAATTAACCTAATTTCCATCCTTTTGTTGTTGTTTTGTTGTTTAATGTTTAAAGAAAATTATCTTTTTATTTAAACATTAAACAACAAAACAACAACAAAAGGATGGAAATTAGGTTAATTCAAACATCATGTGATATTCAAATAATTATTCTAAACCAATTAAGATATTTATTTATTTGATTATTCAAAATCAAATAAATAAATGATTATTCAATATTAATTAGGATAGTTATTTATTTGGTGATTCAAAATCAAATAAATAAATGATTATTCAATATCAAATAGGATATCTATTTATCTAATTGATAAATAAATAAATAATCCTAAATGAAAACCATTCAAACTTAGACATATCAAATTAGGACTTCCATAGTATGCCATAGAAACTAGGATGCCAAAACTTGAACTCTAAGTACATGGACTAAGAAATTCTATTGCCTTTAGGTTAAGGAGTGCAAGCACAACTTCGTAAATCCTAGGTAACGATTCAAGTGACAAAGCTAGGACATCATGTGAGTAATTATATACTACCTCTTTTACATTTTGTACTTTTGGGATGTTACACATGCAGTATTCAAAATCCAAGTTATTCTAAATTCAAATTCTATAGATACAATGCCTTTAGTCTATTTTAGTTTGATTCTTTGCTATGTGATACTACTTGCTTTGTGATTCTATGTTATTCAGTGTTATTCTATGTTATTCGATACCGAGTAGCCTAAGGTGTGTTAGATACCACCTTCGCTTTGACTTAGGTCAAATGTGCTAAAAGGGCGAAAAGTACAATCATGGGTAGACTTGTGAAAATACTTAGTTTTGTGCTTTGTATTGGAACGAGCTTGGAGACGATATAAACTATTGCAGACTTGTAGATATAATAAGCTTTTTAGATAAGTATTGATACGAGTTTGGAGACGAGATATTCTATAAACTTAATTGCAAACTAGTAGGATATGCATGCTAGAGTTTAAACTTTGTAGTCTAATTGAATTGCATTAGTTTTCTATGCATACTATATAAACTGTATGGGTTACTCACCAACTGATGATGCTCATCAATATACTTCAGCAACTGATCCTCTTGCTGAGCAGAACGAGCCCGTAGAACAGCTCTTTGATCTGCAGCCTGAAGAAGTAAGGTATCTTGCTCATTTACTTGCTGAGTAAGCTGAGCAATGATCAATTCCTGCTCCTTGTTCTTCTTTTCCTGTTCAAGGCTCCTCTCCATCAATCTAAGTACCATACTGTTCAGTGTGCTCAGCTGATCCACCACTGAAACAGTAGGTATGAACGTGTCAGCTAGTGAAGTAGAGGGACCAGCAGAGGCAGCAGTAATTATGGGAGCCTGGGCTATAGAGGTGGTCAAAGGGGCCATAGTAGTACGAATCGGAATAGCCCTTGACCTGGTAAGTGAAGAAACTGAGACAGCTGCTACTGATGTAACAGTAGTTGTAGCAACTATCGCCAGCTCTGACCTCCTCTGAAAGAGGAACCTTGATCTCTTCCTCCTGCCGGCTGGTGATGAAGAAGACTGAACTGTAGGAACAAAAATAACTACAGTAGCTGGAACAGAGGAATGAGGAGGAGATGAAATATCAAACTCATGAATGAATGAAGGATCAGTAATCTCCTCCATCTCAGCTTCACTTCTCTTCCTCTTCCTCTTCACCAACCTCCCACTAATCCAAACACTCTCAAACTCCTCATCTGGTGTATCCTCTGAATCAGAACCATCACCTTCATCAGCAACAGCTTCACCATCATCATCACTTGAGTCATCTGACTCATCCTCATGAGCAGCAGATGTGGTGCGTGTCATATCGAGAGGAGTAGTCACTATGGAGGTAGTAGTAGCCATGAAATCCAGCTCCAATAGTGAATCAAAATCTACATCCTCATCAGCAGCTATAGAGGTACTCACACCAGCACTAGCAGCCTCAACTAGGCTAACATCAGCAGTAGTAATGGGATCATCAACACCCGCACTCACACTAACAGAACTAACAGCTATAGTGCTCACAGCCACTGAGCTCTCACCAGCACTACCACTAACTCCTGCACCACTACCTCCTACACCAGCATGATCATCACCACCATCCTTAGGCACAACTATATCCTCCATATCTGAGTCAGAATCATCGTGTATCCATCTCCGACAAACAGGAGCTATGTAATCATCAGGCCTAGAAAGATGACCAAACAAAGATCGAGCTACAGGCTTTCTCTCCTTGCCTCTGTATGACCTCACTCTGTTGAGAGTGAGGTCATTCATGTGCTCCAGCCTGATGATATCAGCATTGATCTTCGGTAAATCAGGTAACTGGGCATCGATCAACTGTTGCAGAAACCTCGGGTACATCAAGAACTTCTTGTCTCCTTTCAAAGCCACATTCTCCTTCATATGAGTGAAAACCATCTCAGAGAAGTTGAATGGTCGATTCAGCACCAGGGCAACAAAAGCACACTGTATGGTCTCTCTCATGTCATCAAAACCTCCTCTCCTTGATCCAAGTCAATGAATAAGTACATGTGCTAAGTACTTGAACTGTGGAGACATATAAGCTTTGTTGAGGATCCCTGCTCCTAGGTCACCCTCATACTTGCACCTCATGAAGGAGCCTCGAACTAAATAACGATCTAGAAGATACGTCTGATCAGGAGTATCCTGGAAACCACAAACTCTCCTGATATGCTCAGCAGATATAACAACATCATGTCCCAGCACTTTCCCTCGAATAACAGGAGGTTCCACCTCACAATCTATATCTGCAGAGGCCCATAAATCCGGTTGATGAGAGTGGTATGGCACATGTATGGTAGAGATGGCAGTAAAGATCCTCGAACGCCTGAGAAATGTGATAATCTCAGTGTAGTGTTTGGCGTTCGGAGTGGTGAGATCCAAATATTCACAGATGTTGTTCTTCGTCACTGACTTGTATCCAGCCATTCTGAAAAACAGATAAAAATTTGTTAACATCAATCAGTTGCACAAAATACAGAAATCTGATTAATAACACAGTTGAAACAACTTGACCGAATGAGTCTGATTTGGCTGAATGAACTCTTTGGACGAATGAGACATTTATCGAATGAGCTTCATTCGCCGAATAGACCTCATTCGCCGAATGAGTCATATGCTGACTTAGCCATTCGACGAATGATCTTCATTCGCTGAATAAGATTCATTCGCCGAATGAGACATTCGCCGAATGACGACATTCGGCTGTCTGATGATGTTCTAAACCCCCTTTTTCTAGATGCTCAAATCAGTCCACAAAACTCATATATCTATACTCCGAGAGGACCGATTAAGAGTTTTAAAACAGGACTTTTATGATTTTAAGTTCATTTAGACCATCTATTGACAAGGCGATTCTGAAAACCCTAAAATCTGAAATTTCAAACAGTTTTCGATGATTTCACGGACAAGATTTGATGATATTTGATCCCAATGTACCTGAGACGATAATAAACGAGATTATCAGAAGCTGGATCAATAAAAATCAAGTGAAAATGAGAAAATGAAGAGAGAAGATATTAAAGCGAATGGGGTTCACACAGTTACAGGCGAATGAAATTTTCGGCGAATGAGGTAGATTATCCGATTAACTGTTTATATAGGGTAACTCATTCGCCGAATGAGAATGACTAATGGGTCATTCGACACAAGTCATTCACCGAATGATGTAAACGAATGAGCTTCATACTCATCAAAGACATTCGCCGAATGAGATTCAAATGACACAGTCATTCGCCGAATGAAACATTTGGTCGAATGAAAGATTTTCACTCTCATTCGGGCGAAAGGAATTTTTGGTCACAAAACACAAGACACTTTAAAAATTTTACATTATGATCATCAAAACTTATGCCGTTTTTGAAGATAAGTCTGGTTGGTTCAGGATTCAGATAAGACAAACATCTGAACTTACAAATGATCATCTAAACTGAAATTGAAAATGTAAAAGCTTTTTGTAATTTTCTGAAACAAAATACGACTATACAACTAGCAACTAAATACAAAGAAACACATGTTTTTGTGAGAAGTCTATTTAGAAATTAACACATACACCTAATCATATCAGATCAGCATCACTGAATGTTTCACTTCAAACACACTTGTCCTATAATCATGATTACTGATATGTTTGTCAGATCTTAAGCCTGACTTTAGATAACTTCTAAACAAGATTTACGATTACTCATGTTTTCTGATTGAGTTACCCATTTCATTTTACCATTTAAAGATCAAAATCAGTTTATAACTCATTTCAGCACATCTTAATACCAATCATCATAAATTCTATAAGATTCCAATTTTATTATCTTTTTGTATTTTTCTTGTTCTATCCAAATGGACGGCTTCAGCTAGGTTCGTCCCAGCAATATGGCACGTGTATGGAATAGAACTTATTTTGTTTAAGTATTTCTCAAGCTTAATACCAGCTTGATTTTATTTTTCTTCAAGCTTAATACCAGCTTTTTTTGTTTCTCTTCAAGCTTAATACCAGCTTGTTCTTATTTTTGAAACCTCATTTGATTCTATGATGACCGGTGTATGCTTGATTTGAGTCAAAAACTATTTCTCACTCAACTGGTTTTCTAAAACAGATCCCACAAATCAAACTTTAAAAGTCATCACAAATTGTCTATTCATTTTGTAAAATCGGCCTATCAGTACATCACATTATAATTCTCATGTGTTTTCAGCTTTCACATTCACTTTAGCTTCTATGACATGATAGATTAATGTATTACTTTCTTAAAGAAGGCTTTCTCATTTTTCATAATTTTTTAATGTTTTTGGTTTTTCAAATTTTTAATGTTTTTGGTTTTTCAAATTGCATACTTTTTCTCCCCCTAAAAACCTAAAACAGAAAATCTTTTTGTATTTTTGTTTAGTATAATGAAATAACAAGAGTACTGAATTAAGGAAAGAAATAAATACAATAACAAAACTAACTAAGAAAAACGATGATCATTTGTTAGATTCAGATGAAAGTAGGACTTCATCCTTTTGGAAAACACCATTAGCCGATAACATATATAAGAATCTGGGTTTATCAAACGCTTTTGTGAAAAGATCGGCTTTCTGGTGATCAGTGTGAATTTTAACAACATCAATTAATTTCTTTTCAAAGCAATCACGTATGAAGTGATATTTAATGTCGATGTGTTTTGTTTTCGAGTACTGAACAGGATTTTTAGTGACAGCTATGGCAGCAGTGTTATCAACATATATAGGAGTGTTAGAAAAGTGTAACCCATAGTCCCTGAGTTGCTGTTGGATCCAGATGATCTAAGAACAACAACTAGCAGCAACAATGTATTCAGCTTCACAGGTTGAAGTAGACATCGACGTCTGCTTCTTGCACTGCCAGGTAACTAATCGGGTTCCAAAGAACTGACATCCCGCAGATGTTGACTTGAAGTCTCTCTTGAATCCACCATAATCCGAGTCACTGTATGCAGTAAGCTCAAAATTATCATCATTAGGGTACCATAAACCAAGATACCGTGTACTCTTCAGATAACGCATAATCCTTTTCACAGCAATCAGATGAGACACTCTTGGTTTTGATTGATAACGTTCACACAAGCATGTGGCGAACATGATGTCTGGTCGAGAAGCAGTAAGATACATAAGAGAACCAATCATTTCTCGGTACAGAGTGGCATCAATTAACTCCCCCTTTTCATCTGGAGTAATCCCGTGATTGACAGCCAGTGGGGTACCAGCAGGTTTTGCATCTGACATACTGAACCGGCTCAGTATATCACCAACATATTTAGTCTGATGAATAAATATTCCTGCCTCAGACTGATCCACTTGTAATCCCAGAAAAAATTTCATCTCTCCCATTGAGCTCATCTCGAACTTCTCTTTCATAACCTTCTCAAACTCTTTGCACAGACCATCATTTGTTGAACTAAAAATGATATTGTCCACATAAAATTGTACCAAGAGTAGATCACCATCCTTTTCTTGAATAAACAGTGTACAGTCAATGACACCTCTTCTGAACCCGTTGTTCAGAAGGTGAGTAGACAGTGTCTCATACCATGCGCGCGGCGCTTCATGCAATCTATATAAGGCCTTGTCTAACTTGTAGACATGGTCTCGATGCAATGGATCCTCAAACCCGAGAGGTTGACTCACATACACTGTTTCACTTATCACACCATGAAGAAATGCACTCTTGACGTCCATTTGATAAACTTTAAACTTCTTGAAGGATGCATAAGCCAAGAAAATACGAATTGCTTCAAGTCGAGCAACTGGTGCAAATACTTCATTATAGTCCAAACCTTCAACTTTTCTGAATCCTTGAACAACCAGACGTGCCTTGTTTCGCACAATGATCCCATGATCATCCTTCTTGCAACGAAGAACCCACCTAGTGCCAATGACTTTTGCACGTTTCGGTCTGTCAACAAGTTGCCAGACACCTAACTTCTTAAATTGCAGCAGTTCTTCTTGCATGGCATCAACCCATGATTCTTCCTTTAAAGCCTCAGTGACAGTTCATGGTTCCACCTGAGAGATAAAACAGAAATGAGCACAAAAGCTTACATCTGCAAAATCAAGAATGTCAGAAAGTCCCCCTGAAGAAAGCTGATTTCTAGTTTTAACTCCATCTAATGGACTTCCAATTATGTTTTCTTGAGGATGAATACGATTAATTCTACCAACTGGATGGGGAGGAACCTCAACCTGTGGATCTAGATTGTTCAAATTCAAACCCTCAATATTTAGTACAAGATCATCAACATTTTGTTCTGGGGCAACTGGTGGAGTAGGGTTTTCATCAGTGTCTGAGCTGTCATCATGTGTCTGTCCTGTAGGAATTGAAGTGAGTGAAGGTTGCACTGGTTCATCAGGTGCATTTTGTGCATCATACATCATCTAAACAGTAACATCTTCATCAGTATACATGGGAGACATATTGAAGGAGTCAAATAAATCAGAATAGTTGAACATCCAATCAGGACCCTTCCCAGGTGGAGGCATAGAATATCTCTTAACATCAACATGGTACCACTCTTCCACATTTTGAGTTGATATGTTATAAACTCTTTTATTTGGAGTGTTGTACCCAAGAAAATACCCTTCTTCCACCTTTTCATTAAACTTGCCTTGCTCCTGTTTCTTAAGCATAGTGCATGGTGCACCAAATGGCTCAAGATACTGAAGATTTGGCTTTCTGTTATGGAGCAATTCAAAGCAAGTCTTCCCATGTCTCTTCACGATCAACACTCGATTCAGAGTGTAACAAGCATTTGCGATAGCTTCATTCCAAAACTGAACTGGAAGAGAAGAATCAGCAAGCATTGTCCTAGCAGCCTCAATCAAAGTCCTGTTCTTTCTCTCAGCAACACCGTTCATTTGCGGAACACAAGGGGCACTAAATTGTTGAACAATTCCCCATGAATTACAGAAATTCTCCATGTTGTGGTTTTTGAACTCTGTTCCATTGTCGGTTCTGAGTATCCGAATCTTGAGCTTATAAAGAGATTCAAGTTTGGTAACCAACACTTGAATGCATTCAAACGTTTCAGATTTCTCCTTTAGAAAGAAAACCCAAGAGTATCTGGAATATTCATCAGTGATGGCAAGACAGTATTGATCCCCATCTATACTCTTGTGGTTAACAGGACCAAAAAGATCCATATGGAGAAGCTCAAGTGGAACAGCGATTGAGTGATACTTCTTTGGTTTATGAGACTGCTTGACATGCTTGCCCTTTTTGCAGGATACACAGACATCAGACAGCTTGAAATTCTTCAGACTAATCCCTTCAACCATATTGTTGTGTACCAGGTGATTCATCTTGCGCAGACTCAAATGACCCATCCTCTTATGCCAAAGAATTGAATCTTTCTCCGTTTCCTTTGACATAAAACATGAAGCTGTGGAGGAAGTAGTTGAAGCTGTGGCCATATTGAGTACATACAAGTCTTGCTTCCTGGGGGCAGACATCAAGATCCAATCTTCAGGGATAACAACACCTTGCTTTAGAATGTAGCATTTGGAGTCATCAAAAAGAACCTTGTACTTTTTATCACAAATCTGTGATACAGAAAGAAGATTATTCTCCAATTGCTTGACATATCTGACTTTGTCAAATGAAACTTGCCCATTTGATAAAATTCACTCTCCCGTGATAAAACCACCTTTGTCACCGGCAAAAGCTACATATCCACCATGAACAGAATGAACATCTGAGAGCAGAGAAATATTGCCAGTCATATGCCTTGAAGCCCCACTATCGACAATCCAAGAGCTGTTTAAAGCAGCTGTTGGGGCATCCTGCACAAAAATAAAACAATTAGTTCAATTTGGGAACCCAAGCCTTTACAGTCTTGGGTTGACCCAAAGAGTCTCGGATCAAAACATCGATCCATTTACCTTCTGAAACAGCCTTGTCTGAAGTGGGTGGAACTGAAGTCTCAGACTTGACCTTCCAGACTGCATTTTTACTGAAAGAATTTTTCAGATAAATGGATGATGATTTAACTTGATTAACATTTACCATCTTGGGAACATTCAAGTTCACCAATTTCCCTTTACCCTTATCCAAAGATTTAACCTGTGTTGGTTGTTTGAGTGTTGTCTGAATTGATTTGGATTCAGATTTGCCAGCTTTGACAAAGATTTGATTTAGTTTTCTGGGTGGTGCACTCTTTGGTCTAAACAACTGTGGGCAAGATCTAACAATATGCCCAGGTGCACCACACTCAAAGCAAACTTTGTCTCCCTTTTTATGGAAATGTTTTAATTCAGAAAAAAAAACTGCCTTTTTGGTTTGAAAACATTTGTTTTAGGCGTAATCTGATTAAAACCCAAACCCTTTCTCCCATTAGAAATAGGATTGTTAATCTTGTTAGACACACAAGCTGCATTTTCTTTTGAAGCTTTCACAAAGCTTAAAGCTTGATAAATTTTTGAAGAAGAGATTGGGTCGCCTTTCATGACAACTGATGGCTGATTCTGAACAACGGGACAATCTGATGAATTATCAGATTCATCCTCAGAATCTGAGACCCAATCTTCTACAAGTCCATCCACCAAAGATTCCTCTGACAAGGAGGAACCCTCATCAGTAATCATCCCAATCGGATCAATTACTAATGGAGTTATAACTTGAAAATCTTTAACATCTTTGTCATTTGGTGAATTGACAAAGCTGTTTAAGATTGGTGGAGGACATCTTTGATAACTCACTGTTCCCTTACCCTTATGATCAGCACCTTTGCTGATCATGTGCTCAATGATGTAAGATGAGCTTTCATAGCTCTTGAGCTTTTGTCCTAGGGTCTCATAGTCACACTCAACTATGGCTAACTTCTTTTTTATCTCATTGATGGTATTGAGATAAGAAGTTATAGCATCTTGCTTGTTAAGAACAGCAAAATCAGCCTCATGAAGTTGTCTGTTTAAAAGTTCAATTTTAGCTTGAAAATATTTTTCATTATCTTTTAAAACTTTGTTAACATCAATACACTGGTTGAGATCACTGATCAAAGCAGCATTGTGATTTTGATAGGAAAGGACCTAGCTTTTAAGGTCAACACAATTAAAACAACTAGAACAAGAAGATGAACGATCATCAGATACCCGATCAGACTGTGAAGTTGCAGCAGGAATAGCAGATGAGTTTACCATCAAAGCAAACTGAGTAGGAGATTCTTCAATATCAGCATCAGAATCAGATTGAGTGTCAGAATCAGACAAGCTTTCCGAATCTGATCCAGATTTTTCTTTTATCTTAAGCTGTGCTTCTTCAGAAGTACTCTCTTCATGTTGATCATATAACTTCTGAATCTCAGCAACACATGCTTTATCTTGTCCCCCTTGTTCAGAATTGAATCTGAAATCCCAATTTTCGCCTTCATCCTGCTGTACCATCAAAGCTTTGCCTGCATTTGAAGAACTAGTTTGAGCAGGAGAATCAATAGGAACAAGTCTTCTTTCTGGATTTGTTGCAGAAGACTTTTGATGTGAAACGGATTCTTGTTTCCATCTTTCCTTGGATGTTAGCATTGTCTAGCAAAGTGACCCTTCTCCCCACAGTTGTAACAAGTGACAGAAGCCATGTCAAATCCAAACTTAGACTCCTTGTTCAAGTTAATGTCTTTACCAGTTCTTTTTACAAACACCTTAGCTCTTCTTACAGCACTTTCCAAAGCCCACATGATGTCAATTCTTTCAATGTCATCTGGATCTATCTGAGAATAATCATCATTTGTCAGATAAGGATTACCAATCTATCCTGCAACCAGTCCATCATAAGAACTAACCAAAGTGGACAAAAGACCCATATGTTCTTTAGCAATCTCAACAGTAACTTTATCAAAGTTTTTAGTCTTCAGACTTGTGACAGCTTGATGAGGTTCCTTTTGTGAGTTGGATGAAGAGGATGACTGACGGAAATGAATCTGATTAGAAGTTGGAGCTTCGGTAGTCTGAGAAACAAAGGCTGTCTTCAGTTGAGCATGAGAAGATGATTTCTCAACAGTAGGAGTAGAGTAATACAATGATGGATCTTGGACTTGAGCAACTCTATTTGCTTTCCACTTGTTCTCTATTTCTTGCTCCTTCAGCTTCTGAATGAAATCATTTATGTCCATATGTGCCATCATCTCATTTTGCTTAAGCACCATTAAAAATGACTCCCACTTAGGAGGTAGAGCATCTGCTAGACACTGGATCTTTTTCCTGAGTAGTAGTCTTGACTTCATGATTGAATAGTTCACTCAACCGATGATAGAATCTGGCAATCAAATCATCCAAAGATTCATTCCCAACATACATAAAACTGTTAAACTCCTTTCTCAAAGCCTTTGACTTGATGTTCTTCAAAGCATCATTGCCTTCATACCGTTGCTGCAAAGCATCCCACAAATACTTAGAAGAAGTAAACTGTCTGAACAGATGGAAGATATCAGTAGCAATGGATTGAGATAGAATAGCATAAGCTTTCTTCTCATAATCATATAGCTTCCTTTGTGGCTCAGTCATCCGTGTGACTAGCATAGGAGTTCCATCTTCATTCAGAGGCCTCAGATAACCTCCTTCAATCATCATCCATAAATTGGTATCCACTCCATTGATGTGAATCTCAAATCGGTACTTCCAATGAGGATAATCATCTAAGGACAGCAACTTGGGAGCTTTGTTGGAGTTTCCCGTCTCAGTCTCAGTCAACATTAAAGTCTGAATGCGACGATTCTGATTAGCCATCAATGCTAAATCCTCCATTTAAACAAGAACAACAAGATTCAACACTTAGAAAATTTTTCAAACTGATGGCCGAATGAGGATGTTTGGGGCGAATGTCGGGCACCGAATGACTATTAGGACGAAAGAACCTATTCGACGAATGAAAGGTCGAATGAAGCTATTTGCCGAATGAGTGTAACGAATGAAGCTATTCGGCGAATGAAGGATCAAATGAAGCTATTCGCCGAATGAGACTTATTCGGCCAAACTTATTTGGCCGCCATATTCATTCGGCCTATCTGAGGGTTTTAGCAATGAAAATCGCAATAACTTTCGATTTAGACCAGATCTAAGTACCAAATTTGGTACAGAACACCATGATATGATTATGAACCAACTGGGATGAAAGTTTGAACAATAACACCACAAAAATCCACAGATTTTTTAATGAAACAGTAACTTTTTGGACAAGGCAATCAAGGTTTTGCAGGTTTCGAAAATCCAAACTGAGATTTGATGATTTTGAATGGAAATCAAGCAGAATCAAGAGCCAAATCTCTGATACCACTTTGTAGGACCTCGTAGGAGCTCGAAAACAATTCGTTTCCAAGGGAAATCTGCTTGACAGCCTCTAGAATAGTGCGGAATCCTATTCCAAGGTTTTCCAATCGAAATCAACAGCAACCGTGGTGAATCGAGTGAGTAGAATCAACGTGCGAGTGAGAATCGATCACCACGGGTTGAGAATCGAAGTTGGACGGTAAGAATCGCTCAAAACTTCAAGGGTTTGACACTGGAGTGCACTGGAAAGAATGAGGACTCGGAAAAGTTAGGTTTGAAATGATTTGAAGTAGTATTTATAGACTGTAGTCATTCGGCCGAATGAGTGGCCGAAGCAGCTCATTCGGCGAATGACTATGTCAAATGGACATGTCATTCGAATGAGACATTCGGCGAATGACTCATTCGATCGCCTGTCATTCGCTAGTGTGTTCATTCGACGAATGACTTTATTAGTAGAGTCATTCGCCCGAATGTCCAATATTCATACTCAAATATTAATAAGTCAAATCAAACACTTATATAATCAAAATTTAAACATTAAGAACAATATATAAAGACAACTTCCATTAATATAAATTGAACTTTACATAATGGATAATACAAAATTGAACTAGGGACATTTAATGCATCTACAGGGGTTTTGAGGCATTTTATCCTTAGAGGAGATGCTTCCAGTGCGTTGACAAGGATCACACTTCTTCACAAGCTCAAGTGCATCCTTCACCACCGAAGGCCAATAAAAACCACAATCGAAGACCTTTTGGGTGGTGGAATGATGACCATGATGTCCACCCGTCAAGCCTTCATGGCCATGCCTCAAAATCTCTAGGCCTTCCTTTCTACTCACACACCCCCTAAGAATCCTATCTCCCCCCACACGATAGAGATACGGGTCATCCCAAACATACTTACCCGCGTCTCTAAAGAACTTCTTCTTTTGTTGAGTGGTCATTCCCTCAATTACCACTCCATGGGCAAGGAAATTTGCCAAGTAGGTGAACCATGGCGTTCCTTGCTTCTTCGCCTCTACAAAGTCTATGACCTTGTGAGGGAACCTATCACCAATCTCCTCCTCACTAATCTCACTCCTCTCCGGGTCCTCTAACCGGGAGAGATGATCGGACGCCACATTTTCAGCCCCTTTCTTATCTTTAATCTCAATGTCAAATTCCGATAACAAAAGAATCCACCTAATGAGACGAGGCTTTGCATCTTTCTTTGCAAAAAGGAACCTCAATGCCGAGTGATCGGTGAAAACGATGGTCTTTGAAAGCACAAGGTATGACCGGAATTTGTCAAAAGCAAACACCACCGCTAGAAGCTCCTTCTCAGTGGTAGTGTAATTCTCTTGAGCATCATTGAGAATCTTACTAGCATAGTATATGGGGTGAAAATGCTTGTCTCTCCTTTGCCCCAAACCGCCCGAACGGCTTGGTCACTAACATCACACATGAGCTGAAAGGGTAAGCTCCAGTCGGGGGCAACTAAAATAGGAGCACTCACTAGCCTCTCCTTCAAAAACTCGAATGCCTTCATGCATTCCTCATCAAACACGAATGGGGTGTCTTTCTCTAAAAGATGGGTCATAGGCCTAGTGATTTTGGAAAAGTCCTTAATGAACTGCCTATAGAAACCCGCATGACCAAGGAAACCCCTAATGGCTTTAACACTTGAAGGTGGTGGGAGTTTACTTATGGTCTCTATCTTAGCTTGGTCTACCTCAATACCCGCTCTCGAAATCTTGTGACCTAACACTATCCCCTCGGTCACCATGAAATGACACTTCTCATAATTAAGCATCAATTTCGTCTCCACACATCTCTTCAACATTCTCTCAAGATTCACTAAACATTGATCAAAAGAGTTGCCATAAACCAAAAAGTCATCCATAAACACCTCCATGGATGATTCAATCATGTCTTGGAAAATGGCTACCATGCACCTCTGAAATGTGGCAGGAACATTGCATAGCTCAAATGGCATGTGACGGTAAGCATAGGTGCCATAGGGGCACGTGAATGTGGTCTTTTCCTAATCCTCTGGTGCAATGGGGATCTGGAAATACCTAGAAAAACCATCAAGAAAGCAGTAGAACTGCTGGCCTGCTAATCGCTCCAACATCTGGTCAATGAAAGGAAGGGGAAAGTGATCCTTCCAGGTGGCATCGTTAAGTTTCCTATAGTCGATGCAAACTCGCCACCCAGTGACCGTGCGAGAAGGAATGAGCTCGTTTTTCTCATTCATGATAACTGTCATCCCTCCCTTTTTAGGGACGACCTGAGTGGGGCTCACCCATGATGAATCCGAGATAGGATAAATCAAGCCCGCATCCATCAACTTCAACACCTCTTTCTTCACAACCTCTTGCATATTAGGATTTAAACGCCTCTGAGGTTGGACTACCAGCTTATACTCATCTTCCATGAGTATTCTATGTGTGCAATAAGCATGGCTAATGCCTTGGATATCGGAGAGTCTCCAAGCAATAGCACTCTTATACAACCTCAACACACATAATAGTCTCTTCTTCTCCTCCTCACTCAACGTAGATGAAATGACAACAGGTAAAGTGGAATCCTCCCCTAAAAATGCATACTCTAAGTGGCAGGGTAAAACCTTAAGCTCAAGGGCGGGTGGTGACTCAACAGAGGGTCTCTTACTCTCCTCTGTTGAGTCACCACCCGCCCTTGAGCTTAAGGTTTTACCCTGCCACTTAGAGTATGCATTTTTAGGGGAGGATTCCACTTTACCTGTTGTCATTTCATCTACGTTGAGTGAGGAGGAGAAGAAGAGACTATTATGTGTGTTGAGGTTGTATAAGAGTGCTATTGCTTGGAGACTCTCCGATATCCAAGGCATTAGCCATGCTTATTGCACACATAGAATACTCATGGAAGATGAGTATAAGCTGGTAGTCCAACCTCAGAGGCATTTAAATCCTAATATGCAAGAGGTTGTGAAGAAAGAGGTGTTGAAGTTGATGGATGCGGGCTTGATTTATCCTATCTCGGATTCATCATGGGTGAGCCCCACTCAGGTCGTCCCTAAAAAGGGAGGGATGACAGTTATCATGAATGAGAAAAACGAGCTCATTCCTTCTCGCACGGTCACTGGGTGGTGAGTTTGCATCGACTATAGGAAACTTAACGATGCCACCTGGAAGGATCACTTTCCCCTTCCTTTCATTGACCAGATGTTGGAGCGATTAGCAGGCCAGCAGTTCTACTGCTTTCTTGATGGTTTTTCTAGGTATTTCCAGATCCCCATTGCACCAGAGGATTAGGAAAAGACCACATTCACGTGCCCCTATGGCACCTATGCTTACCGTCACATGCCATTTGAGCTATGCAATGTTCCTGCCACATTTCAGAAAAAGAACTGGTAAAGACATTAACTTGAACAAGGAGTCTAAGTTTGGATTTGACATGGCTTCTGTCACTTGTTACAACTGTGGGGAGAAGGGTCACTTGCTAGACAATGCTAACATCCAAGGAAAGATGGAAACAAGAATCCGTTTCACATCAAAAGTCTTCTGCAACAAATCCAGAAAGAAGACTTGTTCCTATTGATTCTCCTGCTCAAACTAGTTCTTCAAATGCAGGCAAAGCTTTGATGGTACAGCAGGATGAAGGCGAAAATTGGGATTTCAGATTCAATTCTGAACAAGGGGGACAAGATAAAGCATGTGTTGCTGAGATTCAGAAGTTAGATGATCAACATGAAGAGAGTACTTCTGAAGAAGCACAGCTTAAGATAAAAGAAAAATCTGGATCAGAGTCTGAAAGCTTGTCTGATTCTGACACTCAATCTGATTCTGATGCTGATATTGAAGAATCTCCTACTCAGTTTTCTTTGATGGTAAACTCATCTGCTATTCCTGCTGCAACTTCACAGTCTGATCGGGTATCTGATGATCGTTCATCTTCTTGTTCTAGTTGTTTTAATTGTGTTGACCTTAAAAGCAAGGTCCTTTCCTATCAAAATCACAATGCTGCTTTGATCAGTGATCTCAACCAGTGTATTGATGCTAACAAAGTTTTAAAAGATAATGAAAAATATTTTCAAGCTAAAATTGAACTTTTAAACAGACAACTTCATGAGGCTGATTTTGCTGTTCTTAACAAGCAAGATGCTATAACTTCTTATCTCAATACCATCAATGAGATAAAAAGAAGTTAGCCATAGTTGAGTGTGACTATGAGACCCTAGGACAAAAGCTCAAGAACTATGAAAGCTCATCTTACATCATTGAGCACATGATCAGCAAAGGTGCTGATCATAAGGGTAAGGGAACAGTGAGTTATCAAAGATGTCCTCCACCAATCTTAAACAGCTTTGTCAATTCACCAAATGACAAAGATGTTAAAGATTTTCAAGTTATAACTCCATTAGTAATTGATCCGATTGGGATGATTACTGATGAGGGTTCCTCCTTGTCAGAGGAATCTTTGGTGGATGGACTTGTAGAAGATTGGGTCTCAGGTTCTGAGGATGAATCTGATAATTCATCAGATTGTCCCGCTGTTCAGAATCAGCCATCAGTTGTCATGAAAGGCGACCCAATCTCTTCTTCAAAAATTTATCAAGCTTTAAGCTTTGTGAAAGCTTCAAAAGAAAATGCAGCTTGTGTGTCTAACAAGATTAACAATCCTATTTCTAATGGGAGAAAGGGTTTGGGTTTTAATCAGAACACGCCTAAAACAAATGTTTTCAAACCAAAAAGGCAGTTTTTTTTCTGAATTAAAACATTTCCATAAAAAGGGAGACAAAGTTTGCTTTGAGTGTGGTGCACCTGGGCATATTGTTAGATCTTGCCCACAGTTGTTTAGACCAAAGAGTGCACCACCCAGAAAACTAAATCAAATCTTTGTCAAAGCTGGCAAATCTGAATCCAAATCAATTCAGAAAAAACTCAAACAACCAACACAGGTTAAATCTTTGGATAAGGGTAAAGGGAAATTGGTGAACTTGAATGTTCCCAAGATGGTAAATGTTAATCAAGTTAAATCATCATCCATTTATCTGAAAAATTCTTTCAGTAAAAATGCAGTCTGGAAGGTCAAGTCTGAGACTTCAGTTCCACCCACTTCAGACAAGGCTGTTTCAGAAGGTAAATGGATCGATGTTTTGATCCGAGACTCTTTGGGTCAACCCAAGACTGTAAAGGCTTGGGTTCCCAAATTGAACTAATTGTTTTACTTTTGTGCAGGATGCCCCAACAGCTGCTTTAAACAGCTCTTGGATTGTCGATAGTGGGGCTTCAAGGCATATGACTGGCAATATTTCTCTGCTCTCAGATGTTCATTCTGTTCATGGTGGATATGTAGCTTTTGCCGATGACAAAGGTGGTTTTATCACGGGAGAGTGAATTTTATCAAATGGGCAAGTTTCATTTGACAAAGTCAGATATGTCAAGCAATTGGAGAATAATCTTCTTTCTGTATCACAGATTTGTGATAAAAAGTACAAGGTTCTTTTTGATGACTCCAAATGCTACATTCTAAAGCAAGGTGTTGTTATCCCTGAAGATTGGATCTTGATGTCTGCCCCCAGGAAGCAAGACTTGTATGTACTCAATATGGCCACAGCTTCAACTACTTCCTCCACAGCTTCATGTTTTATGTCAAAGGAAACGGAGAAAGATTCAATTCTTTGGCATAAGAGGATGGGTCATTTGAGTCTGCGCAAGATGAATCACCTGGTACACAACAATATGGTTGAAGGGATTAGTCTGAAGAATTTCAAGCTGTCTGATGTCTGTGTATCTTGCAAAAAGGGCAAGCATGTCAAGCAGTCTCATAAACCAAAGAAGTATCACTCAATCGCTGTTCCACTTGAGCTTCTCCATATGGATCTTTTTGGTCCTGTTAACCACAAGAGTATAGATGGGGATCAATACTGTCTTGCCATCACTGATGAATATTCCAGATACTCTTGGGTTTTCTTTCTAAAGGAGAAATCTGAAACGTTTGAATGCATTCAAGTGTTGGTTACCAAACTTGAATCTCTTTATAAGCTCAAGATTCGGATACTCAGAACCGACAATGGAACAGAGTTCAAAAACCACAACATGGAGAATTTCTGTAATTCACGGGGAATTGTTCAACAATTTAGTGCCCCTTGTGTTCTGCAAATGAACGGTGTTGCTGAGCGAAAGAACAGGACTTTGATTGAGGCTGCTAGGACAATGCTTGCTGATTCTTCTCTTCCAGTTCAGTTTTGGAATGAAGCTATCGCAAATGCTTGTTACACTCTGAATCGAGTGTTGATCGTGAAGAGACATGGGAAGACTTGCTTTGAATTGCTCCATAACAGAAAGCCAAATCTTCAGTATCTTGAGCCATTTGGTGCACCATGCACTATGCTTAAGAAACAGGAGCAAGGCAAGTTTAATGAAAAGGTGGAAGAAGGGTATTTTCTTGGGTACATCACTCCAAATAAAAGAGTTTATAACATATCAACTCAAAATGTGGAAGAGTGGTACCATGTTGATGTTAAGAGATATTCTATGCCTCCACCTGGGAAGGGTCCTGATTGGATGTTCAACTATTCTGATTTATTTGACTCCTTCAATATGTCTCCCATGTATACTGATGAAGATGTTACTGTTCAGATGATGTATGATGCACAAAATGCACCTGATGAACCAGTGCAACCTTCACTCACTTCAATTCCTACAGGACAGACACATGATGACAGCTCAGACACTGATGAAAACCCTACTCCACCAGTTGCCCCAGAACAAAATGTTGATGATCTTGTACTAAATATTGAGGGTTTGAATTTGAACAATCTAGATCCACAGGTTGAGGTTCCTCCCCATCCAGTTGGTAGAATTAATCGTATTCATCCTCAAGAAAACATAATTGGAAGTCCATTAGATGGAGTTAAACTAGAAATCAGCTTTCTTCAGGGGGACTTTCTGACATTCTTGATTTTGCAGATGTAAGCTTTTGTGCTCATTTCTGTTTTATCTCTCAGGTGGAACCATGAACTGTCACTGAGGCTTTAAAGGAAGAATCATGGGTTGATGCCATGCAAGAAGAACTGCTGCAATTTAAGAAGTTAGGTGTCTGGCAACTTGTTGACAGACCGAAACGTGCAAAAGTCATTGGCACTAGGTGGGTTCTTCGTTGCAAGAAGGATGATCATGGGATCATTGTGCGAAACAAGCACGTCTGGTTGTTCAAGGATTCAGAAAAGTTGAAGGTTTGGACTATAATGAAGTATTTGCACCAGTTGCTCGACTTGAAGCAATTCGTATTTTCTTGGCTTATGCATCCTTCAAGAAGTTTAAAGTTTATCAAATGGACGTCAAGAGTGCATTTCTTCATGGTGTGATAAGTGAAACAGTGTATGTGAGTCAACCTCCCGGGTTTGAGGATCCATTGCATCGAGACCATGTCTACAAGTTAGACAAGGCCTTATATAGATTGCATGAAGCGCCGCGCGCATGGTATGAGACACTGTCTACTCACCTTCTGAACAACGGGTTCAGAAGAGGTGTCATTGACTGTACACTGTTTATTCAAGAAAAGGATGGTGATCTACTCTTGGTACAATTTTATGTGGACAATATCATTTTTAGTTCAACAAATGATGGTCTGTGCAAAGAGTTTGAGAAGGTTATGAAAGAGAAGTTCGAGATGAGCTCAATGGGAGAGATGAAATTTTTTCTGGGATTACAAGTGGATCAGTCTGAGGCAGGAATATTTATTCATCAGACTAAATATGTTGGTGATATACTGAGCCGGTTCAGTATTTCAGATGCAAAACCTGCTGGTACCCCACTGGCTGTCAATCACGGGATTACTCCAGATGAAAAGAGGGAGTTAATTGATGCCACTCTGTACCGAGAAATGATTGGTTCTCTTATGTATCTTACTGCTTCTCGGCCAGACATCATGTTCGCCACATGCTTGTGTGAACGTTATCAATCAAAACCAAGAGTGTCTCATCTGATTGCTGTGAAAAGGATTATGCGTTATCTGAAGAGTACACGGTATCTTGGTTTATGGTACCCTAATGATGATAATTTTGAGCTTACTGCATACAGTGACTCGGATTATGGTGGATTCAAGAGAGACTTCAAGTCAACATCTGCGGGATGTCAGTTCTTTGGAACCCGATTAGTTACCTGGCAGTGCAAGAAGCAGACGTCGATGTCTACTTCAACCTGTGAAGCTGAATACATTGTTGCTGCTAGTTGTTGTTCTCAGATCATCTGGATCCAACAGCAACTCAGGGACTATGGGTTACACTTTTCTAACACTCCTATATATGTTGATAACACTGCTGCCATAGCTGTCACTAAAAATCCTGTTCAGTACTCGAAAACAAAACACATCGACATTAAATATCACTTCATACGTGATTGCTTTGAAAAGAAATTAATTGATGTTGTTAAAATTCACACTGATCACCAGAAAGCCGATCTTTTCACAAAAGCGTTTGATAAACCCAGATTCTTATATATGTTATCGGCTAATGGTGTTTTCCAAAAGGATGAAGTCCTACTTTCATCTGAATCTAACAAATGATCATCGTTTTTCTTAGTTAGTTTTGTTATTGTATTTATTTCTTTCTTTAATTCAGTACTCTTGTTATTTCATTATACTAAACAAAAATACAAAAAGATTTTCTGTTTTAGATTTTTAGGGGGAGAAAAAGTATGCAATTTGAAAAACCAAAAACATTAAAAATTTGAAAAACCAAAAACATTAAAAAATTATGAAAAATGAGAAAGCCTTCTTTAAGAAAGTAATACATTAATCTATCATGTCATAGAAGCTAAAGTGAATGTGAAAGCTGAAAACACATGAGAATTATAATGTGATGTACTGATAGGCCGATTTTACAAAATGAATAGACAATTTGTGATGACTTTGAAAGTTTGATTTGTGGGATCTGTTTTAGAAAACCAGTTGAGTGAGAAATAGTTTTTGACTCAAATCAAGCATACACCGGTCATCATAGAATCAAATGAGGTTTCAAAAATAAGAACAAGCTGGTATTAAGCTTGAAGAGAAACAAAAAAAAGCTGGTATTAAGCTTGAAGAAAAATAAAATCAAGCTGGTATTAAGCTTGAGAAATACTTAAACAAAATAAGTTCTATTCCATACACGTGCCATATTGCTGGGACGAACCTAGCTGAAGCCGTCCATTTGGATAGAACAAGAAAAATACAAAAAGATAATAAAATTGGAATCTTATAGAATTTATGATGACTGGTATTAAGATGTGCTGAAATGAGTTATAAACTGATTTTGATCTTTAAATGGTAAAATGAAATGGGTAACTCAATCAGAAAACATGAGTAATCGTAAATCTTGTTTAGAAGTTATCTAAAGTCAGGCTTAAGATCTGACAAACATATCAGTAATCATGATTATAGGACAAGTGTGTTTGAAGTGAAACATTCAGTGATGCTGATCTGATATGATTAGGTGTATGTGTTAATTTCTAAATAGACTTCTCACAAAAACATGTGTTTCTTTGTATTTAGTTGCTAGTTGTACAGTCGTATTTTGTTTCAGAAAATTACAAAAAGATTTTACATTTTCAATTTCAGTTTAGATGATCATTTGTAAGTTCAGATGTTTGTCTTATCTGAATCCTGAACCAACCAGACTTATCTTCAAAAACGGCATAAGTTTTGATGATCATAATGTAAAATTTTTAAAGTGTCTTGTGACCAAAAATTCCTTTCGCCCGAATGAGAGTGAAAATCTTTCATTCGACCGAATGTTTCATTCGGCGAATGTCTTTGATGAGTATGAAGCTCATTCGTTTACATCATTCGGCGAATGACTTGTGTCGAATGACCCATTAGTCATTCTCATTCGGCGAATGAGTTACCCTATATAAACAGTTAATCGGATAATCTACCTCATTCGCCCAAAATTTCATTCGCCTGTAACTGTGTGAACCCCATTCGTCCGAATATCTTCTCTCTTCATTTTCTCATTTTCACTTGATTTTTATTGATCCAGCTTCTGATAATCTCGTTTATTATCATCTCAGGTACATTGGGATCAAATATCATCAAATCTTGTCCGTGAAATCATCGAAAACTGTTTGAAATTTCAGATTTTAGGGTTTTCAGAATCGCCTTGTCAATAGATGGTCTAAATGAACTTAAAATCATAAAAGTCCTGTTTTAAAACTCTTAATCGGTCCTCTCGGAGTATAGATATATGAGTTTTGTGGACTGATTTGAGCATCTAGAAAAAGAGGGTTTAGAACATCATCAGACAGCCGAATGTCGTCATTCGGCGAATGAATCTTATTCGGCGAATGAAGATCATTCGTCGAATGGCTAAGTCAGCATATGATTCATTCGGCGAATGAGGTCTATTCGGTGAATGAAGCTCATTCGACAAATGTCTCATTCGTCCAAAGAGTTCATTCGGCCAAATCAGACTCATTCGGTCAAGTTGTTTCAACTGTGTTATTAATCAGATTTCTGTATTTTGTGCAACTGATTGATGTTAACAAATTTTTATCTGTTTTTCAGAATGGCTGGATACAAGTCAGTGACGAAGAACAACATCTGTGCATATTTGGATCTCACCACTCCGAACGCCAAACACTACACTGAGATTATCACATTTCTCAGGCGTTCGAGGATCTTTACTGCCATCTCTACCATACATGTGCCATACCACTCTCATCAACAGGATTTATGGGCCTCTGCAGATATAGATTGTGAGGTGGAACCTCCTGTTATCGAGGGAAAGTGCTGGGACATGTTGTTGTTATATCTGTTGAGCATATCAGGAGAGTTTGTGGTTTCCAGGATACTCCTGATCAGACGTATCTTCTAGATCGTTATTTAGTTCGAGGCTCCTTCATGAGGTGCAAGTATGAGGGTGACCTAGGAGCAGGGATCCTCAACAAAGCTTATATGTCTCCACAGTTCAAGTACTTAGCACATGTACTTATTCATTGACTTGGATCAAGGAGAGGAGGTTTTGATGACATGAGAGAGACCATACAGTGTGCTTTTGTTTCCCTGGTGCTGAACCGACCATTCAACTTCTCTGAGATGGTTTTCACTCATATGAAGGAGAATGTGGCTTTGAAAGGAGACAAGAAGTTCTTGATGTACCCGAGGTTTCTGCAACAGTTGATCGATGCCCAGTTACCTGATTTACCGAAGATCAATGCTGATATCATCAGGCTGGAGCACATGAATGACCTCACTCTCAACAGAGTGATGTCATACAGAGGCAAGGAGAGAAAGCCTGTAGCTCGATCTTTGTTTGGTCATCTTTCTAGGCCTGATGATTACATAGCTCCTGTTTGTCGGAGATGGATACACGATGATTCTGACTCAGATATGGAGGATATAGTTGTGCCTAAGGATCGTGGTGATGATGATGCTGGTGTAGGAGGTAGTGGTGCAGGAGTTAGTGGTAGTGCTGGTGAGAGCTCAGTGGCTGTGAGCACTATAGCTGTTAGTTCTGTTAGTGTGAGTGCAGGTGTTGATGATCCCATTACTACTGCTGATGTTAGCCTAGTTGAGGCTGCTAGTGCTGGTGTGAGTACCTCTATAGCTGCTGATGAGGATGTAGATATTGATTCACTATTGGAGCTGGATTTCATGGCTACTACTACCTCCATAGTGACTACTCCTCTCGATATGACATGCACCACATCTGCTGCTCATGAGGATGAGTCAGATGACTCAAGTGATGATGGTGGTGAAGCTGGTGCTGATGAAGGTGATGGTTCTGATTCAGAGGATACACCAGATGAGGAGTTTGAGAGTGTTTGGATTAGTGGGAGGTTGGTGAAGAGGAAGAGGAAGAGAAGTGAAGCTGAGATGGAGGAGATTACTGATCCTTCATTCATTCCTGAGTTTGATATTTCATCTCCTCCTCATTCCTCTGTTCCAGCTACTGCAGTTATTTCTATTCCTACAGTTCAGTCTTCTTCATCACTAGCCGGCAGGAGGAAGAGATCAAGGTTCCTCTTTCAGAGGAGGTTAGAGCTGGCGACAGTTGCTACAACTACTGTTACATCAGTAGCAGCTGTCTCAGTTTCTTCACTGACTAGGTCAAGGGCTATTCCGATTCGTACTACTATGGCCCCTTTGACCACCTCTATAGCCCAGGCTCCCATAATTACTGCTGCCTCTGCTGGTCCCTCTACTTCACGAGCTGACACGTTCATACCTACTGTTTCAGTGGTGGATCAGCTGAGCACACTGAACAGTATGGTACTTAGATTGATGGAGAGGAGCCTTGAACAGGAAAAGAAGAACAAGGAGCAGGAATTGATCATTGCTCAGCTTACTCAGCAAGTAAATGAGCAAGATACCTTACTTCTTCAGGCTGCAGATCAAAGAGCTGTTCTACGGGCTCGTTCTGCTCAGCAAGAGGAGCAGTTGCTGAAGTATATTGATGAGCATCATCAGTTGGCATTAACTGTCACTGATTTCCATGACAGGATCCTGTCTCTAGAGACGGAGAATGCTAGGCTAGCTGATCAGCTTGATAGCCTCAAGGATAGCACTCCCAGGATCGAAGGCACTGTTGCTCACTACGATAATTCAGATTCTGATAAAGAAGAGGAAGAGGAAGAAGAAAAGGAAGAGGAAGAAGAGGAAGGAGAATCTGATGAGGAGAAAGTTGACTATGAAGATACTGACAAAGATGATCATTCAGATGATGATGATCAGGACGGATCAGGAAGTGGGTCTTCTGGTTCATCAAGTTCTGATGATGATGATGATGATGATGATCAAGCCCCTTCTACATCTAAGATCCGGTCCAAGAGTGCAAATGACAAGAAGAAACAAGCTCCTCCTCAATCTCCTCCCACACAGACTGTTGAACCAGATGCTACTGAGGAAGTAGATGCTGTGCCTGTGAGACGTCAAATGGATGAAACTCTTAGTATGATTCTTGACGTTCAAGGCATTATACAGCACTCAGTTAGCTACGACAAGGAGGAGGGAGAGATTATACATTGCTTATCAAAGGAGCAAATTGCTGAGTTATTCAGGTTAAATCCTGATGAGGTTATCACTGAGGATACCTCTGTTCCGGTTACTGATGAGCCTACCCCAGAGGCATTTGATGATATAGATGAAGTCATCCTAGAGGATATTACGGATGAAGAATACCCAAAGTATACATCAGCTGAGGACGAGCTGCCAACTTTCACTGATCAGTTTGATCAAGCCACGGAAGATCTACTGATCCGATACTTAGATTAACAAGTTGAGGTTAGCAAAGCCGAAGCAGAGGATCAAAAGAAAAGAAAACAGGAATGGAAGGCCTACTGGGAGGTCCTGAAGAGGGAAAGCACGATAAAGATGCCAGCTACGTACAAGAAAGTATACAGGACCAAAGGCTACAAGGCTGGAGGTCAAATCTTAAGCTGGGCATACTTTCATGATCTTGGGTGCTATGCTGTGAAAAGAGAAAGAGGCATTGACTATTTCAATCATCCTCACGATTTTAAGACGTTGCCAGGTTTTGAGGTCAATCAGTTAGCACGTCTGAGGATGCTATATTCTGAAGATTCTGGAATGTCAGCCTGGTTCTCTCGACAAATTCAGTATGAGTACAGGAAGAAATGGGTGAACTTCCAACCACAACAACCTGAAAGATACTATCTGCCTGAGATTGACGGACAGTCAAGGAAACACAAAGTTCTCCTGAACTGGCTACCTCCGAGAGTTTTGAAGAAGATTCCGTTAAGAAAGATGCGACAAGACTTTATGGAGGGCTTCCGATGGTGGTATTATGATGGGCGGACTGGAGAGGTAGTGATTGTTCTGTGCAAGGATAAGAAGTGGGAGACAGTACGGATTTTTGAGCTGATGTGGTTGACTACCTTGTCCCACAAAGATGTCTTAGCACTTTATCGTCATCATATTTTCTTCGATGTACAAGACATGGAACAGGCACTTCAGTTCATGAGGGTGATTTGGATCTGCATATGCTTAAAGGTTCATGCTGGAGCAGATTAGAAAGCCATCTCTGATAAGCTTCTCAAGAAAGACACTTCCAAGGAGTGAACTAGGTCCAAGGGGGAGTTTGTATATGCATTAAATGTCCCTAGTTCAATTTTGTATTATCCATTATGTAAAGTTCAATTTATATTAATGGAAGTTGTCTTTATATATTGTTCTTAATGTTTAAATTTTGATTATATAAGTGTTTGATTTGACTTATTAATATTTGAGTATGAATATTGGACATTCGGGCGAATGACTCTACTAATGAAGTCATTCGCCGAATGAACACACTAGCGAATGACAGGCGATCGAATGAGTCATTCGCCGAATGTCTCATTCGAATGACATGTCCATTCGACATAGTCATTCGCCGAATGAGCTGCTTCGGCCACTCATTTGGCCGAATGACTACAGTCTATAAATACTACTTCAAATCATTTCAAACCTAACTTTTCCGAGTCCTCATTCTTTCCAGTGCACTCCAGTGTCAAACCCTTGAAGTTTTGAGTGATTCTTACCGTCCAACTTCGATTCTCAACCCGTGGTGATCGATTCTCACTCGCACGTTGATTCTACTCACTCGATTCACCACGGTTGCTGTTGACTTCGATTGGAAAACCCTGGAATAGGATTCCGCACTATTCTAGAGGCTGTCAAGCATATTTCCCTTGGAACCAGCTTATTTCGGAGCTCCTACGAGGTCTTACAACCCCATTCAAGTGTTGGAGGTTTTTGATATTTGGGGCATTGACTTTGTTGGACCTTTCCCTTTTTCCAAAGGGAATAGTTATATACTCGTGACCACAGATTATGTGTCAAAGTGGGTTGAGGCTCAAGCCTTACCTACAAATGATGCCCGAGTAGTTCTCAAGTTCCTAAAGAAGTTTTTTAGTAGGTTTGGAACTCCTAGAGCTTTAATAAGTGACCGTGGCACGCACTTTTGTAACACCATGTTAGAAAAGGCACTACGACGCTACGGTGTCACTCATCTTTTAGCGACCGCTTACCATCCCCAAACAAGCGGTCAAGTGGAGAATGCAAACCGAGGGGTGAAAAGGATACTTGAGAAGACCGTAGGGAAGAGTCGAAAGGATTGGTCTGATAAGTTAGACGACGCATTGTGGGCATTTAGAACGGCCTACAAGACACCTTTAGGAACCACACCATACATGATCGTCTATGGCAAAGCATGCCATCTTCCCGTTGAATTGGAGCATAGAGCTCTTTGGGCTCTTAAAATGGTCAACCTTGATCTTACCGAGGCGGGTAGGAAAAGGTACTTCCAAATTCTTGAGTTAGAGGCCCTTCGTGATGCGGTCTATTCACGTTCATTGAGTATCAAGGAAAAGACCAAGTCTTTGCATGATAGAAGGTTGAAGGGTTTGAAGGAGTTCAAGAAAGGTGATCGGGTTTTACTCTACAATTCCCGATTAAAGTTGTTTGGAGGAAAGTTGAAGTCCAAGTGGACGGGTCCATACATAGTTGAAGAGGTTTTTCCCTATGGAACCATTGAGTTGCAAAACGAAGTTGATGGTAACACTTGGAAAGTAAACGGTCATAGGTTAAAGCATTACATCGAAGGATTGTTGGATGAGAATGAGGAGGAGGAAGAGATCCTCCTAGAGAAACCCGAATAAGAGTGTGTTGATGAGTTCTTGGGATAAAACCCAAGTGTAGAGTGTGTAAATGATAGTTTCATAGAGTTTTTGGTGTGTTTTTCGCATTTATTTTTCGTTTTTTGTTTTCGTTTGTGTGTGTTTTCTTGTGTTTTGCAGGTTTTTAATCAAATTGATTTAATGAAAGTGGATTGGAGCTACCAGGTATGTATCACTTGCGTTAGAATATTTTTGGGGGGTTTCAGGGAAGAAAACGGGGTTGAAAATTTGGCTAAGGCATTAAAATGCCGGAAACTCTCTCGAAAAATCACCCCGTCGCGTCACACGACACCCACAAGCCAATCTGTCGCGCTGCACTAGGGATTCCAGTCAACGCGCAGGTCAACATTCTGTCGCGCTATGCGACGACCTTTTAGGAGAATGTCGCGATACGCGACGCGGCCCCAGACGCGTAAAAATCCCTTTCAAGCCCTAGATTTCATTTTCACCCAATTTCTCTTATTCTCTACCGTCGGCCACCCTTCTCAACCACCAATCCCAACCTTCTAACACCATTCAACCACTAGAAATCACCATCCACGACCACCCATAACTACCCTACAACCATTTTACACCAATTCTTCCACCCCATTTCATCATCTTCCTTCCCCATCCACCATTGACGGGTCATCAACCGAGAAGGGAGTTTTCTTCAATTTTTCATCTTTACCACATCTTCTAAGTCGTATTCAAGGTAATGTCGCCATCCAACTTCATTCTTTTGCATTTTTGATTGATGTTTTTGATTTTCTAGGTATTTCATAGTTTTTCTTTGTTGGGTTTTGTTTAAGTCTTGGTTTTTTGAGCATGATGACAGTATATACATGTTGGATTAGTGTTAGTCTTGAAATCATTGTGCTTAAATTTGTTCAAATTGTGTCATAGGCCTATATGCTAGGTTTTGGGAAAGCTCTTGTTTGTACAGTGATTGTTTTGATGATAGAAATGAAAAGGAAGCTGATTTTTAAAAAGGAAAATTATAATGAGTGTTGATTAACCCATAAAAATCAGTTTTTCATTTTTAAAAATCAAGGGTTTGTTCTTGGAACCTTACTTGGAGTGATCTGTAACCACGAATGCAATGCTATACGGTTACAATTCTTGGTTACTTTGCTAACTTGGCATTTTCTGTTTGGTTTTGCTGTGTTTTTCAGGGATTTCTGGAGCTAGTTCATCAGGAGCAAGTGGAAAAAGAAGGAGAGGGCCAGTTCCAAGGCCTAGGGGAGAACCAACCTCCCTAGAGGCAGAACGGGTGCCAATAATCAAGACAAGAAGACTGCGAGACCACACACTGCTGATGTTTGAGATGGGTACATTTGAAAGTGACAGGTTTGAGAGCTTTGTATCTTTAGGACTCCTCCATCATAGGAACATTAGTTGGGATTTGGTTGACCAGTTGGGTCAAAGGGACAGGTTAGAAAGATTGCTAGGACCTAAGTGGGTGAGAGTATTGGCATGTGACTGGCCCCAATACAAGGAACTGACACTGGAGTTCCACTCCACGTTCATGTATGATGACTCTGAGTTTGACTCAGTGGAAGCCGTGTGTGACACCCGGCAATTTCAGGTAAATTGCGACTCTTATATCCTTTACATTTCACATTCATACTTGTTGCATTTCATTTAATTATGTTTAATTAGATGAGTTGAACACACACAACTGCGAAACGATAGTTCGAGGAACTATCGAATCATACATTGCACATTGGTTTTAGGAGCCAAGTGTGACAAACACAACACTAACACAAAACAATGATTCGGGGAGTTATTGAATTGTGCATTACACGTTGATTAGGATTAATCAAGCGTGCAAACACTTTGTAGAACACGAACACAAACTATCTTAGATAATTCGAGGAGTTATCGAAACACACACACGAGTCTCACGAACGTTGGTGATCAAACTTATATGTTACTATATGATTATGTGCTAAACGTGTATTAGATGCTTTGGATAAACGTTAGGAATCGAGTACGAGCGAAATCGTATCATCGAAATCGAAAAACAATGAAGTTGGCCCGTCGCGGTACGCGATACCCCCTTCGGCGAGAAGCTTCGCGATACGCGAAGCAAACCGGGAGTCGAGACTCCCGAATTACATCGCGGTACGCGATGATGATTTTTGATCGGCCTCCGCGGTACGCGAAGGCCATGCAGATCAAAATTTCAATAAAAACCCACCTCTTTCATTTCAGTCGAACTCTTACATCCTTTCTCCGAACTCCCACTTATTTTTGCGACTAAAACCCATCTGAAATCCATCTTCAACCTCTGTTAACACCATTAGAAGCCATCTCTTGGTGATTTGGAGTTATAGGAACATCAAGGAAGATCGAGGAGCTCTCAATCGACGAGGAAATCAAATCCAGCCATCGTAGCAGCTCCATACCTCCTGTTTAACTCGAAATCAGTCGTCTAAGAGCTTCTAAGGTAGTTTTATATGTTTATCTTTATTTAGATCGCACATGCAATGGGTGAAAACCCACATGCAACTCCATGTGACCATCGTGCACGATTTTGTTGGTGATTTGTTGAATAGATGTTATAGATTTACTGGTTTGATAATATTAGAATGTTAGATTTGAGTTTGATTGAGTTATTGGTAGATTTGACGATGATTTGGACAAACTTGCCATAAAAGGAAACTTTTATGTGCAAGTCTTGGATTTGTGATAATCTAGACATGTTAGACATGTCTAGATGTTGTTAAATGTGTATTGAAGTGTTTAGAAACACATTGGGATATTTGATTTTGTCAAAAACTTGGTTTTGTAGAAACTTGCTAAAAATGGAAACTTTTATAAATCAAAAGAGGGCTTTTGATGTTTTAAAGTGTTTTGATGAACTTGGGATATTGAAATATGTTTAGAAATGATTTCTAAGCATATTGGAAACCTTGAATTGCGAAAACGAGCTTTTAAACGGAAACTTTCCAAATAAGGAAACTTTATTTAGGCAAAAAGGCATAAATGGTGATTTATGCACAAACGACATGTTTTAGGAATTTAAACGTGTTTTATAATCATAATGGAAGTCATTAGTTTATGAAATGGGATTTCATAACCACACTTTCCTAAGTTGGAAACTTTCTAAAAATAGCAACTTATGTGATTAGAGTCATAGGATACATTTTGGTGTCTTATGTGCATCAAGGCACATAAACACAACGATCGTGTCACCAACGATTCGTCGAGTCTCACAAGTCAACACACACACACTCGGTTGAGCACACCGACACTTGGAGTTGTATGGAATACAACGCATCACAGAACACATACTCACACCTATATGGTTATAGGTGCTTACTAGCAGGACAGCTAGCTTTCGCAGTCGCGAACACACACATACCGGAACTGCTAACCAGGTGAGTTCACGGCCCCTTTTTCTATTTTCTACCTTTGGGGGAGAAAACATTGCAAACAACTGTTTTGAACAACCTACACACTTTTGGTTATTTTTGTACATGCTAATATCGTATATGCATATGTGTGGCATTCATCCACAAAACTGATAAGTCCTCATTAAACACACCTCGAACCGTTAATAGCGCGCAGCGCTCAGCGTGGTAATTCTGAATAGTACTATTTGGGCCTGACAAGCCCCACTGTTGCGAGCCGTATGGCCACCCCGACTGGAGGTCGGAACAGTGCATAATTGACCAAACAACATTTACCATATCTTGGATGGATATGGCGGGAGGCAGCATGTTAGCTTCGGTTGCGAACCCGCATATGATATAAAACATATTGACTAGCTATCAATTGATATTGCATTGTATTGAAAAATAGACCTGTTAAACGTTTACTTTAAACATTTGATGTTTACTGCTGATTATAAACCTGTGCTCTCACCAACCTTTGTGTTGACCTTTTACTCGCATGTTTTCTCAGGTAACTAAGGCACGCACACAAGGAATAGGATGCTAGGCTGGAGTCGCATGCATCTGTTTAAGTGTCTTAGTCTATTAAACATTGTGTTCATTTGATCATGTTACTTATGTATTGTCAAACATCTTTAATCGCTTCCGCAACTATTGTTACTTAACATTTTGAAAACCGTTTTAAATTAACGCTTTCGCTACCTATGAATGTTAAACTGTTTTGTTAACATATATTTTATTTCCGCAACTCTGATTTTTTACAAACTATTTTATCCAAGTTATTGGACGTATGTATGAAACCAGACATATAGGTCTCGCATGTTGTGTGACCGGAGACTGCGATCCTGACAATCTGCCGCCGCTCGCGCCCCGGAAGGGACGGGATTTCTCGGGGTGCGACAGATTGGTATCAGAGCCTCCGGTTATTGCGAATTAGGTTTGCATTTAGTGAACTTAGTCTATAACCACTAGTCTCCACACAACACATAGAGCTTAGTATTGTGATGCTTGTATACATGATTACACTCACACTTAGTATACACACTTACTATATGATATCGCCATCAACACCGTATGTGACTGCACATGACGGACAAGAGCCTATAGTTTTACATACTTCTTTACAATGCCTACCACACACACTACATTAGTCATTAGTCAAACACTAACACGTATTCTCGCTATGAAGATCATGGCTGGAAGACGTGGAGGACGCAGGAATGCGGGCGGACGTGGAAACATCAACTTGACTCAAGCTGAGTTGAACGCCCTCATCAACGAACGGGTTGAGGAGGTACTTGCTGCACGGGAAGCTGCCCATAACCAAAACCTACTGAACCAAGGTGATGAATCCTTTTCATATTCACCTCGCATCACAATCACTTGTTTCCAATTCAATACACTCACTCGATACTTAACCCAACTCTACTCTTTGCATATTCCAGGAGCAAATCCTAACCCACCTCTCTGCACGTTCAAGATGTTTCTGGACTGCAAACCTCACTCGTTCAGCGGCACTGAGGGAGCCGTTGGACTATTGCGATGGATCGAGAAGGCGGAATCAGCTTTCGCCATGAGCAACTGCAGGAACGAGGACAGGGTCAAGTTCGCTGCAGGGACGTTCGAGGGAGCTGCCCTCACTTGGTGGAACGCCAATGTCCAAAACCTAGGGCTTGATGCAGCCAACGCTCTGCCTTGGGAAAATTTTAAGCAGATGTTGAACCGCGAATACTGTCCCCGCGGTGAAGTGCAGAAACTTGAGACGGAGTTCTGGAACCACAAAATGATAGGTTCCGAGGTTGAGGCCTACACTGCCAGGTCTTATGAACTGGCAAACCTGTGCCCGGAGATGGCAAATCCACCTTTCAAGCACATAGAGAAATATATCGATGGATTGCCACCTCAAATCCAGGGAATGGTACTCTCTGCTGACCCCATTACCATGCAACAAGCCGTACGACTTACCCACAAACTCACTGACTCGGCGGTTGCACAAGGACTCTTACCACCACGTGGTGCTGTGACCACAACCAACGATAAGGGAAAACGAAAATGGGATGACACCCTGAACAAACCAACCACTCTCCAACCACCACCGCAACAGCGCAAGTTTGGATCAACCCAAGCTTATGCCCCACCCATCCCAACCACCCAGAACCAAGGAGGTTATGCTGGAAAACACCCCAAATGCCACAAGTGCAACTTCCATCATGCACAGGGACAATGTGGCCGTTTCCAATGCCAGCGTTGTGGAAAAGGGGGACATGCAGCCAAGGACTGCAGGGGTGAACTGCTCGTAAAGACCCCACAGCCACAACAACAACAACAACTTGAAGCACCAAAGGGTTGCTTCGAATGTGGCAAACCAGGGCATTTCAAGAAGGACTGCCCGCACCTGAAGAACAACAACAACAACCAACAGAACAACCACAACGGGAACAATGGCACGAGGGGACGAGCCTTCGTGATTGGGGCCAAGGAGGCCAGAAGGGACCCCAACCTTGCAACCGGTACGTATCTCTTGAACGATAATTATGCATCTGTATTGTTTGATACTGGAGCTGAGAAAAGCTTTATATCTAAGGATTTTAGTGAGATAATTGCCCTTACCCCGACACCCTTAGATGTGGACTACACGGTAGAGCTAGCTGATGGTAAATTGATTGTAACTAAGCACATTCTTAAAGAATGCACTCTAGAGCTAGCAGGCCATAAATTTAAGATTGATCTCATGCCAGTTACACTAGGCAGTTTCGATGTCGTAGTGGGCATGGATTGGTTGTCTGAAAACCAGGCTGAAATCATTTGCCACGACAAGGTTGTGCGCATACCCCTCTCTAACGGAGAAACTCTAGATATCAAGGGCGAAAGGAGTGACACTCCTCTGAACATCATCTCGTGCATGAAGGCTCACAAATGCTTACGAAAGGGATACACAGCCATAATGGCACTTATCACCGACAAGACTGAAGAGGAACAGAGAATAGAAGAAATCCCAGTCGTATGCGACTATCCCGATGTATTCCCTGAGGATCTACCAGGACTACCACCACCTCGGCAAGTGGAGTTCCGCATAGACCTTGTGCCGGGAGCAGCGCCCATTGCACGAGCACCATATCGACTTGCACCTTCGGAGATGCAGGAACTGTCCAATCAACTGCAAGAGCTGTTGGACAAAGGTTTCATTAGACCAAGCTTCTCACCCTGGGGAGCTCCGGTCTTATTCGTAAAGAAGAAGGATGGCACGTTTCGTATGTGCATTGACTATCGGGAATTGAACAAAGTAACAATCAAGAACCGTTACCCCTTACCTCGCATCGACGATTTGTTCGATCAACTGCAAGGATCGAGTTATTATTCCAAGATCGATCTGCGATCTGGGTACCATCAGTTGAGGATTCAGGAGGAAGATATACCCAAGACTGCTTTTCGCACTCGGTATGGCCATTATGAGTTCTTGGTTATGCCGTTTGGACTGACAAACGCACCCGCAGTATTCATGGACCTCATGAATAGAGTGTGCAAACCATACCTCGACAAGTTCATCATTGTCTTCATAGATGATATTCTCATCTACTCCAAAACCCAGGAGGAACACAAAGAGCACCTTCAATTGGCTCTTGAATTGCTACGACAAGAGAAGCTGTACGCTAAACTCTCAAAATGCGACTTCTGGATTCGAGAAGTCCAATTCTTGGGACATGTTGTTAATGAACAAGGAATACATGTGGATAAATCTAAGATAGAGGCAATCAAGAACTGGGAAGCACCAAAGACCCCAACTGAGGTGCGACAATTCCTAGGATTGGCCGGCTATTATCGACGATTTATCGAAGGATTTTCGAAGATAGCCCAACCCCTTACAGCCTTAACCCATAAGGACAAGAAGTATCTCTGGACTGACAAACAAGAAGCTGCATTCCAACTTCTCAAGCAGAAGCTCTGTAGTGCACCTATCTTATCACTTCCTGATGGAACGGATGACTTCGTAGTATATTGCGATGCCTCGATACAAGGACTCGGCTGCGTGCTGATGCAGCGAGAGAAAGTGATCGCATATGCTTCTCGACAACTGAAAGTCCACGAGAAGAATTACACCACCCACGACTTGGAACTTGGAGCCGTGGTATTCGCACTCAAGATCTGGAGACACTACCTGTATGGTACAAAGTGTACGATATACACTGATCACAAGAGCCTCCAGCACATATTCGAGCAGAAGGAACTGAACATGCGACAACGTCGCTGGCTCGAGCTTCTAAACGACTATGAGTGTGCTATCAAGTACCACCCGGGGAAAGCCAATGTTGTGGCCGATGCCCTAAGCCGGAAAAACACATCGAAACCCAAGAGGGTACGAGCTTTACAACTCACCATCCATCCCAATCTTCCTGAACAGATACGCAGTGCCCAGGTGGAGGCACTTAAACCTGAAAACCTAGCGGCAGAATCACTAAGGGGAATGGAGCAACACCTTAAAGTAAAAGCCGATGGTTTACAATATTTCATGGAACGCGTTTGGGTTCCACGCCACGGAAACCTACGAGACCTTGTGATGGACGAGGCTCACAAATCCCGGTATTCCGTTCACCCTGGATCTGATAAGATGTACCATGATCTGAAGATACTTTACTGGTGGCCACACATGAAAGCTGACATCGCCACCTACGTCAGCAAATGCTTGACTTGTGCTAAAGTCAAGATCGAGTACCAGAAACCATCTGGATTACTCACACAGCCCGAGATCCCCATGTGGAAATGGGAACAGATCTCCATGGATTTCATCACCAAATTACCCCGCACTCCTAGTGGATGTGACACAATCTGGGTGATTGTGGATCGACTGACTAAGTCAGCACATTTCCTTGCGATCAAGGAAAACGACAAAATGGAAAAACTGGCCAGAATCTATGTCAAGGAAGTGGTCTCGCGACATGGAGTGCCGATCTCCATTATTTCGGATCGAGACGCGAGATTCACTTCTAACTTCTGGAAATCACTACAAAAGTCGCTTGGCACGCGGTTGGATATGAGTACAGCATATCACCCACAAACTGATGGCCAAAGTGAACGCACGATACAAACTCTTGAAGATATGCTACGAGCGTGCGTAGTGGACTTTGGAAACAGCTGGGAAATTCACCTACCATTGGTGGAGTTTTCCTACAACAACAGCTACCACACGAGTATCAAAGCAGCGCCTTTTGAGGCACTCTATGGCAGGAAATGCCGATCACCCATCTGTTGGGCAGAAGTGGGCGATAGTCAGCTCACTGGCCCGGAACTTGTGCATGAAACAACAGAGAAAATCGTGCAAATCAGAAACCGCATGGCAGCAGCTCGTGATCGTCAAAAGAGCTATGCCGACAAACGCCGAAACCTTTAGAATTTCAGGTAGGAGACAAAGTCCTTCTGAAAGTTTCACCCTGGAAAGGCGTCATTCGTTTTGGTAAACGAGGCAAACTGAACCCACGGTATATTGGACCTTTCGAGATCCTGAAGAGGATTGGTCCGGTGGCATACCAACTCAACTTGCCAACCGAACTCGACGGAGTGCACAACATATTTCATGTATCGAACCTGAAAAAGTGTTTATCGGATGAAACACTTATTGTTCCACTGGATGAGATCCAGGTGGATGAACAACTACGGTTCGTGGAAGAACCGGTAGAGATCATGGACCGTGAGGTCAAACAACTCAAACAGAGTAAGATTCCTATTGTCAAAGTCCGATGGAACTCAAAACGCGGACCTGAATTCACGTGGGAACGTGAAGATCAGATGATGCGCAAATATCCCCATCTCTTCAAGCAGACAACGTCGAATGTCGACAACAGCAAATAAATTTCGGGACGAAATTCCTTTCAACAAGGGGATGATGTGACAACCGGAAAATTTTTGTCTTTCAAACACTGTTGCTTCTCAAACCCTACCAACAACAACCAAATTTCGGGACGAAATTTCTTTCAACAAGGGGATGATGTGACACCCGGCAATTTCAGGTAAATTGCGACTCTTATATCCTTTACATTTCACATTCATACTTGTTGCATTTCATTTAATTATGTTTAATTAGATGAGTTGAACACACACAACTGCGAAACGATAGTTCGAGGAACTATCGAATCATACATTGCACATTGGTTTTAGGAGCCAAGTGTGACAAACACAACACTAACACAAAACAATGATTCGGGGAGTTATTGAATTGTGCATTACACGTTGATTAGGATTAATCAAGCGTGCAAACACTTTGTAGAACACGAACACAAACTATCTTAGATAATTCGAGGAGTTATCGAAACACACACACGAGTCTCACGAACGTTGGTGATCAAACTTATATGTTACTATATGATTATGTGCTAAACGTGTATTAGATGCTTTGGATAAACGTTAGGAATCGAGTACGAGCGAAATCGTATCATCGAAATCGAAAAACAATGAAGTTGGCCCGTCGCGGTACGCGATACCCCCTTCGGCGAGAAGCTTCGCGATACGCGAAGCAAACCGGGAGTCGAGACTCCCGAATTACATCGCGGTACGCGATGATGATTTTTGATCGGCCTCCGCGGTACGCGAAGGCCATGCAAATCAAAATTTCAATAAAAACCCACCTCTTTCATTTCAGTCGAACTCTTACATCCTTTCTCCGAACTCCCACTTATTTTTGCGACTAAAACCCATCTGAAATCCATCTTCAACCTCTGTTAACACCATTAGAAGCCATCTCTTGGTGATTTGGAGTTATAGGAACATCAAGGAAGATCGAGGAGCTCTCAATCGACGAGGAAATCAAATCCAGCCATCGTAGCAGCTCCATACCTCCTGTTTAACTCGAAATCAGTCGTCTAAGAGCTTCTAAGGTAGTTTTATATGTTTATCTTTATTTAGATCGCACATGCAATGGGTGAAAACCCACATGCAACTCCATGTGACCATCGTGCACGATTTTGTTGGTGATTTGTTGAATAGATGTTATAGATTTACTGGTTTGATAATATTAGAATGTTAGATTTGAGTTTGATTGAGTTATTGGTAGATTTGACGATGATTTGGACAAACTTGCCATAAAAGGAAACTTTTATGTGCAAGTCTTGGATTTGTGATAATCTAGACATGTTAGACATGTCTAGATGTTGTTAAATGTGTATTGAAGTGTTTAGAAACACATTGGGATATTTGATTTTGTCAAAAACTTGGTTTTGTAGAAACTTGCTAAAAATGGAAACTTTTATAAATCAAAAGAGGGCTTTTGATGTTTTAAAGTGTTTTGATGAACTTGGGATATTGAAATATGTTTAGAAATGATTTCTAAGCATATTGGAAACCTTGAATTGCGAAAACGAGCTTTTAAACGGAAACTTTCCAAATAAGGAAACTTTATTTAGGCAAAAAGGCATAAATGGTGATTTATGCACAAACGACATGTTTTAGGAATTTAAACGTGTTTTATAATCATAATGGAAGTCATTAGTTTATGAAATGGGATTTCATAACCACACTTTCCTAAGTTGGAAACTTTCTAAAAATAGCAACTTATGTGATTAGAGTCATAGGATACATTTTGGTGTCTTATGTGCATCAAGGCACATAAACACAACGATCGTGTCACCAACGATTCGTCGAGTCTCACAAGTCAACACACACACACTCGGTTGAGCACACCGACACTTGGAGTTGTATGGAATACAACGCATCACAGAACACATACTCACACCTATATGGTTATAGGTGCTTACTAGCAGGACAGCTAGCTTTCGCAGTCGCGAACACACACATACCGGAACTGCTAACCAGGTGAGTTCACGGCCCCTTTTTCTATTTTCTACCTTTGGGGAGAAAACATTGCAAACAACTGTTTTGAACAACCTACACACTTTTGGTTATTTTTGTACATGCTAATATCGTATATGCATATGTGTGGCATTCATCCACAAAACTGATAAGTCCTCATTAAACACACCTCGAACCGTTAATAGCGCGCAGCGCTCAGCGTGGTAATTCTGAATAGTACTATTTGGGCCTGACAAGCCCCACTGTTGCGAGCCGTATGGCCACCCCGACTGGAGGTCGGAACAGTGCATAATTGACCAAACAACATTTACCATATCTTGGATGGATATGGCGGGAGGCAGCATGTTAGCTTCGGTTGCGAACCCGCATATGATATAAAACATATTGACTAGCTATCAATTGATATTGCATTGTATTGAAAAATAGACCTGTTAAACGTTTACTTTAAACATTTGATGTTTACTGCTGATTATAAACCTGTGCTCTCACCAACCTTTGTGTTGACCTTTTACTCGCATGTTTTCTCAGGTAACTAAGGCACGCACACAAGGAATAGGATGCTAGGCTGGAGTCGCATGCATCTGTTTAAGTGTCTTAGTCTATTAAACATTGTGTTCATTTGATCATGTTACTTATGTATTGTCAAACATCTTTAATCGCTTCCGCAACTATTGTTACTTAACATTTTGAAAACCGTTTTAAATTAACGCTTCCGCTACCTATGAATGTTAAACTGTTTTGTTAACATATATTTTATTTCCGCAACTCTGATTTTTTACAAACTATTTTATCCAAGTTATTGGACGTATGTATGAAACCAGACATATAGGTCTCGCATGTTGTGTGACCGGAGACTGCGATCCTGACAATCTGCCGCCGCTCGCGCCCCGGAAGGGACGGGATTTCTCGGGGTGCGACACCGTGTCTTTCTCCTTAGGTAGACGAGTATATGAGATGTCCATCCCTTAGTTTGCTGTAGTGTCTGGATTTTACACTGAGGATGATGTTCTATCACCCATGTTTGTGTCATCTTTGAGAGGAGCCACCAAGAAAAACAGAGATTTCTTTATTTCTGAGGTGGATTTGAGTGAGTTCCGGGCCACCATTGCTTATTCTCCTTTCTCTACTATTATGTTACAGTCTGACATCCGAGACCCTCTCTTGAGATATATCCATATGGTCTTGGCCTGTACGGTGGTAGGAAGGAGTTATGGGGAGGAAAAGGTCAATTGGATTGACCTGTTCTGTTAGTATTGCATGGTTGCTGGGAGAGAGGCCAACGTGGCCTGTGTGTTAGCTACTTCCCTAGCTCGAGGTAGGCGAGGGGGTGGGCAAGCGCGGTTGGACATGGTCCATATACTTACAGCATGGCGGAGTACATAGGAGTATTTGATAGATACCGCCCAGATTTGATGATTATGGGCCCATTGACCACATCCTTTGATTTGAGGGACCTGCGTAGAGCAGGAATTTTAGAAAGAGATGACCCACCAAGGTGGGCAGGGTTTGTGGTTGGTCTTCAGATGATGCCACCACAGGGGACACCTGCAGCTGATGTGGTTATGGGTACAGTGCCCACTCATAGGCAAAGGCCGGTCTTTAGGCATGATTTTCCCCCTAGACAGTACCCACTTAGGGAACCCTTACCTGATCCACTCACGTTAGAGTCTCTATGTAATAGGATGGACGGGTATCATGAGCAATACAGGGATTGGAGGATACAGGATCAGAGGAGACAGGAAGATGCTATGAGGTGCCTAATGACCTCACTTCATATTGATATCCCAGAGTTTTACAGGGCTCCAGACGAGCAGGATGGTGGAGGAGGTGCTGATGATGAGGAGTAGGTGTGGGGAGGTGCTTGTATGTGTAGGTTATTGCAGTTTCATTTTGACTTTTGAACATTTGTACTCTTGTAAACTTGTGGTTTGGGTGGTGATGGGTTGGTAGTGCTTGAACTTGTGTTGGTTTTGGTTATTATCATATTTGGACTCATGGTTGATTGCTTGATCTTATTGTGCTTATTTCATATGTTTGTTTATGGCCTGTGAAGCAATTTGTAGATGGAAGAGCTTACGTGGAAAGATGGGCATTCGACAGTCTTTTATTTAACCAGCTAAGTCATTTTCATTTTTTAGTTCTTAATTTTTAGTTTTTTTTTTGGGTTTTCCTTTTTCTCTACATTGGGGACAATGTAAAGTTTAAGTCTGGGAATGGGAAACTTAGTTTAATTTTGGTTTAGTAGTTAGTTTTTGAATTTTAGTTTACTTATTTTAGTTTAGTTAAGTATTTGAGTCAAAATTTTTATTTTTATTTTTGTTTTTACATCTTTAGCTTAGATCCTTCTTGTCCTTGTTTAAGTTGGTTGCAAAAACATGATGGGAAATGATAGGGAAGTTGGGTTTTATGGTGTCATTCTTGGTTAACATGTCGGTTTGGGTTTTATGCTTTGGTTGTGGGATGTGTAGGTAGGCTCAACTGGTTATGTTTGTCCCATAGGATTTGTATAATTTTATTTAAATGCATGATTGTCTTGGGAAACATCTTGGGGATTTGGAATTAATGAAACTGTTCTCTAGTTATAAAGGAGTCTTTGCATAATAACAAGTAAGAGTTTTGAAAATCTGATTTTTTTCTTGGCACATAAGTACTCTTTTTATGAGAATAAATCCGAGTCTTATGGCATGTTACATCCAGTACCAGATCGTCCGGCAAGTCCGTACGGTATGTGTACTTCCACTATTTACTATGTGTAAATACATTAATATGAACAGTGCTTGTATTAACAGAATTCAAAAATACAAAAACAGTTGTACGTATTTATGTGTAAACTTAAATACTGTAAGTACAACACGCACGATAAACAATAGTTGTTAGTATTTAGGTGAAAACCTAAGTACAGATAATACAACGAAACAAGAGAAACAACAGTGTTCAAATAAATAACAAAAACACGTCGGTTGCGATCTGATATCCACAGATGATAGGAATCAGATGGCCGACAAATCAGAATGAAAACAATGTGAAAACAGGAAGTTTAGTTGAGTCCGTATGTGAGGAAACACAATTCAAACACAATTGCAGTGTTATTTCAGAATAATGAACTGACAGCGTGTTTGCGTGGGTGACGATTCACACAAACATATCTGTGAGTTTAGAGTTCTGAAATAATGACTGAAAAGTAGAAAACAAAAGTCGGAAAGCAAAACCATCGTTGTGTTCGTTCAGGTGACGATTCGAACGAATACGCGCGAAGGTGACGCGTTCTGACGAAACGAAAACGAAAACGACACGAACGACAATAATTTAAGAAAATAAAACATTTTAATGTTTTACAATTTTGAAAGTCATCAAAATTAAATAAAGAAACTATTTGTATTTAAATTCATAAAACACGCGCGTGACGTTCCGGAAACGCGAACCGAGCAACAAAAACGAACCCGAACTCACGCGGGGTATAAATACCCTCCAAGAGCTCATCTTCTTCATTTCCCTCCCCATTTTCTCACACGAAAAACCCTAATCTGGCCACCACTCTCTCTCTAACTTCTCTCTACCATATCTTCTTCAATACTCAACCAAATCACCCCCTCTTGGTGCCAAATCGAAGCTACAAACGTCCTCTATACGAAAGTACAAAGGATCGGAGCTTTAATCCACTGGAAACGAGGTAAAAACGAGGTTGAAAGCTGTGAAAATTAGGGTTTTGTAACTTTTTGTTCAAACCACCTCTAAAACCGGTCAAGGACCTTTCTACTCGAACCCATACCCTCGAAACTCAGTATGTACATACCACCACTATAGAACACTATCGTGTAGCACCTTTGGATGTTGGGAATCTCACCTGGACGGCGGCTGGCCGAATGAACCTCAACAGCCGGCCGAAAGGCTTAGGCCGAAGGACCCCAGCCGAAGGACCATCCCATTCGGCAACACCATTCGACCACCCCTGCGAGCCACCATACATTCGACCATCTGCCTCATTCGGCCTGTGGGCCATTCGCCAGGCTGTTTTCATTCGGCTGAGAGCCATACTCACCCACATTCGGCCAAGCACTGCTTCATTCGAACTCTTCTATTCGGCCGACTTCCTTGTTGTGGCCCAAATCAATAACCAAACAACATTAAGCCCATGACTACCATCTGGCCCAATAGCTTTAAGGCAGGCCCACAAGACTGTACAGACTCATGAAATTCAACTGGCTCAACAGTGGGCCCAAGGCCTGCTATCCTAGCCCAATATCAGTATCTCGGCCCACAGCTGGATAGTTGGTCCAGAAACCCTGTTTCGGCCCACTTCTGCCTCAGGCCCAACATATGAAATAGGCCACACTCTCGGCCCAACTACATCCTCCGACCCAGTAAATTGATTCGGCCTATGAGAAATAGTTCGGCCCACGTGACCCAAAATGTAAACAAAACATAAATCAATTCAAGGGGTAACCTACATGGGGATTTTAATGAATTACTACAAAAGTGGTGGAAAACTTTGTTAAACAAATATATAGCATCAAGGGTCTTTCTATCAAAATGTCAAGGAATAATAATTATCTTAAGTGATTACAATATAAACCTAAGAATTTTACTAAGAAACCATTTTGGTTTCAAAGTTACACCATTTAAGTTGGCTAAGTCAAATGAAGCATAAAAAGCAATAACAAGGCATACTAAACTCAACCTAAATTGGTTAAGTGTTAGTATAACTTACAACAATGGAACACGGGCCGAATGATGACTGAAGCACATAAGTGTTAATCAACTTTATGGCTAACACATACACGCACACGGATCGTTACAACTTATACTTATAAGTTTCAAACATCGTTAATAAATACAGGATCGTGAAAACAAACTCAAGTACAAACAAGAGCGCGTGCATTCTAGCTTAAGCTAAGTCAACCCCAACCACAACAAGGTGAGTTCATATGCCCCTTTTCTTTAATCTTAACTGATTTTAAACTCTCGGGGCTGAGAAACATGCTTAACTTTTAATTATTTAAAAGTTTAATGTTTAACATATTGCTTATACTTTGATTAGATAATATTGATTGCTTTATTATCATTTATCATTGTATGCATGCTTGTATGATCATGATATGACAGAGATCACCTAGATGAATATGATAATATAATTTCATAACTCATCAACACAATACAATAACCTAGTTGTAAGATTATATCTCACAACACTTAGTTATTCTTACAAGAACAAACATTGAGATGAACATAGATGAACATGATGACAAGAAACAAAGCACATGAATGATATGAAGATAACACATCTTTATAACATCATTCTACACTAGAGTTAACTAAGCGTAATAAGTCAAGTACTTATAACACTTAGCTCACAACTCAAAACAAATTACAAGAGAACATGGAACCAGAATCATCCACCACCTGAGTCGACTAAGTGTAATAAGACTAGTTCTTATCACAGCTTAGTGACAACATGGTGAATATATGGAATAACAAAGAATGATAATCATGATAATTTAACTTCATGATAACAACATCATTCACACGATAAGTAACATAACGTAATAAGGCAAGTTCTTATTCAACCTTGTTAATAACAATAAGAACATATGACATTGAGAACAATATCAATGATGAACACGCAATACAATTGATTACTATTGAACTGTCTGCATTATATCATTTCAATCATGTGCCATGTACTTATGTTGATCACTGTAAGCCCCTTATAATTCGCTGTCCAGTTAGTTTGACGTGACTAAACCGATGATAGCATAGTGGTACCATAGGTTTGACAAACCTCTAGCTTGTAGGGCTAGTATGTTGATCGTATTGATTCATTGGCCGGTAACGTGTGACCGGTGACAGGGCGACTTCAAGTCAGGTTCTGGAAAGCGACACATGGTGATATTAATCTGCAGTGATAAGTAATTAATCCATCGTTACCCGTTGACTGGTAGACTAAGGAATTTATTCTCTCAAGTCATAATACTAGTAACCATTTCGATGAGGACAATGACAATACATGGTGATAGAGGTAAATCGGATGCATTGTAATCTGATTATGTGACGATTGCAATGGATTCCTTTTAGGCTCTATGCACTACAAGTTGAGAACAAATAACAATTGGTTAACTAATACTTTTAATATTTAGAAGTGATTAACAGTTAACCCCTCAAGTAATAGAATAATACACGGATCTGATTATATTAATCTAATTTCCTTAATACAATGAGGGTGTATCAATACTTCGGTTTGATAACTAAACCCCTCTAACCCTATTATTCTACATATGATAAACAGATGAATACATATCGAACAAGTCAATCATACGGGAGATGAAAATGGATATTCTTAGTTGTATTACAAGTAGTGTGGAACTTGATTGAGTATGTGGTGGGATGGTGTCTGGGCTTGACCCTTTCGTATGCCCTATATATAAGCATACTTGATTGAGTGAAATACTACTTGTACATATAACTAAGGAGAGGCCATTGGATGGAACAAGTGAATCAATAATTACAAGTATCAATTATGACATTGTGACTGTGTGTATGAACAATTCAAGGTTTTCAATACTTAAACTTATGAACTCACCAACCTAGTGTTGACTTAGTTTAAATGCATGTTTTCACAGGTGACGAACAGGTTTAGTCACCAGACTTCAAGAACATAGCTAGAGAACTTTTAGAAGACCTAGCTGCATTTTGTGTGATCACTACTTTTGGATTGACAAAAAACAATGAATCATATTTTGTAGATCTTGTACAGTTACAAGATATAAACACATTGATTCTTTTGGATAGATTTACTTGGTTAATTATGAACGATACATTGTAATTTAACTTTGTAATTCTATATCATTGTCATGTTTACATTTCTCAATTATAGATCATATGCTATGCAAACAATCTGATCAATTCGATTATCAAACGATATCGCGCCCCGGGAACCTTCCGCCCGCCGGCTCGGGGTGTGACATGGCACCTCCATTTCATCAAATAAGCTGAGCAAAAATAAAAATAAAAGAAAAGATGTTGGACTAAAAACTTATGTGTCACATGCCGGGTTGCAGCCTGGTTGAAACACCACTAAGTTAAGTTCAATAGATTGAATATATATATATATATAAGAAAAATGCTCACGCTTCCATCTGCTTCCATTATAAAAATCTGATTTGAGAAATTTCTTGTTTTGTTTATATGTGTGGGTAACTTGAAAAACTAGAATTCAGGATTGATTTGGTTTTAAATTTCCTAAGCGTGGGTCTAATAAGATGAAATGTAGTACATTAACATAATAGAACCATGATTAAGGGACTTGAATAATCAGTGTGGGTTTAACAGGATAACAATACTTGCAATCTTTTCCAAAGCGTTGAATTTTGAATTGACTACTTTAATTGTGTAGAAACCATTTTACCTAGCTATGATTCCAGATTTTTGCATAAGCATTTTTATGGGACGAAAAAGAGATAAGTGTGGGGATGTGATGTGTTGTGAAACACATCTGTTTTTCCATTTGTTTTTGTTGAGTTTCTGTACAGTTTTATTCGTTTTTGGTGTCGATTTAAGCTGGTTATTCACATTTTCATGATTTGATGCTTGCAGGTAAGAAACATGTTATTGTGGCACAAAAGATCAAGAAAACGAGCTCCCGGTTGGACAAGAACGGACCTGAAGACAAAGAAAGACAAAAGCTGGAAACTGGAACTCGTCGCGTCACGCGACAACAACAACAAACCCTGTCGCGTAGCGCGATGGGTGGAAAAAGACAAAAATTCCCTTTCAATGATGATGGGTTGACCCGACTGTTTTTTCGGGTAGCGAGAAGCCTCGCGTAGCGTGAGGGGTTCCCAGATCACTGTTGCGTAGCGCGACATGGTTAGAAAATCAGAATTTCAAGTTTTATGTTTTGAAAACGGCTGGAGGCGGGGGTATTCGATATTCACGACTGGGAGAAGGCTTTTGGAGGCAACTAGAAGCGAGGTTAAGCGATTGAGGTCGAGATTGGTCATCGAGAAGCCCTAAAAGAGTGATCCGAAGGGGTGTAACGTGATCAGTTCATATTTCTTTTCTTGTTTACCTATTCGTATGATGATTCACATTGGTTTATACATTATTTCCTTATGTTATTTCAGTATGATTTGTGGCTAGACCCTTTAGACCACCTAGGGTTTTATGATATGCGTGTTTAATGATTGTAATGATTGATTGTGGAACAAGTTTGTGTTTTTCAATGATATAACGATTTGGTATTGATTCTTGGATATGTGTGAATGTTTATCTTGTTTGTGGTTTGATTTATCGATTCCTCGTGTGCTTTGGCGAATGTCTTTCGTATAATAGATGCATGCTAGGTCAATTACTTGGTGTTCTTGATTTGTGGATGAATTACTAGACATAGTGATTCATAGGAATGATAATTAGGTCACAAACAAATTAAATGTTTAATCAAATTCAAAATCCGTGAGGTGAGGGTTTGTTAGTGTGTCTTGAATGTTTAGTGACTAGTTAAAGTCTTTGTGAAAAGACTAAGATTAGGTAAATTAAACATACTATTGCATGCTAAATCCAAGATGATTTTCCTTATTATCCCGCATACGTTTATGTATTGAGACTTTTGTTTCCGTGAGGTAGATGGTCTTTAGGATATATCATTGAAGGGTTGGTTAACTTGTGAGAGTAATTAACCTAAACCGGTAATTAAAAGACTTGTAGACATTTAGTTGAAATCTTTGAGAAAGGTTAAAGATACTATAATTTGTTCATGAGTTAAAATTCAAAGATCCCGGTTCCACAATAAGTTTCATAATCAATCTAAAAAGCATTAGACATGTATAGAGTAAACCCTAGGTAGTCATTTCATCATTCGTGACTTTTTGTTGCATTTTCCTTATTAACTCTTAATCCGGTTTTTCTAGGTTATCAATTTAGTTTAATTAATTAGTAACAAAACCCCCTTTAAACAATTATTTTTAATCAAGTAAATTTCTATAGATAAGTCCTGGAGTCTATTTTGCATTTTCTATAAAAGTATGTGGGTTCGATATCCGGACTTACTTTTCTGTAATACTTTTGATAGGTTCACTTGCCTGTTAGTAGTTTAGCTTAGAGAGTCTAGAGTATTACTTACTATCTAGGTTAGTTTTGATTTTTATTAGTTTTAATTAAACTACTTTGCACTCATCAATAGCCTTCAAGATAGACAAAATTCACACATATCAAAATCTAGCGGATCCCTTTACTAAGCCTATGCCTCTTTCTAAACATGAGGAACATGTTGGGAAGATAGGTCTTAGGTTTGATAGTAATTGGATTTGATCTGTATTTAGTATTTGGGTGTTTTCGAAATAAATTTACATTTGATATTTATTTGGATTTAATGGTTAAATGCATAATAAATAATGTTTCTTTATTCGATATTTTATACATTTTATTATCTTTGAATATGATATTCTAAATGTTCGTATTCGATCAGATTCATAGGAATAAATCTGAATTAAGACTACTTGAATGCTTTGTTAGTGTATAAGATAAAAGCTCAAAGGGTTTAGGACCAAGATTCATAGACATACATTAGAGAATGATGTCGGACGTAACTCGTTTCAAAACGTTCTTCATGGATCATTTTCATAAGAAGTTTTGAATATGGTATGATCTATATATATCTTTAGACCTAAGGAGCATATTAGAACTGACATTAGTCTAAGGTCGTTCTTTGATCTTATCTAACGTTGTTCTGAAAATGGGCAGTAATAAGAATATTTGATTGGGAATGGTTCTGAAACTAAGTGGTAGTTGTATGCTGTCAAAGGGATTCTATACTCTTATATAATTAAGAGATGATATTCAGGCGCCCTCGTTAATTTAAACTGGTGTAAATGCATGGTCATGCTCAAACTAAGAGTAGTTTGTTAGACCATTTTAAATTGGAGAACGAGAATCATAATGTTTGAACGACATATGAGAATGAAATATGATCCATATATCAAGTTCAAAGAATATCACTTAGAAAGGATAAATAGATAAAGGTTACCATGACTATAATGTTAGTTAAGTAAAGGGTTACTTGAACTAAAGAGATTAGTTGACTTTAGAAGTCATACCCTGCTAGGGGCAACGCAATACAGCTAGGTGTCCAACACTGTCCACGTTGAAGGAATTATACGATGAATCGTACAAGTGGGAGTCTGTTGGGTATGTGATGTCAGATCATCGATAATATCAACGTTACTATCTGGGTACGATCCAAAAAGTTACACTTTGGAAGATAGTAATGTGATTATGTCTAAAATTTGTTTTAGATATATTCAAAAAGTTACACAAGTGGTGTTATTATTATTTATGAAATAATAATAACAATGGAGGAATTAATTATTGTGATAATTAATTATAATTAACTTGCTAAATTTTAATTAGTTAAACTTTAGACTGATTAAATGTTACTAACTAATTGCTAGTTAGTAATATTGAAAGTATTAATTAAATGGTTTAATTACTAAAATAGTTTAATCAAATTAAAATAGTTTAATCAAATTAAAATAGTTTAATTTAAATAAAATTTTAAAATAAAAAGGGTGAGAATTAATTTTGAATTAGTAAATTCAAAATCCCTAAAAAAGTGGATCTACATTTGACTTTAAAAGTAGATCCAACCTACCACTTTTGACACACATTTTACAACTCTTCCACCCTTCCTTTCTCCCACTTGGTGATCGTAACCCCCTCTCCTCTCCTCTCGGATTTTCAGCCAGAGCACCACCACACACCACCACCATAACCGAACCACCCTAGATGGTTTTAGAGTACCGGGTTGTTGCGGTGATAAACGATAGAGATCGTGGTTCATGATTCAAGTCATCTAGCGAGACTACTATCAAATCCAAGGTGTGTTTTTGGGAGTTCTTTATTGAGGTCAATTCTAAACACCCTATGGTTGTTTTCGTTTATTCGTATGTAATTGGATTCTAGGTTTTAGAAATTTTGTTTATGAAACAAAATGTGTAACCTAATCGCTTCCGCTAAAATCTGAAATTATAATTAATATGATTAATTAAAACTTTAAAATGGTTACTAGAATTCCCAACACATACATACATACATGTGTGTGTTATAGAACATATGTATATAAATGTTATACAAATTTTAACAAGATCTAGCAATTATAGAACAAATTTTTCATGTGTATATATATATATATGTGTGTGTGTGTGTGCGTGTGTGTGTACACAATAAAGGTTAACACAAAATAAACCGTTATATATACCTTAATCACCGTTCTATATCTGTTAATACAATCGATTACCGCTTAAGTCCGTTAACTACAGCACAATGTATATCATTTATTCCGTTAACTACAATACGTAACTGTCCACTTTTTGTTAATAAAAATCCGGACCACTTGCCATCCGTTCAAAACCCCTATCATTTTACTTTTCTTCAGAGGCATCAGCATGTTCCAACATATGTTCGTCATCCCCATCGAAACCCTAAATTCAATTATGTTCATCCCATAAATTCTTTATGTTCGTCATCCTCATCAAAACCCTAAATTCAAATATGTATTGTATTCTTCCGCATACATATTACATAATCGGTTTCCTACTATTATTCTTCGAATTTACGCAGGTTTGTTTCGTGTTCTTATCATATTTCCACAATTATTCATCTTGAGTGTTTTCTTACAATTTATATATGAAAGGCCCCGAGCCCGTGTACCTCCCAGCGTTGGTCAACATCATCGTCACATAGTGCTTAAACCAAAAACTTTCATAATAAGCAGCGGAAATTAAACATAGTTTGTTAAATCAAAAATACATTTAAATGTCTGTATCAAAACATATCGGATTGCCATAGCCACTGAGTCTTCTAACTCTTTGCCACAAGCTTCGTTACGTCCTCACATTTGTTCTTCACCCTGACATTCATACTAAAAAGTCAGCTTTCGCTGGTGAGTTCTTGTTTAATTAAAATTCGTAAAAACATCATTATCATAGAATACCTATACATTATCATCAGTCATAAACCATATCACATAATCATCATAACTATCATAATCATCATAATAATCTTAATCATCATAATCATCATAATCATCATGCAATCACTGTCACTAAACATGACCAGTGGGCTTATGCCAGCACAAGGCTACATGTTTATAGTCCGATCGACTCTTACCGTGTTTATAGCCCGATAGGTTCCATATTTATATTCCGATCGACTTTACCGTGTTTATAGCCCGATATGCTTCATGTTCATAGTCCGCTCGACTCCATGTTTATAGTCCCGTCGACTACATGTTTATAGCCCGATCGGCTCTGTGTTTATAGCCCGATCGGCTCCCTGTTATAGCTCGATCGACCCCATGTTTATAGTTTGGTCGAGTCCATGTTTATAGTCCGATCGTCTCCATGTTTATAGCCCGATCGGCTTTTACCATAGAAATCATAACATAGCATCACGTTTCCATTTTCATAATGTCACACCCCAACCGACGACGGAATACGTCGGGGCGTGAACGTGACTGTTCAATAGCTCATGATCAACTAAAACGTTTCATAATTAATGCAACCAAATTACATTGTCTTATAAACCAAAGTAAACTAAGTTCAAACAACCAAAGTTCAAATAAACAAAAATTAAAGTTCAAATTATTTTTAAAGCTCTAAAGTCCAAGCATCTTATGTGTTCATCCCAAAAGCTCATTGAGTTACACCTGAAACATGAATAAAGTTTGCAAGGTCAACTACATAAGTAGTTGGTGAGAATAATAAAGTTGACTCGATAAATAGTTTAGTAGTTCAAAGTTTGAATCATGTATCATAAACATATCAATAGATAAGGCTTAATGTGGAAACATACATTAAAGTATTGCAGATCAAAGCTTAGTTAACCAAGTTAGGCATAGTAATACATACTATCCTTATAGTTCCAATAGTTCAAATTGTGCACAATAGTTCAAATTGTGCACAATAGTTCAAACATCCAAAGTTCAATAGTTCAATAGTTGATAACTGAGTGATCACTGGCTGGGTGTAATGGTCAGTTCAATAGCTATCATCACAACAGTCAGGCAAATTTAGTTAATGATCAATGCAAGTTTCGAGGATGTCCACATGTAGTTTGGGACATAAGCTCAAATCACAAGATAAAGTTCATAGACACAGATTGTTCAAATAGTTATACTTCATGTTTCATCCCCGATGTTTTGAAAACAAAATCAAATCAAGAAAAAGGGAATATGAAACTCACCTGGATCAGTTGAGTAGCTAAGTTGTAAGCTTGTATAGTTGTAGGTCCAAATTTGTGAAAAGCAATTCCTCACAACAAACATATAGTTTCAAGTTCACAATTCTCTAAGTTCAAAATAGAGTTCTAAAATATTCTATGTTCAAGATCTAGTTTCTAAATAGATTTGGAGAAGTCAAAGTTAATAGATGATTTGATAAACACGACAAACTTGTATTTTTAATTATTAAAAATAAATATTGTAAGTTACAGAAATAATGATCTAAAATTCATAAGTTAATAACTCTAAAAATATTTAAAATTTAAATTTTGTACAAATTGTATATAAATTTTCAACTAAATTACTAAATAGAAAATCTTATGTTTACATGGTTTATATAAAGTTTTTAATTTAAATTAATTGCTAGTTGATTTAACTAAAATAAATTTATTAAAATAGAAGTAATTTCTATTAAAAATAATTATTTCAGAAATAAATATATTTTTCTGAAATTTTATATAATTAAAATATAGATTTATATTATTTAAATTTCAAATTAAATAGAACACTTATTTAAATAATATATTTTTATTCAAACAAAGACATTTCTGAGTTTGATTTAATCCAAAAATATTATATAAAATTTTTCAGAATTTAAAAAAAAATTAGTATTTTTAATATTTTATTTTGTTGAGTTTTATAATGCTTTTAAATCAAAATAAATAGTTTTCAGTAATAAAAATTAAACGAACGAGTGTTATCAGAAATATCAAGAACCCTAATTTTCAAATATATCAAACGAACGAGTGTTATCAGAAATTGATTGAGGGGTTTTGTTCTACGCTAAAAACCGAAACTAATGGTGTATTAAATTACTTGATAGGACTTGAATTGGAACGAGTTTGAGTTCCACGAAAGTTATGGTAAATCCACAATTGGTTTGTGATTCTAGAGTGCTTTTAGAGAGAATTTTGTTGATGGCCTTTGGTTCGGATGATCGAAATGAAGAATAGACCCTTGGTTATTTGTGTTAATTCAAGCTGAAATGTTGGATTAAATTCCCGTTTAATGTTACGTTACTATGACAATTAAAGTTGGATTAAACGCTCTTAATAACTCGTTTTAATCATTGTGGTACGTCAGAAATTTGATTTGGTTCATGGGGGTGTAAAAACCCGATTAAATGGTGCATTAAAAACAGTTTTTGGTTGCTTGACCGGAGCTTGGCCGAATCTGGCGACTTGGCCGGCTGTTGGTGCCGGAAAAACAGCTAGTCAAGTGGGGGGGCGTTTGGATTTCAAAATTCACATATTTGGCCCTTGTAGTTCTTCTTTTGCTCATATTCACTTCAAACTCCCTATTTAAGTTTTAACAATTCTCCTTTCACCCATATAGTTTTGTTTAACTTTCTACAAAGCTTTTAAGATAATAACCCAACTTCTTTTATAAAATTGTAATATTTTTAACTACGTTAATTCGATAATTTGTTATTCTTATAAAGAATTACATATAATGTGTATAGAATATTTACAAATGTATAATGGCTAATATTTAAATGTTTATAAAGTTATAAATATATATACACACACACACACGCATATATGATAACGATGTTAAAGGAGACAAATTTCCACGTAACCAATTTATTAAAGTTCGTCATTATTACGAATCAAAAAATATGATAGGAATTAATACCAAAAAATGCCAGATATTACGCATAACATCATACGACGTCGTCGTCATTATACATCGTATCCATATATAATCATATTTTAGCATCCTATGATCATCATTATATCGTAGCACATAATAAGATATGGCATCATCATAACGTCATATAGCATCATCGTATCATCATACTTCACATAGCATCATTAGCATATCACATTAGCACATTAGGCATCGTAATGTTATCATCATATCATATTAGCATCTTATTAGCATAACATCATTTTATTCTCATCTTATCATATCATCATAGCCTCGTCATTTCACATAATCATATCATCGTAGCATGATGCTATCATATTATTTTAGCATTGTATCATCATGCATTATACCATCATAACGTTACCATATCATAGCCTTACATCATCATAGAATTATATCATCTATCATTTTTGTCACACCCCGACAGACGGCGGAACACGCCGGGGCGCGATTGTGATTGTTCATAACTCATGGTGCTATTTGTAAGTTTCACTTGTTTAAACATCCCATTTAAATTAAACATAAATGTCATTAAAATACAACATCAATTCATTACATCATGAAATTAAATTACAACATCTTGTTTAATGTTAAACGAGGTCTCAAAATCCCTACATGATCTTCATCCAAAAGCTATCTCCTGTTAGACATGTAAAATAGAATTTTGATCAGCTATTTGCATAGTTGGTGAGTATCACATACATTTGATATACATATATATATATAAAAGATGCAAACATAAATCTAACTCACATGTATTAAAAGTATGAATAATAACAAGTTTGATATGAATGAATGAATAATCCCAATGCTTTTGTCCAAGCAAGTATTCATACAAATGAACTAACATTTGTATTTCAACAAGTTTGCTAAATGTACTTTTCACCTTTTTAACACAATGACAAAAGCCAATGCGAATATGGTATATAACACATATTAGGTTACTTAATACCAATGCTTGCTTGACTGACAATAACAAATAATCACAACAAGTATCACACATAACAATTAACACAAAGGCTAACTAGATTCAAAGCTTGTATCATGTTTGAATGATTTCTAAAGTTTGAATAATGTTTGAATACAAACATGCGTAACATCCCAAAAGATTACAAAAGTGTAAAAGAGGGAAGATGTGATAAACTCACGTGTTCTTGAATTAGAGTTTCCCGATAATGCTTGATTTGTTTACGGATGAATCAACAATCAACCTAAGTATAGAAAAGTTACAACTTAGATCATTCTAGACATATGGTTATGTTTGTCCATAATATCATTTTTGATTTGTGTTTTAGAGATAGTAGTATAAATTGATTTACAACTTTTGTGATGAAATAAAAATATTCAAATAAAAAGAATAACATTGTTTATATTTTTTTTCTAAATATAATAAGTTTAAAAAATGTTTATATCTTGTAAGCATATTAAAGTTTAAAAATAATTTAATAATAGTTATATGTTTAGACGATTTAAAGAATTAATCATCTTGTAATTATATATGTATGTTTCTTAATAAAATTTTGAAAACTTGTAGTTATAATATCATAAAATAAATCTCAGAATTTAAAAATAATTTTCAAAATTTTTACATCCATTTTATAAATAATACTCATATTTTTAAAGTTAATTTGAACAATAAAATAAAAAATCTGTAAAAATAATATTCCAAAAATTATTTAAAAATTCCAGAATATTAATACTGTTGAAAAATAATTTCTGGAATTTTTCTAGAATTTTTAGAAATGTTTTAGTATATTTTATATATTTAAAATCCTTTAAATAATATTTAAAATAGCAAAATAATACAATTAAATTCTGAAAAATTCCCAAATTTTTACAGAATGTTAAAAACATTATTTTAGAATTTCTGGAATTTTTTTAGAAATTTTAGAGATTGTTTAAAGGATAAAATAAACATAAAAGGATAAAAAATCTAAAACCCGAATAACGGGGTTCGAACACCCGACCACTTGACATAACACCCACGGATTAACCAGTAGGCTATGTGGGTTATATTTATTGAATAATCCTTTTAATTATATTAACTCACAACCCAGTTTCTTAATTCAAACATAAGAACCCTAGAAAATACAATTGATCAATCAGTTGATTATGGTTTGCTAAAACCATGGGGCTAATGATCCCCATGTAAAACAGAATGGAATGAACCTATTACTTACTTGATTTGGTTCCTGTGACATCCATGTAAAACAGATGCTTTGAGTCGGAAGGAAAGAGTCAAACCCTTGTGTAACATCAGTGCCGGAACCACCACCGGAACAGTGATCTCTACAGTACATGAACAGTGAAACAGGTACGAACCATATACAATTCAGTACATTTCAGATTCATATCATTTGTCATTATCATTTTGTGTTGTCATAAAACAAATTCAGAAACATTTAACGGAAACACAGTTCAGGACAACGGTTCTGGAGTCAGATAAATGTTTGACAATACAGAACCAACATGTGATTATTTGTTTATGATTTATTAAAGAACAAAACACACGAATATCGTTACGTGAATGCTAAATTGACGGGTTATTCGTATAGGTGACGATCTGTACGAATATATCTGAAAGTTTAACGTTCTGAATGATATTCTATAATTAGAAAACAATATTGAAAAGTATAGTTATCGTTGTGTTCGTACGGGTGATGAATCGAACGAATACGCGTGACGACCGTACAAATCAATTTAAACAGTCAATTAAATATTTTTAATTTAAATAAATAAGAAGATATTAGTTAATTTATTAGGAATCACAACTTAAAATAATTAAATGACTTCTATTTTCAAATCGTGTCGTTTCGTCGCGAAAACTACGCGAAACGACATTCCACGCAAAACCAAACGAGACCGAACGACCGGGTATTGTCCCCACATTAAATGGGGACAATAAATGCCACAACCACCACCATTCACCTTCTTCTCTCTCCCAACTCGTTTTTCCCACTCTCTCTCTAGTTCTTCACAAGAAAACCATCTTCTTTCAAAGTTTTGGAAGCTCAAATCTCGTTGGATTCAAGTGTTCTAGGCGTCATTACGATCCTCTCATCGTGTAGATTTCAAAAGTACAAGCATTTCGAAATTTTATCCACGAAATCTAAGGTAAATACCCATTTCATTTTCGGTTTTATATGGTTTACTCAAGTTCTTGTGATCTTGCTATATTGACCGACACTAAACACATAAAACACTTAGATGAAGGGGTACAAATGTTTAGGTATTGTTAGGAACACGATTGTAACAGATTAGATCGAAGAGGATGATGAAGAAACAGATTCGTTCAGGCTTAGTGATCGGCCGAACCTAACAATACCCTGGCCGAACCTTCTCATAATGAGCCGAACCCTTAGCTTCTGAACCACGAACCTGCACCGAACCCTTTTTCCTGCAACAAACCTGCATGAGCTGTATGTGTTAACCCAGCCGGACCCTGCAGCCCACAGGCAACGAACCTGTGTCAATCGAATCCAGTACCTATAGCCGAACCTTTCTGTTTGAACCGAACCCTAGAGGAGACCGAACCTTAGCTAAATGGTTCTCCTTGAACGAACCTATGAAACTAACGAACCTACATCATCCAGCCGAAGCATTAAGAACAACGAACCCTGCATGGCCGAACCTTGGCCATGCAAACTCTAATAGGCACGAACCTTCGATCTACAATTGATGGCCGGACCCTAAGGGTTCGTGGGAGTGGGTAATGGCGGACGAACCATGCTCCTCCATTCGGCCGAACCTAAATGGTTCGTTGAGCTGCTGTCACTGCCGAACCTCTTGATCAATTGAGCCAAACCTATGGGGTTGGCCAAAAGGTTCGCTGACCTGGGGGGGTTAACCGAAGCCATATACTGTTGAAATCAATGTAGAAATGAACTCGGGACTATAGAAACTGTTAGTGGGGATCTAGGGAATGAGTAATTGGTAATCAATTTAGGTTTCTCATGAAAGAAATGATCTCATAAGGTACATGCATGGGATACTCTAAGTATGTGTGTGCATGGGGACCCACGTAATCTAGACATGGTGTAAATAACCTAGAAATTTCATGGGTTCATGAGTTGGGAATTATCATAACAAAATAATTTCTAACGGGCACTAACATTTCAATCTAAATTGTAATGGTCATGAGATGGTATAACAACTGGATAGCTTTCTTATATGATCATGAAGGACACAAGCTCAAGTATTCTAATCAATTAGGAATCAAGTATTGACAATTGGGCCTAAGTGGGCCCAATGGAACTTAATTAAGTCCAATATATATTAAACGTTTATTCAAATTCAAGTAATGATGTTTTTAATTGAAAACTTGGAATTTATTCAATTAAAGTTAATAATTTTCAAAATCTTGTTTAAATTGAAATGTAATTTTTTTTAAACGTCATTTGCTTCTTGTAAGTGTTTTTTTTTAGTTTATTAAGTTAATTGAAATGTTTTGGTTAAAGACTTATTGTAATTTGAATTGTTGGGATTTGATTGTGAATAGACAATGTAATTGTCTGGATTTTAAACATAAAATAAAGGAAACTCTGCCGAAATTTCTAAAATATAAAAAAGTAAATTATTTTGATAAACTATGGGAATTGGGATCATTAAAAAGGGTAACTAAGTTAGATTAGATTCTAGATACACTAAGTACTAAGACACTTAGTTACACACACCAAGACAAAGACTTAGGCACAACGACTATTACGCGTACTTATTATATTTGAATTCTTATAAAATAACTCCGGAACTGAAGATACTTAGCCTACAAACAAGAGTGCGTGTTCTGTGATAGTACATTAGACATCAACACAGGTGAGTTCATTGCCCCTTTTCTAACATTTTTGTTTTAAAACGCGGGGCTGAGAAGCATGCGTAAACTGTTTATTTAAATTGTTTACTTAAATGCTCAAATTTTATATGTTTTACATATATAAATGTTATCCTAGACCATGTTTAGGAAGATTTTATGCAGGTTTACTAACTGGTTTACTTAAATTAAGTGAATAATCGGCTTAAACTAAACATTTCAACAAATCAAAACATTTCAGACGAATCAAACTAGACATTTTGACAAAACAAGTGTGTGAGGTCAAGGAATCAATGAAACATTTTGACGAATCAAATGGGTGATTTCAATGAATCAAACGAAACATTTTGACAAATCAAGTGGGTGAGTTCAACGAATCAAACGAAACATTTTAACGAAACAAGTGTGGGATTTCAACGAATCAAACGAAACAATCTTTGCAAAGACAATATTCAATGTTCTACAAATCAAGTGTTTGTTTGAACAATGAATCAAGTGTACAATTGATCAATGAATCTAGTATTCTATGATCAACGAATCAAGTACATCTTGTAACAAAATCAGACGAATCAATAAATCATTTTCAAGGGAAAGCCTGGGAAATATCAGAGATAACATATGCCAAAACAGATGAAACAAAAACCCTACATTTCAAGAAGTCCTAGCTAGACCGTTTGATTTGTAGGTCGTATGTTTGAGGATATTTACAGATTCCCTAATTACTAAGTAACTTGATTGACAGACTAGTCTACTCGAGTTTGACCAAGGCCCCAATCAATAGGACTTAGATTTTATCAAATGTTTATTTATTTATTTAATTAAGCATTTATAACTGTTTATACAATTATTGTAGTTGATCATAACGTGTGATGAACTTATGAAATCAACATGGATTTCAAACGATTGTAATTACAGGGACAACAAACAGAAGGACTTATGGGATTGTGTTATGGGTAAAAATGCTTAATTATCATTAACAGCAGTGTCATATGCACATTAGTATGTGGTGGGATGTTGGCTAGGGCTTGTCCCTTACATATGCCCTATATATAAGCATACCGATGTGGATATTACATGTGGTGTTAATGAGGTTAGGGTCTTTACCAAAGGAGGTTTTCAAATCATTTTCAATTACTAAAACAATATGAACTCACCAACCATGTGTTGACTTTTATTTTTGCATGACTTCTCAAGTGACGAACAGATTAATTAGGAAATCATTTCTTTTGGACTAGGACTTCCCATGGAAGACTTAGTATTTTGTACCTGCATACTTTTGAAGACATCATTATACAATTTATTTTGTATATCTTGTGTAAATACAAGATAGTCATTTTATGATGTTTACAATAGATTTACATTGTTAAATTATAAACGATACTGATGTAATTTAACTTTGTAATTCTATTATATTTAGCATTTCTCATTTATATCATGTGCAATGTAAACAATCTGATCACTTTCGATTATCACTCACGATATCGCGCCCCGGGAACCTTCCGCCCGACGGGGACACCGATCCAACCCCGCCGGCTCGGGGTGTGACAGATTGGTATCAGAGCCATGGTTATAGAGAAATATAGGTCACTTATTTAAATGGTTTGGCCTAGACTATAACCTAGGGACCCCGCATATAGAGAAAACAGGACTTAGGAATTATTTACATAATGTCTTCTGTATTCGATCATTGCACTAACCGATAGCTTTATTGGTTATGATCAGAATGCCGCCGAGAAGACAGCCTCCCTTGATACAGCTACCACCACAAGACTTGTCTCCACACTCCTCCACACCGTCACCAAATGATTCACCACCACCACCTCCACCACCTCCTCCTCCCCCTCCTCCATTGATTACTCAAGCATCTAGTTCAGGCACAACACCGACTCTGGATCCTGCTACTATCGCTCTGGTGACGTTACTGAGTAGCCAGATGACAAATCAGATGAAGGAAGCAATACCGGAGATGTTCCTTCGTCTTCGTAATGAAATCCTCAACACTGGCAACACATCAGGAGAAGCCAGTGGAAATACTGGAGATTCATCTCATTACTCCTACAAGTATTTTGTAGGATGTAAACCACCCAATTTTAGTGGGTCTGAAGGTGTTGTTGGATTAATCCAATGGATTAAGAAGATTGAAGCAACCTTGGATCTTTGCAGCTGCCTTGAACACCACAAGGTCCGTTACTCAGCTGGAACATTCAACAAACGGGCTCTGACCTGGTGGAACGGTCAGATCCACGCCCGAGGAAGAGAGGAAGCTATGGCAATGCCATGGGAAGACTTCAAGGCACTGCTGCGAACAGAATTCTGCCCCAAGAATGAGCTGCAGAAGTTGGAGGTTGAATCATCCAACCATGTGATGAAGGGGGCTGATCACATGGGGTACACAACTCGTTACCATGAGTTGGTGGCCTTGGTGCCTGATATGGTACCAACTCTGGAGAAAAGAATAGACATATATGTGGGTGGACTCCCCGCCTGCATTCAGGGCATGGTTGTTTCAGCCAACCCTACTACTGTTGAATCTGCAGTGAGATTGTCTGGGAAACTCACTGATCTCATGGTAGCCTCTGGAGTCCTAAAGAAGGAGGCTGAACCCAGTAAGAACAAAGCTGAGTCTTCAAAGAAACCCCACCACCATCAGAAGAAGAAACAGAAGACCATCAAGAACTACACGGTGGCCACACCTCTTCAACAAGTAGCAGCAGCACCACAGAACCCCAACCGCAAACCTTACACTGGCACGTTTCCTCTGTGTGCCAAGTGTCAGTATCATCACACTGCTGACACTCCCTGCAAGCATTGCACGGGATGTGGAAGAAAGGGCCATTGGGTTCAATACTGCCAGATGACACCTAACCAAGCAGTCAACAATACTGCTTTGGCTCTCCCTCCACCAGCTAATCAGAATAATGGTGGATGCTATAACTGTGGCGAACAAGGCCACTTTGCGAAGAACTGCCCAAAGAAGGCTAAACAGGCAGTTCAAGCACCCCGTGGATGAGCCTTTGCCATAGGAGCACCAGCTGCATGCCAGGACCCCAATGTGGTCACTGGTACGTTTCTCTTACATGAATTTTATGCATCTGTTCTATTTGACACTGGTGCGGATCAGAGTTTTATCTCTGCCGATTTTGCATGCCAATTAGATTCTATAGAAAAACAGTTAGACTCCCCTTATATTATAGAAGTAGCTAACGGGAAACAGATCACAGTTAGTACAGTTTATAGGAACTGCCCATTGACACTTAATGGTCATACATTCACCATCGATTTGATACCGATGGAGTTGGGCAGTTTTGATATCATTGTTGGAATGGATTGGCTTTCCTCAAATCGAGTGGAAGTCATTTGTTCTGAAAAGCTACTTCGAATTCCCTTGCCGAGTGATCGCATGTTGGAAGTTAAAGGGGATCAAGCGAAACGAAATGTCAAAATCATTTCGTGTATGAAAGCGCGTAAGTGTTTACAGAAGCGGTGCGTTGCATTCTTGGCTCATGTGGTAGAAAAGGAGAAGGACAAGAAAAGGATTCAAGATGTACCTGTGGTGAAAGAATATCCTGAAGTGTTTCCTGAAGACCTACCAGGTCTGCCACCTGTGCGACCGGTAGAGTTTCGTATTGATTTAATTCCTGGAGCAACCCCAGTTGCTAAATCTCCTTACAGGTTAGCACCTTCAGAGATGCAGGAATTGTCTAATCAGTTACAGGAGCTACTTGACAAGGGTTTTATCAGACCGAGCTACTCACCTTGGGGAGCTCCGGTTTTGTTCGTAAAGAAGAAAGACGGATCGTTCAGAATGTGCATAGATTACAGGGAGCTGAACAAACTAACTATCAAGAATCGGTATCCATTACCGACGATTGATGATCTGTTTGACCAACTGCAAGGAGCTCAATATTTCTCAAAGATTGACTTGAGATCTGGATATCATCAGCTGAGAGTTCAAGATGAAGACATACCGAAAATGGCCTTCCGAACAAGATACGAGCATTATGAGTTCATGGTGATGCCTTTATGGTTGACGAATGCACCAGCGGTTTTCATGGACCTCATGAACCGAGTGTGCAAGCCGTACTTGGATCAGTTTGTCATTGTCTTTATTGATGACATACTGATTTATTCCAAGACCAAAACAAAACATGAGCATCACCTTAAAAAGATCTTGGAGCTGTTGAAGAAAGAACAACTCTATGCTAAATTCTCTAAATGTGAATTCTGGCTAAGAGAAGTTCAATTTCTGGGTCATGTAGTTAACAGCGAGGGAATTCATGTAGATCCTGCCACGATCGAGGCGATAAAGAATTGGGACACTCCGAAGACACCGACGGAGATACGGTCTTTTCTGGGATTGGCAGGTTATTACAGAAGGTTTATTTCAAACTTTTCTAAGATGGCTTTGCCACTCACTAAGTTAACCTAGAAAAGTGAACCGTTTGTCTGGGAGCAGAAACAAGAAGATGCTTTCCAAACTCTGAAACAGAAACTATGTGATGCTCCAATCCTATCTCTCCCAGAGGGCTGTGATGATTTTGTTGTATACTGTGATGCTTCTCATCAGGGACTTGGTTGTGTGTTAATGCAACGGGACAAAGTCATAGCCTATGCATCAAGACAGTTAAAGATTCATGAGAAGAACTACACTACTCATGATCTTGAACTGGGAGCGGTAATCATCCCATTGAAGATTTGGAGACATTATTTATATGGCACCAAGTGTACCATATTCACTGATCACAAGAGTCTGCAGCACATCTTTGATCAGAAGGAGCTCAACATGTGACAACGCCGTTGGGTTGAACTTCTGAATGAATACAATTGTGTGATCAAGTACCATCCAGGAAAGGCGAACGTTCTAGCTGACGCCTTGAGCCGGAAGGAACGGGTCAAACCCATACGTGTTAGAGCAATGGGGATAACGGTGCAGACCAGTTTAAGTGACAAGATTATTCAGGCACAACAAGAAGCACTTGACCGAGGTAATCTGAAGAAGGAACTTGATTGTGGAGCAGTGAAACAGTTCGATACGAAGCCCGATGGAATGATCTATTACCGGGAACGTATATGGATCCCGGCGGTAGACGAATTGAGAAGACTGATCTTCAATGAAGCACACAAGACTAAATACTCCGTTCACCCAGGCGCTGATAAAATGTACCAAGACTTGCGTGGATTTTATTGGTGGCCGGGGATGAAGAAAGACATAGCCGAGTATGTCGGTCAGTGTCTGACGTGTGCAAAGGTAAAGGCGGAACACCAGAGACCGTCTGGTCTACTGGAACAGCCTGAGATTCCGCTCTGGAAGTGGGAACAAATAGCTATGGACTTCATTACAAAGCTACCCCGCACTTCCAGTGGTCATGATACAATTTGGGTAATCATTGATCGTTTAACAAAATCTGCTCATTTCTTGCCCATGCGTGAGAACTTCACCATGGATAAACTGGCAAGATTATACATCAATGAGATAGTGGTACGCCACGGTGTGCCATTGTCTATCATCTCTGATAAAGATAGCATATTCACATCAAGGTTCTGGAAATCACTGCAGAAGTCACTAGGGACACAGTTAAATCTGAGTACAGCTTACCACCCGCAAACGGATGGTCAAAGCGAACGTACTATTCAAACCCTAGAGGACATGTTAAGAACCTGTTTGTTGGATTTCGGTGGGAATTGGGACTCCCATTTGCCACTGATCGAGTTCTCTTACAATAACAGTTATCACAGCAGTATCGGATGTGCACCATTCAAGGCTCTTTATGGTCGGAAATGTCGATCACCGATCTGCTGGACTGAAGTTGGAGACAATCGAATAACTGGGCCAGAACTTATTCAAGAAACCACTGACAAGATAGCTCAGATTCAAAGAAGACTACAAGCAACAAGGAGTAGACAACAGAGTTACGCTGACAAACGGCGCAAGCCGTTGTAATTCCAAGTGGGAGACCGTGTCATGTTGAAGGTATCCCCATGGAAAGGCGTTGTACGCTTTGGAACAAAAGGAAAATTAGCACCACGATACGTGGGACCGTTCGAGATCATCGATCGTATTGGTCCTGTAGCTTATCGACTGAGATTACCGGATGAACTCAGTGGTGTTCATGACGTGTTTCACGTCTCAAACTTAAAGAAATGTCTTGCTGACGAGTTTCTCGTCATTCCAATCGAAGAAATTCAAGTCGATGAACAGTTACATTTCATTGAAGAACCTTTGGAGATTATGGATCGCAAGGTTAAACAACTGAGGCGAAGCCGTATTCCTATTGCAAAGGTTCGATGGAATTCGAGACGCGGGCCCGAGTTCACTTGGGAACGTGAAGATCACATGAAGTTAAAGTATCCCCAACTGTTTGAAGAGGAAGCTGTACCAGATAACAACTCTTAAATTTCGGGACGAAATTTCTCTAACAAGGGGAGACTGTAACATCAGTGCCGGAACAACCACCGGAACAGTGATCTCTACAGTACATGAACAGTGAAATATGTACGAACCATATACAATTCAGTACATTTCAGATTCATATCATTTATCATTTCATTTTGTGCTGTCATAGAACAAATTCAGAAACATTTAACGGAAACACAGTTCAGGACAACGGTTCTGGAGTCAGATAAATGTTTGACAATACAGAACCAACATGTGATTATTTGTTTATGATTTATTATGTATAAACGTATGCGAGACTTTAAAGAACAAAACACACGAATATCGTTACGTGAATGCTAAATTGACGGGTTATTCGTATAGGTGACGATCTGTACGAATATATCTGAAAGTTTAACGTTCTGAATGATATTCTATAATTAGAAAACAATATTGAAAAGTATATTTATCGTTGTGTTCGTACGGGTGACGTTTCGAACGAATACGCGCGACGACCGTACAAATCAATTTAAACAGTCAATTAAATATTTTTAATTTAAATAAATAAGAAGATATTAGTTATTTTATTAGGAATCACAACTTAGAATAATTAAATGACTTCTATTTTAAAATCGTGTCGTTTCGTCGCGAAAACTACGCCAAACGACATTCCACGCGAAACCAAACGAGACCGAACGACCGGGTATTGTCCCCACATTAAATGGGGACAATAAATGCCACAACCACCACCATTCACCTTCTTCTCTCTCCCAACTCGTTTTTCCCACTCTCTCTCTAGTTCTTCACAAGAAAACCATCTTCTTTCTATGTTTTGGAAGCTCAAATCTCGTTGGATTCAAGTGTTCTAGGCGTCATTACGATCCTCTCATCGTGTAGATTTCAGAAGTACAAGCATTTCGAAATTTCATCCACGAAATCTAAGGCAAATACCCATTTCATTTTTGGTTTTATAGGGTTTACTCAAGTTCTTGTGATCTTGCTATATTGACCGACACTAAACACATAACACACTTAGATGAAGGGGTATAAATGTTTAGGTATTGTTAGGAACACGATTGTAATAGATTAGATTGAAGAGGATGATTAAGAAACAGATTCGTGCAGGCTTAGTGATCGACCGAACCTAACAATACCCTGGCCGAACCTTCTCATAATGAGCCGAACCCTGTAGCTTCTGAACCACGAACCTGCACCGAACCCTTTTTCCTGCAACAAACCTACATGAGCTGTATGTGTTAACCCAGCCGAACCCTGCAGCCCACATGCAAAGAACCTGTGTCAATCGAATCCAGTACCTATAGCCGAACCCTTCTGTTTGAACCGAACCCCAGAGGAGACCGAACCTTAGCTAAATGGTTCTCCTTGAACTAACCTATGAAACTAACGAACCTACATCATCCAGCCGAAGCATTAAGAACAACGAACCCTGCATGGCCGAACCTTGGCCACGCAAACTCTAATAGGCACGTACCTTCGGTCTACAATTGATGGTCGGAACCTAAGGGTTCGTGGGAGTGGGTAATGGCGGACGAACCTTGCTCCTCCATTCGGCCGAACCTAAATGGTTCGTTGAGTTGCTGTCACTGCCGAACCTCTTGATCAATTGAGCCGAACCTATGGGGTTGGGCAAAAGGTTCGCTGACCTGGGGGGGTTAACCGAAGCCATATACTGTTGAAATCAATGTAGAAATGAACTCGGGACTATAGAAACTATTAGTGGGGATCTAGGGAATGAGTAATTGGTAATCAATTTAGGTTTCTCATGAAAGAAATGATCTCATAAGGTACATGCATGGGATACTCTAAGTATGTGTGTGGATGGGGACCCACGTAATCTAGACATGGTGTAAATAACCTAGAAATTTCATGGGTTCATGAGTTGGGAATTATCATAACAAAATAATTTCTAACGGGCACTAACATTTCAATCTAAATTGTAATGGTCATGAGATGGTATAACAACTGGATAACTTTCTTATATGATCATGAAGGACACAAGCTCAAGTATTCTAATCAATTAGGAATCAAGTATTGACAATTGGGCCTAAGTAGGCCCAATGGAACTTAATTTAGTCCAATATATATTAAACGTTTATTCAAATTCAAGTAATGATGTTTTTAATTGAAAACTTGGAATTTATTCAATTAAAGTTAATAATTTTCAAAATCTTGTTTAAATTGAAATGTAATTTTTTTTAAACGTCATTTGCTTCTTGTAAGTGTTTTTTTTTTTAGTTTATTAAGTTAATTGAAATGTTTTGGTTAAAGACTTATTGTAATTTGAATTGTTGGGATTTGATTGTGAATAGACAATGTAATTGTCTGGATTTTAAACATAAAATAAAGGAAACTCTGCCGAAATTTCTAAAATATAAAAAAGTAAATTATTATGATAAACTATGGGAATTGGGATCATTAAAAAGGGTAACTAAGTTAGATTAGATTCTAGATACACTAAGTACTAAGACACTTAGTTACACACACCAAGACAAAGACTTAGGCACAACGACTATTACGCGTACTTATTATATTCGAATTCTTATAAAATAACTCAGGAACTGAAGATACTTAGCCTACAAACAAGAGTGTGTTCTGTGATAGTACATTAGACATCAACACAGGTGAGTTCATTGCCCCTTTTCTAACATTTTTGTTTTAAAACGCGGGGCTGAGAAGCATGCGTAAACTGTTTGTTTAAATTGTTTACTGAAATGCTCAAATTTTATATGTTTTACATATATAAATGTTATCCTAGACCATGTTTAGGAAGATTTTATGCAGGTTTACTAACTGGTTTACTTAAATTAAGTGAATAATCGGCTTAAACTAAACATTTCAACAAATCAAAACATTTCAGACGAATCAAACTAGACATTTTGACAAAACAAGTGTGTGAGTTCAAGGAATCAATGAAGCATTTTGACGAATCAAATGGGTGATTTCAATGAATCAAACGAAACATTTTGACAAATCAAGTGGGTGAGTTCAACGAATCATACGAAACATTTTGACGAAACAAGTGTGGGATTTCAACGAATCAAACGAAACAATCTTTGCAAAGACCATATTCAATGTTCTACAAATCAAGTGTTTGTTTGAACAATGAATCAAGTGTACAATTGATCAATGAATCTAGTATTCTATGATCAACGAATCAAGTACATCTTGTAACAAAATCAGACGAATCAATAAATCATTTTCAAGGGAAAGCCTGGGAAATATCAGAGATAACATATGCCAAAACAGACGAAACAAAAACCCTACATTTCAAGAAGTCCTAGCTAGACCGTTTGATTTGTAGGTCGTATGTTTGAGGATATTTACAGATTCCCTAATTACTAAGTACCTTGATTGACAGACTAGTCTACTCGAGTTTGACCAAGGCCCCAATCAATAGGACTTAGATTTTATCAAATGTTTATTTATTTATTTAATTAAGCATTATAACTGTTTATACAATTATTGTAGTTCATCATAACGTGTGATGAACTTATGAAATCAACATGGATTTCAAACGATTGTAATTACAGGGACAACAAACAGAAGGACTTATGGGATTGTGTTATGGGTAAAAATGCTTAATTATCATTAACAGCAGTGTCATATGCACATTAGTATGTGGTGGGATGTTGGCTAGGGCTTGTCCCTTACATATGCCCTATATATAAGCATACCGATGTGGATATTACATGTGGTGTTAATGAGGTTAAGGTCTTTACCAAAGGAGGTTTTCAAATCATTTTCAATTACATGTGGATATTACAATATGAACTCACCAACCATGTGTTGACTTTTATTTTTGCATGACTTCTCAGGTGACGAACATGTTAATTAGGAAGTCATTTCTTTTGGACTAGGACTTCCCATGGAAGACTTAGTATTTTGGACCTGCATACTTTTGAAGACATCATTATACAATTTATTTTGTATATCTTGTGTAAATACAAGATAGTCATTTTATGATGTTTACAATAGATTTACAATGTTAAATTATAAACGATATTGATGTAATTTAACTTTGTAATTCTATTATATTTAGCATTTCTCATTTATATCATGCGCAATGTAAACAATCTGATCACTTTCGATTATCACTCACGATATCGCGCCCCAGGAACCTTCCGCCCGACGGGGACTCCGATCCAATCCCGCCGGCTCGGGGTGTGACACCTTGCGCGTTCGAGCAATGGGAATGACCGTGCAAACAAGTTTGAAAGATCAAATTCTACAAGCACAACAAGAAGCAGTGGCAAGAGACAATTTGAAACAAGAGCTCGACTGTGGTGCCGAGAAACATTTCGTGACCAAACAAGATGGAGTTATTCATTATCTGGATCGTGTCTGGATCCCGACAGTAGATGAACTTCGAACACTCATACTTGACGAGGCACACAAAACACGTTATTCAGTTCATCCAGGTGCCGAGAAGATGTACCAAGATCTTAGGTTTTTTTATTGGTGGCCGGGTTTGAAGAAAGATATTGCCACTTATGTTGGCAAATGCATCACATGTGCCAAAGTCAAAGCTGAACACCAGAAACCTTCGGGTTTACTGGAGCAACCAGAGATTCCACAATGGAAGTGGGAACAAATAGCTATGGATTTCATTACCAAGCTACCCCGCACTTCCAGCGGATATGATTCTATTTGGGTCATCATTGATCGATTGACCAAGTCCGCTCCTTTCTTGCCGATCAGAGAAACGTACAAGATGGAAGAACTAGCAAGACTATACGGTGATGAAATAGTAGTAAGGCACGGTGTGCCACTGTCTATTATTTCAGACCGGGACAGTCGATTTACTTCGCAGTTATGGGAATCATTGCAACAATCCTTAGGGACAAGTGTTAACTTGAGCACCGCTTATCATCCACAAACGGATGGACAAAGCGAGCGAACCATTCAAACCCTAGAGGATATGTTGAGGACATGCATCCTGGACTTCAGTGGAAGTTGGGATACACATTTACCACTTATTGAGTTCTCCTACAACAACAGCTACCACAGCAGCATCGAATGTGCTCCGTTTGAAGCACTATATGGTAAAAAATGTCGGTCTCTAATTTGTTGGACCGAAGTGGGAGATAACAGAATCACTGGGCCTGAACTTATTCAGGAGACTACTAATAAGATAGCCCAGATACAACAGAGAATACAAGAAACACGTAGCCGCCAAAAGAGTTACGCAGACAAACGGCGTAAGCCTTTGGAATTCGATGTGGGCGACCGAGTTATGTTGAAAGTGTCCCCATGGAAAGGCGTAGTTCATTTTGGGGCTAAGGGCAAACTAGCACCTAGGTACGTCGGACCGTTTGAGATTACTCAACGCATAGGTCCTGTGGCATACAGACTCAAACTCCCTGATGAGCTCAGCGGAGTACACGATGTGTTTCCTGTATCAAATCTCAAGAGGTGCTTAGCAGAAGAAACATTGATCATACCTTTGGAAGAAATACAAATCGATGAGCAATTACATTTCATTGAAGAACCTGATTATGAAACGTGAAGTCAAGAGACTGAAACGAAGCCGTATCCCTATTGTAAAGGTTCGATGGAACTCCAAGCGTGGACCAGAATTTACCTAGGAGCGCGAGGACAACATGAGAACAAAGTATCCCCATCTGTTCGAGAATTAAAGCCCGACTTTGAAGCTTAAATTTCGGGACGAAATTTCTTTAACAAGGGGAGACTGTGACATCCAGTACCAAATCGTCCGACAAGTCCGTACAGTATGTGTACTTCCACTATTTACTATGTGTAAATACATTGATATGAACAGTGCTTGTATTAACAGAATTCAAAATACAAGAAACAGTTGTATGTATTTATGTGTAAACTTAAATACTGTAAGTACAACACGCACGATAAACAATAGTTGTTAGTATTTAGGTGAAAACCTAAGTACAGATAATACAACGAAACAAGAGAAACAACAGTGTTCAAATAAATAACAAGAACACGTCGGTTGCGATCTGATATCCACAGATGACAGGAATCAGATGGCCAACAAATCAGAACGAAAACAATGTGAAAACAAGAAGTTTAGTTGAGTCCGTATGTGAGGAAACACAATTCAAACACAATTGCAGTGTTATTTCAGAATAACGAACTAACAGCGTGTTTGCATGGGTGACGATTCACACAAACATATCTGTGAGTTTAGAGTTCTGAAATAACGACTGAAAAGTAGAAAACAAAAGTCGGAAAGCAAAACCATCGTCGTGTTCGTTCGGGTGACGATTCGAACGAATACGCGGGAAGGTGACGCGTTTTAACGAAACGAAAACGAAAACGACACGAACGACAATAATTTAAGAAAATAAAACATTTTAATGTTTTACAATTTTGAAACTCATCAAAATTAAATAAAGAAACTATTTGTATTTAAATTCATAAAACACGCGCGTGACGTTCCGGAAACGCGAATCGAGCAACAAAAACGAACCCGAACTCACGCGGGGTATAAATACCCTACAAGAGCTCATCTTCTTCATTTCCCTCCCCATTTTCTCACACTAAAAACCCTAATCTGGCCACCACTCTCTCTAACTTCTCTCTACCATATCTTCTTCAATACTCAACCAAATCACCCCCTCTTGGTGCCAAATCGAAGCTACAAACGTCCTCTATACGAATGTACAAAGGATCGGAGCTTTAAACCACTGGAAACGAGGTAAAAACAAGCTTGAAAGCTGCGAAAATTAGGGTTTTGTAACTTTTTGGTCAAACCACCTCTAAAACCGGTCAAGGACCTTTCTACTCGAACCCATACCCTCGAAAGTCAGTATGTACATACCACCACTATAGAACACTATCATGTAGCGCCTTTGGATGTTGGGAATCTCACCTGGATGGCAGCTATCCGAATGAACCTCAAGAGCCGGCCGAAAGGCTTAGGCCGAAGGACCCTAGCCGAAGGACCATCCCATTCGGCAACACCATTCGAACACCCCTGCGAGCCACCATACATTCGACCATCTGCCTCATTCGGCCTGTGGGCCATTCTCCAGGCTGTTTTCATTCGGATGAGAGCCATACTCACCCACATTCGGCCAAGCACTGCTTCATTCGAACTCTTCTATTCGGCCGACTTCCTTGTTGTGGCCCAAATTAATAACCAAACAACATTAAGCCAATGACTACCATCTGGCCCAATAGCTTTAAGGCAGGCCCACAAGACTGTACAGACTCATGAAATTCAACCGGCTCAGCAGTGGGCCCAAGGCCTGCTATCCTGGCCCAATATCAGTATCTCGGCCCACAGCTGGATAGTTGGTCCAGAAACCCTGTTTCGGCCCATTTCTGCCTCAGGCCCAACATTTGCAATAGGCCACACTCTCGGCCCAACTACATCCTCCGACCCAGTAAATTGATTCGGCCCAGTTGCCTTTCGGCCTATGACAAATAGTTCGGCCCACGTGACCCAAAATGTAAACAAAACATAAATCAATTCAAGGGGTAACCTACATGGGGATTTTAATGAATTACTACAAAAGTGGTGGAAAACTTTGTTAAACAAATATATAGCATCAAGGGTCTTTCTATCAAAATGTCAAGGAATAATAATTATCTTAAGTGATTACAATAATTACATACGAAGTTGTCATTCATAAACCTTAGAATTTTACTTAGAAACCATTTTGGTTTCAAAGTTACACCATTTAAGTTGGCTAAGTCAAATGAAGCATAAATAGCAATAACAAGGCATACTAAACTCCACCTAAATTGGTTAAGTGTTAGTATAACTTACAACAATGGAACAAGGGCCGAATGATGACTGAAGCACATAAGTGTTAATCAACTTTATGGCTAACACGTACACGCACACGGATCGTTACAACTTATACTTATAAGTTTCAAACATAGTTAATAAATACAGGATCGTGAAAACAAACTCAAGTACAAACAAGAGCGCGTGCATTCTCGCTTAAGCGAAGTCAACCCCAACCACAACAAGGTGAGTTCATATGCCCCTTTTCTTTAATCTTAACTGATTTTAAACTCTCGGGGCTGAGAAACATGCTTAACTTTTAATTATTTAAAAGTTTAATGTTTAAAATATTGCTTATACTTTTATTAGATAATATTGATTGCTTTATTATCATTTATCATTGTATGCATGCTTATATGATCATGATATGACAGAGATAACCTAGATGAATATGATAATATAATTTCATAACTCATCAACATAATATAATAACCTAGTTGCAATATTATATCTCACAACACTTAGTTATTCTTACAAGAACAAACATTGAGATGAACATAGATGAACATGATGACAAGAAACAAAACACATGAATGATATGAAGATAACACATCTTTATAACATCATTCTACACTAGAGTTAACTAAGTGTAATAAGTCAAGTACTTATAACACTTAGCTCACAACTCAAAACATATTACAAGAGAACATGGAACAAGAATCATCCACCACCTGAGTCGACTAAGTGTAATAAGACTAGTTCTTATCACAGCTTAGTGACAACATGGTGAATATATGGAATAACAAAGAATGATAATCATGATAATGTAACTTCATGATAACAACATCATTCACACGATAAGTAACATAACGTAATAAGGCAAGTTCTTATTCAACCTTGTTAATAACAATAAGAACATATGACATTAAGAACAATATCAATGATGAACACGCAATACAATTGATTACTATTGAACTGTCTGCATTATATCATTTCAATCATGTGCCATGTACTTATGTTGATCACTGTAAGCCCCTTATAATTCGCTGACTAGTTAGTTTGACGTGACTAAACCGACGATAGCATAGTGGTATCATATGATTGACAAACCTCTAGCTTGTAGGGCTAGTATGTTGATCGTATTGATTCATTGGCCGGTAACGTATGACCAGTGATAGGGCGACTTCAAGTCAGGTTCTGGAAAGCGACACATGGTGATATTAATCTGCAGTGATAAGTAATTAATCCATCGTTACCCGTTGACTGGTAGACTGGGGAATTTATTCTCTCAAGTCATAATACTAGTAACCGTTTCGATGAGGACAATGACAATACATGGTGATAGAGGTAAATCGGATGCATTGTAATCTGATTATGTGATGATTGCAATGGATTCCTTTTAGGCTCTATGCAGTACAAGTTGAGAACAAATAACAATTGGTTAACTAATACTTTTAATATTTAGAAGTGATTAACAGTTAACCCCACAAGTAATAGAATAATACAAGGATCTGATTATATTAATCTAATTTCCTTAATACAATGAGGGTGTATCCATACTTCGGTTTGATAACTAAACCCCTCTAACCCTATTATTCTACATATGATAAACAGATGAATATATATCGAACAAGTCAATCATACGGGAGATGAAAATGGATATTCTTAGTTGTATTACAAGTAGTGTGGAACTTGATTGAATATGTGGTGGGATGGCGTCTGGGCTTGACCCTTTCGTATGCCCTATATATAAGCATACTTGATTGAGTGAAATACTACTTGTACATAGAACTAAGGAGAGGCCATTGGATGGAACAATTGAATCAATAATTACTCGTATCAATTATGACTGTGTGTATGAACAATTCAAGGTTTTCAATACTTAAACTTATGAACTCACCAACCTAGTGTTGACTTTGTTTAAATGCATGTTTTCTCAGGTGACGAACAGGTTTAGTCACCAGACTTCAAGAACATAGCTAGAGAACTTTTAGAAGACCTAGCTGCATTTTGTGTGATCATTACTTTTGGATTGACAAAAAACAGTGAATCATATTTTGTAGATCTTGTACAGTTACAAGATATAAACACATTGATTCTTTTGGATAGATTTACTTGGTTAATTATGAACGATACATTGTAATTTAACTTTGTAATTCTATATCATTGTCATGTTTACATTTCTCAATTATAGATCATGTGCTATGCAAACAATCTGATCAATTCGATTATCAAACGATATCGCGTCCCCGGGAACCTTCCGCCCGCCGGCTCGGGGTGTGACATGGCACCTCCATTTCATCAAATAAGCTGAGCAAAAATAAAAATAAAAGAAAAGATGTTGGACTAAAAACTTATGTGTCGCACGCCGGGTTGCAGCCTGGTTGAAACACCACTAAGTTAAGTTCAATAGATTAAATATATATATATATATATATAAATAAAAGAAAAACGCTCACGCTTCCATCTGCTTCCATTATAAAAATCTGATTTCAGAAATTTCATGTTTTGTTTATATGTGTGGGTAACTTGAAAAACTAGAATTCAGGATTGATTTGGTTTTAAATTTCCTAAGCGTGGGTCTAATGAGATGAAATGTAGTACATTAACATAATAGAACCATGATTAAGGGACTTGAATAATCAGTGTGGGTTTAACAAGATAACAATACTTGCAATCTTTTCCAAAGCGTTGAATTTTGAATTGACTACTTTAATTGTGTAAAAACCATTTTACCTAGCTATGATTCCAGATTTTTGCATAAGTCTTTTTATGGGACGAAAAAGAGATAAGTGTGGGGATGTGATGTGTTGTGAAACACAGCTGTTTTTCCATTTGTTTTTGTTGAGTTTCTGTATAGTTTTATTCGGTTTTGGAGTCGATTTAAGCTGGTTCTTCATATTTTCATGATTTGATGCTTGCAGGTAAGAAACATGTTATTGTGGCACAAAAAATCAAGAAAACGAGCTCCCGGTTGGACGAGAACGGACCCGAAGACATAGAAAGACAAAAGTTGAAAACTGGAACTCGTCGTGTCACGCGACAACAACAACAAACCCTGTCGCATAGCGCGACAGGTGGAAAAAGACAAAATTGCCCTTTTAATGATGATGGGTTGACCCGACTGTTTTGTCGGGTAGCGAGAAGCCTCGCGTAGCGCAAGGGGTTCCCAGATCACTGTTGCATAGCGCGACATGGTTAGAAAATCATAATTTCAAGTTTATGTTTTGAAAACGGCTGGAGGCGGGGGTATTCGATATTCACGACTGGGAGAAGGCTTTTGGAGGCGACTAGAAGCGAGGTTAAGCGATTGAGGTCGAGATTGGTCATCGAGAAGCCCTAAGAGAGTGATCCGAAGGGTGTAACGTGATCAGTTCATATTCCTTTTCTTGTTTTCCTATTCGTATGATGATTCACATTGGTTTATGCATTATTTCCTTATGTTATTTCAGTATGATTTGTAACTAGACCCTTTAGACCACCTAGGGTTTTATGATATTCATGTTTAATGATTCTAATGATTGATTGTGGAACAAGTTTGTGTTTTTCAATGATATAACGATTTTGTATTTATTCTTGGATGTGTGTGAATGTTTATCTTGTTTGTGGTTTGATTTATCGATTCCTCGTGTGCTTTGGCGAATGTCTTTCGTATAATAGGTGCATGCTAGGTCAATTACTTGGTGTTCTTGATTTGTGGATGAATTACTAGACGTAGTGATTCATAGGAATGATAATTAGGTCACAAACGAATTAAATGTTTAATCAAATTCAAAAGCCGTGAGGTGAGGGTTTGTTGGTGTGTCTAGAATGTTTAGTGACTAGTTAAAGTCTTTGTGAAAAGACTAAGATTAGGTAAATTTAACATACTATTGCATGCTAAATCCAAGATGATTTTCCTTATTATCCCGCATACGTTTATGTATTGAGACTTTTGTTTCCGTGAGGTAGATGGTCTTTAGGATATATCATTGAAGGGTTGGTTAACTTGTGAGAGTAATTAACCTAAACCGGTAATGAAAAGACTTGTAGACATTTAGTTGAAATCTTTGAGAAAGGTTAAAGATACTCTAATTTGTTCATGAGTTAAAATTCAAAGATCCCGGTTCCACAATAAATTTCATAATCAATCTAAAAAGCATTAGACATGTATAGAGTAAACCCTAGGTAGTCATTTCATCATTCGTGACTTTTTGTTGCATTTTCCTTATTAAGTCTTAATCTGGTTTTTCTAGGTTATCAATTTAGTTTAATTAATTAGTAACAAAACCCCCTTTAAACAATTATTTTTAATCAAGTAAATTTGTATAGATAAGTCCTGGAGTCTATTTTGCATTTTCTATAGAAGTATGTCGGTTCGATATCCGGACTTACTTTTCTGTACTACTTTTGATAGGTTCACTTGCCTGTTAGTAGTTTAGCTTAGAGAGTCTAGAGTATTACTTACTGTCTAGGTTAGTTTTGATTTTTATTAGGTTTAATTAAACTACTTTGCACACATCAGTAGCCTTCAAGATAGACAAAATTCACACATATCAAAATCTAGCGGATCCCTTTACTAAGCCTATGCCTCTTTCTAAACATGAGGAACATGTTGGGAAGATAGGTCTTAGGTTTGATAGTAATTGGATTTTATCTGTATTTAGTATTTGGGTGTTTTCGAAATAAATTTACATTGGATATTTATTTGGATTTAATGGTTAAATGCATAATAAATAATGTTTCTTTATTCGATATTTTATACATTTTATTATCTTTGAATATGATATTCTAAATGTTCGTATTCGATCAGATTCATGGGAATAAATCTGAATTAAGACTACTTGAATGCTTTGTTAGTTTATAAGATAAAAGCTCAAAGGGTTTAGGACCAAGATTCATATACATAGATTAGAGAATGATGTCGGACGTAACTCGTTTCAAAACGTTCTTCATGGATCATTTTCATAAGAAGTTTTGAATATGGTATGATCTATATATATCCTTATACCTAAGGAGCATATTAGAACTGACATTAGTCTAAGGTCGTTCTTTGATCTTATCTAACGTTGTTCTGAAAATGGGCAGTAATAAGAATATTTGATTGGGAATGGTTCTGAAACTAATTGGTAGTTGTATGCTGTCAAAGGGATTCTATACTCTTATATAATTAAGAGATGATATTCAGGCGCCCTCGTTAATTTAAACTGGTGTAAATGCATGGTCATGCTCAAACTAAGAGTAGTTTGTTAGACCATTTTAAATTGGAGAACGAGAATCATAATGTTTGAACGACATATGAGAATGAAATATGATCCATATCTCAAGTTCAAAGAATATCACTTAGAAAGGATAAATAGATAAAGGTTACCATGACTATAATGTTAGTTAAGTAAAGGGTTACTTGAACTAAAGAGTTTAGTTGACTTTAGAAGTCATACCCTGCTAGGGGCAACGCAATACAGCTAGGTGTCCAACACTGTCTACGTTGATGGAATTATACGATGAATCGTACAAGTGGGAGTCTGTTGGGTATGTGATGTCAGATCATCGATAATATCAACGTTACTATCTAGGTACGATCCAAAAAGTTACACTTTGGAAGATAGTAATGTGATTATGTCTAAAATTTGTTTTAGATATATTCAATTTCACAAATTATATAAAGTGGTGTTATTATTATTTATGAAATAATAATAATAATGGAGGAATTAATTATTGTGATAATTAATTATAATTAAATTGCTAGATTTTAATTAGTTAAACTTTAGACTGATTAAATGTTACTAACTAATTGTTAGTTAGTAATATTGAAAGTATTAATTAAATCGTTTAATTACTAAAATAGTTTAATCAAATTAAAATAGTTTAATCAAATTAAAATAGTTTAATTTAAATAAAATTTTAAAATAAAAAGGGTAAGAATTAATTTTGAATTAGTAAATTCAAAATCCCTAAAAAAGTGGATCTACATTTGACTTTAAAAGTAGATCCAACCTACCACTTTTGACACACATTTTACAACTCTTCCACCCTTCCTTTCTCCCACTTGGTGATCGTAACCCCCTCTCCTCTCCTCTTGGATTTTCAGCCAGAGCACCACCACACACCACCACCATAACCGAACCACCCTAGATGGTTTTAGAGTACCGGGTTGTTGCGGTGATAAACGATAGAGATCGTGGTTCATGATTCAAGTCATCTAGCGAGACTACTATCAAATCCAAGGTGTGTTTTTGGGAGTTCTTCATTGAGGTCAATTCTAAACACCCTATGGTTGTTTTCGTTTATTCGTATGTAACTGGATTCTAGGTTTTAGAAATTTTGTTTATGAAACAAAATGTGTGTCACACCCCCACCTCTCGTCACCTGTGATGATGTCACTATATATTCTGATATGGTTGCGGAAGCATAGTGGTGATGTCTCAGAGATGAGGTGTGACTTACTTGAACCGATATCACAGCACACAGATTTACTTAAAATAAATATATTACAAGGGTTTCGTAAATACATCAACACTACAGTTTAGTTTAGTACACAATCTAATATCCCTTAATTACTAAAGTGTGATGTGCATCCTCACCGTGTCGTCATTGTTGCCCTGCAAAAATGCTGAATTTAAAACGTCAGCACAAAGCTGGTGAGTTCGACAGTTTATTTAAAACAATATGATATGATAAGCACGTTCTCAAGATTTCAGTTATGGATAACCATGGGACCCGTATCTAGTTCCTTTTGGACAGTTGTAAGTTCATGAAGATACTACCCGTTGGTAAATATCTTAGTGCCTCATGATCTTAATGTCTATCACTAACATTAAGAAAGTGTTTTGGAAACAGGTACCAAACATTCACACCAGGGGAGATGCAATCCTCCCAGTGAATAGGTTGTCAGCCAATAGTACTATCAATGATTCCTGTTCGGCCCCACATGGGTTCACTAGATACAGTTTAAGAGATGAGGACTTTTGATACTGTGATAAAGATGCTAACGGCAAAATCCCATGAAATCACACAAAAGTCACATGAAATCACACATATATCAGTGATGCATATCATATGTTCAGAAACAGTTTGCAGAGTTACCTCGATATTTGTAAGACAGTAAAAAGAAAAGGGGTTGTACGAAACTCACCTGATGATTCAGTGGTAGCAGAATATCTCCCAACTGATAATAAAGGGTGATTCTGCATTTAGTTATTTTTAATGAATTATTTATGTTCTAGTTTACTGATTAGATCTTTCTGAACGTTCAATGTCAAAGACATTGTCTTGAAAGTCATCAAACCGTTATTAAGTATTTAATTGCTAACTTTAGTATTATATCATACAATGTATGATAATGTAGGAACCTACATTGCATTAGATTCCTAATACAAGGTTGATGACATTCTTGATTAATCAGAATAATCCCAGATTAACCAAATAGTTAATGTTGTTGATTATGATACTGTAACAGTTTCTAGATAATTTAATGGCTTAGGAATGATCAATCCTTGTTATTGATTACCCAATTATCATGAAATATCACAATGTAGCATCAGAATAGGTGTAATAACCAGGTTTAACATACTAATCTGATTGTTATCATAAACATCAGATAATCGTTCCAATGAGTATGTTAATGGTTGTGATTAGTTTGAAACACTTGGATTTAACCTTGCATTTCAAGGATTAACCCAACTAATCACCTACATTGTTATAATCAAATGGATTAAACCATTATAATCATAGGTATGGTTTCATGCAAACCGGGCATTACAACGGATCAAAACAAGGATTTAACCGTTAAAACTTCGTGTTCTTTGTTTATAATCAATCCTAGCCATCATCTAGGCAATAATCAACAATCCTAACTATGTCATTACGTTCAAAATCAAGATCTAATCAATCAAAATCAAACTAGAAGGTTTAAACGGATCATTACCTAATCTGACGGATATCTGGCTTCAAAACAACGATCAGATCTTGTAGAGATGATCCCTAGTACGATCCTTGCGTTCAGAGAGCTTGAAAATGAAGATTGAATGGTATATGTGTGTGTGTTTTCGTCTGGGTTGCGTCCAAGTGTCACACCCCGACCGACGGCGGAATGCGTCGGGGTGTGAGCTTGACTGTTCATTAGCTCATGGGCTATTATAACGTTTCAATAGTTAATGCATCATTATTACAAAACAGCACAACATTTATTGAATAACAAACAAACATTTCATAACTTGAATCAAAGTATTACAATTGAAAAGTCTATACATTTGTTTCAATGTTTAAACTAGGTCACTAAGCCTATCTTATGTCTTCATCATGCTTCGTTATCCTGTTACACATGTAAAATAAAAGTTTGTCAACTATTTGCATAGTTGGTGAGTTCACACACAAAGTTTAAATAATAGGTATAAAAAGGATGCAAACTATAGCCTAACTAGATATGTATCATAAGCACAACATGAATACAAGTTTGAATAAATTGAATAAATGAATGAATGAATAACAATTGCTTGTGTCCAAACAAGTATCCTTATAACATGTTAATTCAAGTATGGCCATACTATAAATTAACAGTCATAATTCAACAAGTTTGCTAGGTGTACTTTTCACCTTTTTCACACATAGGCAAAAGCCTTTGCGAAGATAGTATCTAACCATCTTAGGCTACTAGGTACTAGATTGCTTGACTGGCAACACACATAGAATAACACATTGAATCAACACATTGTATAAGTTAGCATCTAACACATAAAGCTAACTAGGTCTAAGGCTTGCATCATAGATTGAATTAATAATAGAATGAATACTATTTTGAATATGACATGTGTAACATCCCAAAAACAAAATGTAAAAGGGAGTGTGAAGAAACTCACTTGTGTTTTGCTTAGTTAGTCCAAAAAGGCTTGATTGATTTATAAGTCATGAATCTCACGTCAACCTATGCTTGTAGAAACAATAGACCAAGTATTCCTAATATTTGAACATGGTGTCTTCTCTAAATGACACTCTAAAAATTCTGAAAAAAATAAATAAATTATGTATATGTGAATAGTATTTTGAGGATATTTATTTAATATCTATAATGACTTTATAATTAATTGTTTAGAATGATTACGTAATTATTTTGAACTAACTAATTATGCATGGTCAGTCCATGTTTATTTAAAACTTGTGTAATATTAAAATAATAATAATAATAAGACAATAATAGTTAAAAATTCATTTAATCTTTCTTAAATGATTACTATAATGTTTAGATGATTCTAGATCCATTTACGATAGATCAACCCTAAATGAACATATATTTAATGTATTTAAGATATATTAAAAAAATGAATTTTAAAATTTCAACATCCAAATTTCTTTGCAAAATTTTGACTGCGTTAGTATTTCATATATTGTTTTAAATGATTTTTTTTATTTTAAGTTTTTTTTAAATATAATTTAGTTTATTTATTTATTTATTTTTGAGTTTTATTGTTTTTTTTAAATAACAAAATGGGCCAAATATGTGTAGTATATTTTTATTTTATGTGTATCATAAATAATAAGAGTAAGTCTACATATATATATATATATATATATATATATATATGTTTTTATAAATAAGCATATAATATATATATATATATATATATATATATATATCTGTGTGTGTGTGTGTGTGCGTGTGTGAAGAAACTGGTAAAGGATGATATAACAAAAAGAAACCCAAAACCGGAAGCCACCCGGCTCGGACCCGTGCTTCGACCCGCTAGGCCTTTTTGCGCACATCATGAACCAGTAGCTAAGTGTTGATATTGGAAGGATAGCCGGACCAGAAATATTTATTATAAACTTGTCTGGCTTCCCCAACGTAAAAACCCTATTTTTACTTTGGTTGAATTCAATCGATTCACGATCCGTTTGTAAAAACTGACATAGGGCTTTTGTTTGAATCTGTAAAACATTTCATTTGATATATAAAACACTTACAATCGTTTGTTTTTCGATGAATTTGATAAGGAGACCGTGATTCGGGAGTCGCACAATTGCGAGTCTTCAATTCTTGATATAAGAGTTTGTGGGTGCGTTTAGTGTGCACAGAGAAGCTTGAATATGGTAAAAGAAATGAATTGTTCAATCAATTTGAAATTTTAAATGCATTACGGTCGATTTCAAATGTTCGGTTTGACCAGGGTATTTTAGGAATGATTTATATCATTTACAGCTCACTCATGTCCTAGTTTTGCAATTTGGAATAATTGCCTCGATCTACAGCTGTCAAATAACACATCCAATTTAGTTGGAATGTGTATTAAAACTAGCTAGAAACATAAATGGGTCACGATCGGGTTGTAGATCCATGGGTTTGGGAACCGGGTGAGAAGGAAAAGAAAGTTTGGAGATTTACAGATTCAGTCACTATGCTTTCTTTATATTTCAAGTTCTGTTTTAAAACTTCCCTCTCTCACAATTAGTTTATTGAATAGTTCATTTTATTTCCTCTAGTTTAATCAGTTTATTATTTCTCAAAAATCTATAAAACCTTTTATTAATATTTAACAACTTGAGTTTTATAAATTTTATAACTTGTCAAGTATTATTCCTTTTATTATTAGAATAAAATATTATTTTTATTTTAATCATAACCCACATATAATTATTTTATATGTGTTTAAACTTATAATAATAATTTTTTTTTAACTTTGAAGGAATATTTTTTTTATAAAATTAAATTTTATAAAATCTCAAATAATGTTTTGTGTTATTATTATTACTAATATTGTTATTACCATTATTATTATTATTATTATTATTATTATTATTATTATTATTATTATTATTATTACTTTAATGTAACTATAAATTTATAAGTTTATGGATACTAATGCTTTCAAGGAATATTAAAGAGTTTTATTACGTATTGAACATAATTAAAATATTCAAAATTTTAACGAAACCTAGGGATTACAGTCTCCCTTACTTTAGGGAATTTTGTCCCAAAATTTATTTAGTAGAAATTTTTGACACAATTGTTACTTGTTCCCTTCAACTTGTTTTTTTTTCTTTCTATCCTTTGGTTATCGATTTTTAGTAACTTAATAACTTTGGTTCTTGATTCAATGTTATTAAAATTGTAATTATTAATTATTGATGTTATAGGATAGTGTCTCAATATTTGGACCATTTATTGATAGTTTAGGAGAGTTTAGAATCACGATTTGTTTTAGAATTTTAAAATGATAATGAACTTTAATCAAAATAGGTATTAGTAACGTACTCGGATTTTCAGGTTTGTATACAACTAGTTTACTTGTTATGAGGAATCTGAATTTAATGGTAGTTAACTCAACTCAGCGTGAGATTATCTATAAATGTATTTGAATAACTTGGTATAAAAATACTCCCCAAATATTGTTATATGAGTAATAATTTATTTGTCGATTATTCTTGATTAAAGAGTGGTTCACTCGAATTGTAGATTAAACTGACAAATCCTATTCTTGATCAAGCTTTCGGTGCTACTATCAATGTATTAGTGGTGCTTATATATAGGGTATACCGCAGCCAACCCACCACATCACTAATACCTTGATAGCATTCCAATTACCTACCAAGACTATCCTAAACCTAACTACATTTGAATAGATGGTTGAATACTTGACTATCTTTAGAAATTGTATGAGCTTAGAGATATAATCAATTGCAATCTTGCAATCGAATCTCATAGTTATATGGATTTCTAAATGATTGATTTTGAATATACGAATGATACTGAATACACTAGTATGTGACATTATATAGTTGTGATAACTACTAAACATTAACCTTAGTTATGATATCACTGAATCTTTGAATAATTGTTTAAACGTAGGAATATAGGATAACTCATTTAAGAATCATTAGCATGATTCCTATGGTTATCGATATCCTTAATTTGACCTGGTGTAAGAATACACACCAAGATTAGAAATTGAGTAACAATTGATTTGACTGGCATGGTTTCTCGAAACTGTAGATTGAATTGAATACTCTAGCCCTTGATCAAGCTTTTGATCCTACAACCAATGTACCATTAGTGCTTATATATAGGGTATACCGCAGCCAACCCACCACACTACTAATACTTTGATAGCATACCAAATGCCTACCAAGGGTGACAAGAACTTTAGACAAACTTGAATAGGTGTGGGAGACTTTCACTTGCTTTTAAAAATTGCATGAGCATAGAGGTTTTCATCAATGAAATTTTTGCAATGGTAATGTATGAATTGATAGATGATCGATTTTTTGATAAACGAATGATGTAGAATACATAGATTTTGATATTATACAAGCTTTGATTGTTGTGATAACTAATTATCATTAATCTTAGCTATAATATCATTGAACTTTTGAATCTTTGTCTAAACGTATGAATATAGAATGATTTGTCTAAACATCAATAATGTGAACTTGCTTGGAATTTATATGGAATCACCCATACTAAAATCCCATGAGTTCAAGTCATGTCACCTTATTGAGATTTAAACAAAATATAAAATATAGTGAGAAACCATAAATCGTAAATCATAAATCATCATGACTTGTTTAAAACATAGGAAAGAATTTTTTAGGTTTGATTACTTAATGGCGTGTTAGAATTCTTCATCAGTGATCTTAGGCATAAAATCTTTATTGAGTTCAAAGTATTATAACATAGTCATAATGAATTATATAAAAAATGATATTATAACTTTTAGATATAGTGACAAGTCACTAATCATAAGTACAATACCATTGAGTTTCTATCATGAGTTCAAATATTAAAAGATGCAGTATTATGACCTCTCGGTTTTAGTGATGAATCGCCATCAAAAATTCTTAAGTATAATATTGCTGGTTTTGAATCAAAATATACATTATATATTAAAGAGAGATAACGCCATACCTTTTAGATTTAGTGATGTATTACCATCACTGATCTTAGGTTTAATGTTAGTTAAATCATAAGATAGTTAACACAGAACAAGGATAGATGATATCATATTATGTGAGACATAGTAATGAATCATCTTCACTAATCTCAAGTATGATATCATGGAGTACTAAAAACAATAGTATATACATTATCAATCCAAGAAAAGTAACACCATGAAATTTAGATGTAGTGATGAATCACCATCACACATCTTAGGTATAATATTACTAATTCCTGAATCATAATCATAGGTAACATAAATCAAAGAGAATTAACATCATATCTTGTGAGACACAGTGATGAATCACCATCACTAACCTCAAGTACGATATCATGTAGGTTTAGGAATTAAAACATAGACATTATCAACCCAAGAAAAATAACACCATAACCTTTTGATATTGTAATGTATCACCATCACAACTCTTAGATATAATGTTAACTTCTTGAATCATAACAAATATATTATTCAACAAAAGAAAAATAGAATCTTGAGTATGATATAAAGGAGTTGTTGAATCATAACATATACATTACTAATCCAGGAAAGATAACATCATAACTCTTAGGTGTAGTGATGTATCACCATCACAATCGTAGGTATGCCATTATTAACTTTCTTGAATCATAACACATATATTATTATTCATCAAAGGAAATGACATCATAGCTTGTGAGATGTAGTGATGGATCACCATCACTTATCTCTAGTATGATATCATAAGATTTGGAATTGTATAAAGCAATGTATTGAAATCATTTTGAACCAGATTATAAATTTTAGGTAGTAGCATCCAAGTTGGACACTTTTTGACTTATTAGAATTAATGTTGTTTGCAAGATGTGTCATGCTTTGGCCTATAGGTAAAATACTTTCATTAAGAATCCTCAGGAAAGCTAGACTGGTCCCTCGTCAGGGATTATGAATCGCTTTCCTAGACAGGAGTCTCAACTACCGGTATTCACCCTTCCAGTTAATACATGCCCATCTTAACAACCTTAATTCTGACGAGGTTTTAAATCAAAATTGAACAGATAGAATCATTTTCTACTCATTTGAAATCATAAGGAATGGTATTCACAATGGAGTATCGGGTAACATATTAGAATCATTTTAGTTTGTAAAATGTTTGGTATAATATGCTTTGGCCTATAAGTGATTGTACTCTCATTAGAAATCCCCAGGAAAGCTAGACTGGTCCCACAGTACATCGGGGATTTATACAAATAGCTTTCCTAGACAGGAATTCCAACTACCGGTACTACACTCTTCCAGTTAGTACATATCCACCTCCCAAACTTTAATTCTAACGGGATCTTAAAATCAATAACAGAATTCCTATTTTGTCTAAGGAATAATATTAGGCATTAAGCCTAATGATTGTTGAATTCGTATCAACTAAAGGTTGTTTGCATGTATTTGAGTTTGGAATATATTTCTCCTAAAAGAAAATACTTTTGCAATTGCTTAAACTAAGTAATCCCATGATATGAAGTAACTTAGTCTAAGGCATTCCTAACTAGTGCAAGCAAGTCATATTAACAACTATGGCTTTCCTCTATGATAACAAATATAACATAACACATAATGAATAAATATAGCACATAATGAATAAGTATATAATATATTGCACATAAGCAAGTAATAAACAAACAAGTGTAATATGAGATAACTCATATTTGGGTTAGCTTAGTTATAGTCTAGGCCACCATTTTCTAATAACCTAGATCCCTATAACCATGGCTCTGATACCAATCTGTCACACCCCGACCGACGGTGGAATGCGTCTGGGCGTGAGCTTGACTGTTCATTAGCTCATGGGCTATTATAACGTTTCGATAGTTAATGCATCATTATTACAAAACAGCACAACATTTATTGAATAACAAACAAACATTTCATAACTTGAATCAAATTATTACAATTGAAAAGTCTATACATTTGTTTCAATGTTTAAACTAGGTCACTAAGCCTATCTTATGTCTTCATCATGCTTCCTTATCCTGTTACACATGTAAAATAAAAGTTTGTCAACTATTTGCATAGTTGGTGAGTTCACACACAAAGTTTAAATAATAGGTATAAAAAGGATGCAAACTATAGCCTAACTAGATATGTATCATAAGCACAACATGAATACAAGTTTGAATAAATTGAATAAATGAATGAATGAATAACAATTGCTTGTGTCCAAACAAGTATCCTTATAACATGTTAATTCAAGTATGGCCATACCATAAATTAACAGTCATAATTCAACAAGTTTGCTAGGTGTACTTTTCACCTTTTTCACACATAGGCAAAAGCCTTTGCGAAGATAGTATCCAACCATCTTAGGCTACTAGGTACTAGATTGCTTGACTGGCAACACACATAGAATCACACATTGAATCAACACATTGTATAAGTTAGCATCTAACACATAAAGCTAACTAGGTCTAAGGCTTGCATCATAGATTGAATTAATAATAGAATGAATACTATTTTGAATATGACATGCGTAACATCCCAAAAACAAAATGTAAAAGGGAGTGTGAAGAAACTCACTTGTGTTTTGCTTAGTTAGTCCAAAAAGGCTTGATTGATTTATAAGTCATGAATCTCACGTCAACCTATGCTTGTAGAAACAATAGACCAAGTATTCCTAATATTCGAACATGGTGTCTTCTCTAAATGACACTCTAAAAATTCTGAAAAAAATAAATAAATTATGTATATGTGAATAGTATTTTGAGGATATTTATTTAATATCTATAATGACTTTATAATTAATTGTTTAGAATGATTACGTAATTATTTTGAACTAACTAATTATGCATGGTCAGTCCATGTTTATTTAAAACTTGTGTAATATTAAAATAATAATAATAATAAGACAATAATAGTTAAAAATTCATTTAATCTTTCTTAAATGATTACTATAATGTTTAGATGATTCTAGATCCATTTACGATAGATCAACCCTAAATGAACATATATTTAATGTATTTAAGATATATTAAAAAAATGAATTTTAAAATTTCAACATCCAAATTTCTTTGCAAAATTTTGACTGCGTTAGTATTTCATATATTGTTTTAAATGATTTTTTTTATTTTAAGTTTTTTTTAAATATAATTTAGTTTATTTATTTATTTATTTTTGAGTTTTATTGTTTTTTTTAAATAACAAAATGGGCCAAATATGTGTAGTATATTTTTATTTTATGTGTATCATAAATAATAAGAGTAAGTCTACATATATATATATATATATATATGTTTTTATAAATAAGCATATAATATATATATATATATATCTGTGTGTGTGTGTGTGTGCGTGTGTGAAGAAACTGGTAAAGGATGATATAACAAAAAGAAACCCAAAACCGGAAGCCACCCGGCTCGGACCCGTGCTTCGACCCACTAGGCCTTTTTGCGCACATCATGAACCAGTAGCTAAGTGTTGATATTGGAAGGATAGCCGGACCAGAAATATTTATTATAAACTTGTCTGGCTTCCCCAACGTAAGAACCCTATATTTACTTTGGTTGAATTCAATCGATTCACGATCCGTTTGTAAAAACTTACATAGGGCTTTTGTTTGAATCTGTAAAACGTTTCATTTGATATATAAAACACTTACAATCGTTTGTTTTTCGATGAATTTGATAAGGAGACCGTGATTCGGGAGTCGCACAATTGCGAGTCTTCAATTCTTGATCTAAGAGTTTGTGGGTGCGTTTAGTGTGCACAGAGAAGCTTGAATATGGTAAAAGAAATGAATTGTTCAATCAATTTGAAATTTTAAATGCATTACGGTCGATTTCAAATGTTCGGTTTGACCACGGTATTTTAGGAATGATTTATATCATTTACAGCTCACTCATGTCCTAGTTTTGCAATTTGGAATAATTGCCTCGATCTACAGCTGTCAAATTACACATCCAATTTAGTTGGAATGTGTATTAAAACTAGCTAGAAACATAAATGGGTCACGATCGGGTTGTAGATCCATGGGTTTGGGAACCGGGTGAGAAGGAAAAGAAAGTTTGGAGATTTACAGATTCAGTCACTATGTGTGACAGTTGCGTACGAAGAATTCGGCAGTAATGATGTGAGCACATTTGGTCGTGCTTGAAATCCACGAGGATTTAGTAACTTTTGTTATTGGGGATTGATAGTATGTGAAAAATGATGAACGTGGGCGAAAACCGTGCGCAAAACGGAGTTCGTATGCTCCCGGAATCGCGAAACGAAGTTTAAATCAAATATTGGAAGAAAAACACGCTAGGCGCATAGCCTAACTCCCAACCCTCCAGAGCCAGGCTACGCGCCCAGGCACTATGTCGGCTAAAACTCTATTAGACGATCAGATTGCGTAGAAACTTGAAACAAACGCCATTTCTCGACCTCCAGACGCCATTTCTTCATATTTTCACCTTCAATCTTCATTTTAAAGCTCCTCAAACATCTGGATCATCCCACGGATCATATATACAAGTCCTGATCGTTGTTTTACCCGCAGGAATTCGTCAGAACAGGTAACGGTTCGTTTTAACCTTCTAGTTTGATTTTGATTGATTAGATCTTGATTTTGAACGTAATGAGATAGTTAGGATTGTTGATTATTGCCTAGATGATGGCTAGGATTGATTATAAACGAAGAACACGAAGTTCTAACGGTTAAATCCTTGTTTTGATCCGTTGTGATGCCCGGTTTGCATGAAATCATACCTATGATTATAATGGTGTAAACCATTTGATTATGACAATGTAGGTGATTAGTTTGATTAATCTTTGAAATGCAAAGGTTAAATCCAAGTGTTTCAAACTAATCATAGTCATTAACATACTCATTGGAATGATTATCTGATGTTTGTGATAACAGTCAGATTAGTATGTTAAATCTGGTTATTTCACCTATTCTGATGCTACATTGTGATATTTCATGATATTTGGGTAATCAATAACAAGGATTAATCATTTCTAAGCCATTAAATCATCTAAAAATTGTCTTAGTATTATAATCAACAATATTAACTATTTGATTAATCCGAGATTATTTAGATTAATCAAGAGAGTCATCAACTTTGTATTAGGAATCTAATGCAATGTAAGTTCCTACATTATCATACATTGTATGATATAATATTAAATTAATTAATTATATAATTAATATCGAGTTGATGATTTATTAAGCAATGTCTTTGACATTGAACGTTCAGAAAGATCTAATCAGTAAACTAGAACATAAATAACTTATTAAATATAATTAAATGCAGAATCATCTCTTTGTTGTTAGATTTGAGAGATTTTGCTACCTTATATCATCAGGTGAGTTTCGTACCACCCCTGTTCTTTTAATGTTGTATAAACATCGGGGTATAACTGCTAAACTTTTCTTGATCATATGATATGTGTCACTGTTATCTGCGTGATTTCATGTGATTAACTGAATTTGTGGATTTCATGGGATTGTTGCCGTTAGTATCTCTATCATGATATCAAAGTCCTCATTCTTGAACTGTATCTAGTGAACCCATGTGTGGCCGAGCAGAAAACATTGATAGTACTATCGGTTGACACCCCATTCACTGGGAGGATTGCATCTCCCCTGGTGTGAATGTTTGTTATCTGTTTCCTGAACTTCTTAATGGTGTGATAGACATTAAGATAATGAGGCAATAAGATATGTACCGACGGGTAATATCGAGAACTGAACATATCGTCAAAAAGGAACTAGATACGGGTCCCATGGTTATCCGGAACTGTGAACATGTATTTGAATTTAACTGTCATATCATATGATTTAACTAAACTGTATGAACTCACCAGCTTTGTGCTGATGTTTTCGAAACTAAAACTTTTGCAGGCAATCAAGGACAACGGTGAGGATGCACTCACAGCACTAGCAACAACTGTAATTAAATTGTCACACCCCCAATTTCCCACTCGTGGCGTATGTCCACGTGGATGTGACGTGTCCAGAATCACAGCTCAAGGTCATATAGAACACCTCTATATGCGTTTACAAATCCAAGTTTGACACATACACTTGATAAAATAGTTTGCAGCGGAAATAAAGTAGTATTGCAGCGGAATAAGTAAGTCATAACATGCAGCGGAAAATGATTGTTTACACAGCGGAAATTGTAAGTAGTTTAATACAACAACGTTTTAAATAAAATAAAGTCAAATTGTTTTCAAAAGACACGAAAACAAATGCATGTGGGACCCTATGCTCATGTCCCCTATGTGCTTTCCTGCTCCACGAGCCTGTCATGCTAGTTACCTGAGAATACAAGTTTAAAAAGTGTCAACACAATGGTTGGTGAGTTCACAGGTTTTGATATACATATAGTAAGAAAGTGTGTCATGCTGTTTATCATATGTTAGTACCGAGCCCTTGGCCCAAAGTGTCAGTGCATCACTACCGAACTAGACTTGTTAGTCTTTGCCTCTGCCATGTCTCGTAATAACATGGCAAGATAGGTCAAGTTTTCACGTGTTATGACATCCAGTCAATATTTCGCCACGCGGGGTTAGTCACACCCCAAACGGATCCATTCAAACTCGCCTCGTTGTTTGTACATTAACGGTAAGACTTTGTGAGGACTTCTTACGATTACAACACTTAATGTTTGTCTAATAAACCAGCATACACCAAAATGTTTGTACAGTAATAGATGTTTGACTCGATGCAACAAGTATTCTCCCCCTATTTAAAAGCGTTTGAAAAAGAGTAAAGAGGGGCCGTAAACTCACCTTAGTGATGAAAATGCAAATCAAGCGTAAGCTCCTGATGTAGTAGCACGTGTCGGTCACCGGCAACCTATATCGTACACTGTACGTGAGTTCGTGTATGTGACCGTGCTAGTGTTTGTGTTAGTGCTCGTGTTTGTATCCAACAACCCTTGGTTGTTCATGTTTGTCCGTGTTGGTCCACAATGACCGTGTTTGCTCGTGTTGGTCCACATTGACCGTGTTTGACTGTGTTGGCCCACATTGACCGTGTTTGACCAGAGTTGACCAAAGTTGACCGTGTCAAGTCAACGACCCGTTGGTGAACCGTGTGACGGTTGTGAATCGTGTAGCAATCGTGTAAGTGTTCGTCGTGTGCAAAACGCGCATGTCGCGTCTATGGACAACTTACTATTTATAGTAAGTTTCCATTATTGGAAAGTTCACAAAGCATATCGGTGTTAGAGTTCTAGCATGCTCAATGGTCCTACGGGGTCATGTTAACACGTAACACATTATCATACAAGGTCATATACGTCGTTTATAGCAAGTTAGCACATAAAAGTTTCCTAAAATGGAAAGTTTCCATTTTTAGCATACGTAACATCGGAAACCATCTAACTTAGCATCTAATCATCATGTTATAGCATTATAAGTCATTTAGCATGCTCAAATCATTCAACACGTTGACAAATCGGTTTTTGTAAAAATAAGTTACTAAATATAGTAACTATCTAGTTTTTCATGAAAATGACCATTTTAACAATTCTAATCCTATTTTCATGCCACCAATCATCACAATAATCAATCCAATACCACCTAGGCATACCAACATAACCAAAATCATCACTTAACATTATTTCAACTAATAAAGTTACTATAAATAGTAACTCATCACATATGACCATAATCATCATTAAAATCATAATCTAAACATTCAAATCGTCATATTATCAATCTAACAACAATTCTTCATACATGCATGTTCACCATTCCATTTCTCAACATCATTTTACAAACAAAAAGTTTCTAATAATGGGAAGATTCATAAAACTCATAGTTTTAACCATTCTAACATCATCTAAACATGAAATCCTCTTTCAATATCATCAAGATATATAACCATTTACTGAAAATCATTCCACATGCCATGGATCATACATGCATGGACATATAACATCATCTATTATCATTTTAAGCATCAAGACTCATACCCATCATCTTAGATCATCATAAAACATCCTCTAATCACTTTAGATTATCATAAAACACTGAGATATCAACAAACCCAGATTACAATAAAGGAAAATTCGTGCATGCAAGACCATGGGGCTTGCATGTGTGCTTGTAAGCGTGTAGGTGCGAAGTATGGTGGTTTTAAGCCACAAGAAGTGTAGGACTACCTTTCAAAGCTTCAAGATCCTGAGAAAATGATGAGGGCAGCTCCTAGACCTCCTGACTCGTGAGTCTTGACAGGAACAAGAAGGTGGTGGTGATGAATAGTGCTCTAGAAGACTTCCTTCAAGGTTCTTGAGCTTCAAGTGAGTGTTAATGGCTGCCAATGGAGGTTTCCAGAGGTTGAAGATGAAGGTAGAGGGTGATAATGTCGATCAGAACTCGAGAAATGGGGTTGTAGGGTGGCTTGTGATGATGGGGTCTTGGTTTTATAAAGATTTGCCGTCTGACACCCGTCGCGTACCGCGGAGATAGGCCAGAAAGATGCTTCGCGCTACGCGAAGGAATCCGGGAGTCAACTCTTCGCGATGTCTGTCGCGTACCGCGACGATGCTTCTTGTTGGGCTTCCGCGTACCGCGATGGGCCTCTGAAGAGTCCAATAAGCCCTTTTTAATGGGTTTGATCCGTTCGTCGCCGTTTTCACGCTTCCGAACCATCGTTTGGCCTTGTTTGAACTTCCTAGTTCAATGTGTGAGTGTTTTCGTGAAGTTTCGAGTGTTGTGCTACACAATGTGCTTGACGTTCACCAACGTTCGTGTGTTTTGACACGTGTGTGCTGTTTGCCGATAATTCCACGAATTATCCTGTTGTGTGTCAGTGTTTGTACTGTCGTGCCACGTGTCACACTAAATTAATCTAATTCTAGTGCCACGTGTACATAAAGTATTTAAATAAACATTTAAATAAAACCAAAGCTGACCTGGAAATTACGGGGTGTCACATCCTCCCCATGTTAGAAAGAATTTCGTCCCGAAATTCAACTTGTGTTGCTAGTGTTTGTCTGTTCCGTGAACAGGTGTGGGTACTTTTGTTTCATCTGGTCTTCACGTTCCCACGTGAATTCCGGTCCGCGTCGTGAATTCCATCGCACCTTTACTATCGGTATTTTGCTGAGTTTGAGCTTCTTGGTTTCCCGGTCCATAATCTCCACCGGTTCCTCAACGAAGTTCAATTGTTCGTCGATTTGTATCTCCTCGAGAGGAATAACATGTGTTTCATCAGATAGACACTTTTTGAGGTTCGAGATGTGGAATACGTTGTGCACGCTGCTCAGTTCAACTGGCAGGTTTAGTTCGTAGGCTACAGGGCCTATTCGTTTCGTTATCTCGAACGGTCCGATGTAACGAGGGTTCAATTTTCCTCGTTTGCCAAACCGAATGACACCTTTCCAGGGTGAGACCTTGAGTAACACTCTGTCTCCCACCTGGAACTCTAACGGTTTGCGTCGCTTGTCGGCGTAGCTTTTCTGTCTGTCTCGAGCTGCTGCCATTCGTTTGCGTATTTGCACGATCTTCTCAGTTGTCTCGTGCACCAGTTCTGGACCAGTCAGTTGGCTGTCTCCAACTTCCGCCCAGCAGATGGGTGATCGACACTTACGTCCGTAAAGTGCCTCGAATGGTGCAGCTTGAATGCTTGTGTGGTAGCTGTTATTGTACGAAAACTCAACTAACGGTAGATGAGATTCCCAGCTACTCCCAAAGTCAATAACGCATGCCCGTAGCATGTCCTCCAGTGTCTGTATGGTTCGCTCACTCTGCCAGTCCGTCTGCGGATGGTAAGCGGTACTCATGTCCAATCTCGTGCCCAAAGCCTTATGCAAGGACTTCCAGAAATGCGACGTGAATCGACTGTCGCGATCAGATATGATGGAGATTGGCACTCCATGCCGAGTGACCACTTCCTTTAAGTAAATCCGGGTGAGTTTGTCTAGCTTGTCAGTCTCCTTAATGGGTAGGAAATGTGCAGACTTTGTCAGTCGGTCTACGATAACCCAGATGGTATCGCAACCACTTGCCGTCTTTGGCAGTTTAGTGATGAAATCTATGGAAATCTGCTCCCATTTCCACATTGGTAGTTCCGGTTGTTGAAGTAACCCTGATGGCTTCTGGTACTCAACTTTGACTTTTGAGCACGTTAGGCATTTACTCACGTATGTTGCTATCTCGGCTTTCATGTTTGGCCACCAATAGGTTGTCTTCAAATCGTGATACATCTTATCAGAGCCTGGGTGTACGGAATACCGGCTCTTGTGAGCTTCATCCATCACTACTTCTCTCAATCCTCCGTAGCGTGGAATCCAGATTCGATCCATTAAATAGTAAGCTCCGTCGTCCTTTGCCTTTATTTGCTTATCCATGCCACGCATGGCTTCAAGAGTGAGGTTTTCAGTTTTCAGAGCTTCCTGTTGTGCTATCCGAATTTGATTCGGCAGTTCGGAATGGATCGTAAGTTGTAGTGCGCGCACGCGTTTTGTTGTTTCTTTTCGGCTCAACGCGTCGGCCACTACGTTGGCTTTACCGGGATGATACTTGATGGCGCAATCATAATCACTTATTAGTTCAACCCATCTTCGTTGTCTCATGTTCAACTCTTTCTGGTCGAAGATGTGTTGTAGGCTCTTATGATCGGTAAAGATTGTACATTTCGTGCCGTACAAGTAGTGTCGCCAGATCTTCAAGGCAAACACCACGGCTCCCAACTCAAGGTCATGAGTCGTGTAGTTGTTCTCATGCACCTTCAGTTGACGTGAAGCGTATGCGATCACTTTCTCGCGTTGCATCAGCACGCAACCGAGTCCTTGTTTCGAAGCGTCGCAATACACCACGAAGTCATCACATCCTTCCGGTAGGGATAGGATGGGTGCAGTGCATAGTTTCTGTTTCAACAAGTTGAAAGCAGCTTCCTGTTTGTCTCCCCAATCAAATTTCTTATCCTTATGAGTCAAGGAGGTCAGTGATTGAGCAATCTTCGAGAATCCTTCGATGAATCTTCGGTAGTACCCGGCCAGACCTAGGAATTGTCGCACCTCAGTCGGAGTCTTGGGTACTTCCCAGTTCTTAATTGCTTCGATTTTGGCTGGGTCTACGTGTATCCCCCGTTCATTAACCACGTGTCCAAGGAATTGGACTTCGCGAATCCAAAAGTCGCATTTTGAAAGCTTTGCGTACAACTGCTCTTTCTTTAATAGTTCTAAGACTAGCCTCAAATGCTCAGCATGTTCTTCCCGATTCTTCGAGTAAATCAGAATGTCGTCAATGAACACTATTACGAATTTGTCAAGGTAAGGTTTGCACACTCTATTCATGAGATCCATGAACACGGCTGGTGCGTTGGTCAGTCCAAAGGGCATAACCAAGAATTCGTAGTGTCCGTATCGAGTTCGGAAGGCAGTCTTAGGAATATCGTTTTCCTGTATCCTTAGTTGGTGGTAACCCGATCTTAAATCGATTTTCGAATAGTAGCTTGACCCTTGCAACTGGTCAAACAGATCGTCTATTCGCGGTAAGGGATATCGATTCTTGATCGTCACCTTGTTCAGCTCTCTGTAGTCGATACACATACGGAATGACCCGTCTTTCTTCTTTACGAACAAGACCGGTGCTCCCCAAGGTGAGAAGCTCGGTCTGATAAATCCCTTGTCTAACAGCTCCTGCAACTGGTTAGACAGTTCTTGCATCTCAGTCGGTGCTAGTCGGTATGGAGCTTTGGCAATCGGTGCTGCTCCAGGTGTAAGATCTATCTGGAACTCGACTTGTCGTTTCGGAGGTAATCCAGGTAGATCCTCGGGAAACACTTCGGGAAAATCACGGACTACGGAGATGTCCTCAATCTTCCTCCCCTTCTTTGGTTGCTCTGCGATGAGGGCTAGTATGGCAGTGTATCCCTTTTGTAGGTACTTGTTCGCCTTCATGCACGACATGATGTTCAGAGGTACTCCCCGTCTTTCCCCCTGAATCGAGATCTGTTCTCCGTTCTGCAACGTCACTCGTACGATCTTCTCGTTGCATACGATCTCAGCCTGGTTAGTGGATAACCAATCCATTCCAACGACCACATCAAAGCTTCCGAGAGTCACAGGCATTAAATCGATTTCGAGTTCATGATCCGCCAAAACCATGACGCATCCTCGGAAGATGTGTTGTGTTTCAATCAGTTTGCCGTCAGCTAACTCTACGGTATACTTATAATCTAGTGGTGTTGGGGTAATGTCTAACAATTCACTAAACTCACTAGATATAAAACTCCTATCGGCACCGGTATCAAATAATATGCTAGCGTAGACATTATTTAAAAGAAACGTACCGGTTACGATGTTTGGATCACCCTTGGCTTCCCCCGAGCCAATCACGAATGCTCGGCCTTTGGCCGCTCCCCCTCCGGCCTTCTTTAGTTGAGGGCAATCCCTCCTCATGTGGCCCGGCTTGCCACATTCATAACACCCCTTAAGAGTGTTTTGATTGTTGTTGTGCTGATTTTGTTGGTTGTTGGGATTGTTGTTGTTGATAGGAAATCTTGATCTGCAATCTTTGGCCATGTGACCATGCCTCCCGCACTTCAGGCATCGGTATCGTTCGCATTGCCCGGTGTGATGGTATGAGCATCGGTTGCACAGTGGGTATTTCCCTTGGTATACACCCTTCCCCTTGTCATCGGGTTGGGTGGCAGTGAAAGCTCTGGCTGGTGCAGATCTTTGTTGTTGTTGAGGTTGATGAGTTTGAGGGTGGCTGGGTTCCCACTTCCTCTTCTGGCTTTCTTGAGGCTTCACGTGTTCGCCTCGTTTCGGTAGCTTGCCCTGTGCTACGGCTTGATCAGTCAGCTTATGAGCCAGTCTGATCAGTGGTTGGATGGTGGTGATGTCAGATGCCATTGCTATGCTTTGAAATTGCTCGGGCAGTCCACTGATGAACTGCTCGATCTTCTTGTATTCCGGCGTCACCATAGCCGGGCATAGCTTGCATAGTTCGTGGAATCGAGTGCAGTACTGCTCGATCTCAGATCCCACCATCTTATGCACCCAGAATTCAGCTTCCAACTTCCTGATCTCATCACGAGGACAATATTCGTCTTGCAGTAGCCGGGTGAAGTCAGCCCATGACATGGAGTTGGCACCGTCCAACCCCAGGGTTTGAACATGGGTATTCCACCATGTGAGGGCCGGTCCCTCCAGTGTACCGGTTGCGTATTTAACCTTATTCTCTTCAGCACAGTCGCACATGGCGAACACAGATTCAACTTTCTCCACCCAGCGAAGCATCCCAACAGCTCCCTCAGTCCCCTTGAACTTGTGGGGGTGGCAGTTCAGAAAGGATTTGAAAGTACATCCTTTGTTGTTGTTCCCTTGCGATCCTGCTGGTCAGAAACCAATGTCGTGTGTTAGTGCGTGACATCTACACTGTGTTAGTCATGTTAGGCAAGTGTTAGTACCGTTGTTAGTGCCACTAGTCTCGCTGGCGTGCTTGTTCGCCTCGTACTCCGCAAGCATCCTGTTGAATCTGCGTTCAACCATCATGTTGATCCTTGCCTTTTCGGCCTTACGTTTGAGTCTCAGGGCATTAGCTCCTCTTCCCGACATATTCTATACGGAAGGTTAGAATGTTAGTTAGCATGAGTTAGAGTGTTAGCCAATGTTATGAGAGAAGGCAAGTCAGATGTCATGTCAGAAGTCAGGTCACATGTCATGATAGTAGTCAAGTCAGATGTTATGTCATCAAGTAGTCATGGTCATAAATGCTATAAGTAAAACAAAACATAATTCTCATTAATAATAAGCTTGAAGTACAATAATTTCAAAAGGAAATACATAATAAGTTCCTCGAGCACATCCCGCTCGTCTAGGCCAAAATAAGAAAAATACAAAATAAAAGAGTCCCCTAGTCCGAATCCATAGAGACGTGCGAAATGTCGCTGGCAGCGTCTCCGTCATCATCATCCTCCTCCGGATCCTCATTAGGATCCTCATCAAGGTCCTCATCTTCGAGGTCCTCGGCCTCGAACTCGGGACCATCCTCCTGAGGTGGTTCCTCAATAAACTGTGCAGCCCATGCATTAAGCATGGCATCACTGGCCTGCACCATGGCCTGAGTCTCGGTGATGTCTGTCCGATTCTCGGTTATACGCACGTCGTGTTCCTGCACGACATCGACGACCTGTCCATGCTCGGTCAGTAGTTGGGACATTTGGAGTCGTAGAGCCTCCATCTGGGCTTCCAGTCTGTTGTTGCGCTCCTCCAGTCTCTCGTTCTGCCTCTCCAATCGATCGCTCTTCTCGCGAAGAACTCGGACCTCGTCTGTTAGCTCCCTACCCCTCCAGACTTCCCGTCGGGTGCAAGCAACATGTGCCGCGAAGGCCTGCTCCATCGGCACTCCGAACGGTGGTAGTCGGTGTCCTGGAGTGGTGTCGCCGGGATATCGATATGGAGGTACTCTCTCCTCGACGATCCAACTCTGGAGTATGGTGGGAAGCCATCCCCAATATCTGGCCCGTGCTGCGTCCCTCGCCCGCCGGTCCATCTCGGCGTCAACCTGTGATACTATATTGTGGACCCGGCGTCGGCTCTCTGCGGCCATGTCATCAGTGATCGGGTGTCGGTCTGCGTTCCTGCCGGTACTGTCATTGTTGGCCATCCTGTAAGTTTTAAGTTAGTAAGCAACAGTTTAATAAGTAACAATGTCATCAGTGTGCAAGTTCTACGTGTAGTGTCTAGCGTTGAGCAATGGCTATAGTCTAAGTTCACTACATGCAAACCTAGTTCTCTATAACCAAGGCTCTGATACCAGTCTGTCACACCCCCAATTTCCCACTCGTGGCGTATGTCCACGTGGATGTGACGTGTCCAGAATCACAGCTCAAGGTCATATAGAACACCTCTATATGCGTTTACAAATCCAAGTTTGACACATACACTTGATAAAATAGTTTGCAGCGGAAATAAAGTAGTATTGCAGCGGAATAAGTAAGTCATAACATGCAGCGGAAAATGATTGTTTACACAGCGGAAATTGTAAGTAGTTTAATACAACAACGTTTTAAATAAATAAAGTCAAATTGTTTTCAAAAGACACGAAAACAAATGCATGTGGGACCCTATGCTCATGTCCCCTATGTGCTTTCCTGCTCCACGAGCCTGTCATGCTAGTTACCTGAGAATACAAGTTTAAAAAGTGTCAACACAATGGTTGGTGAGTTCACAGGTTTTGATATACATATAGTAAGAAAGTGTGTCATGCTGTTTATCATATGTTAGTACCGAGCCCTTGGCCCAAAGTGTCAGTGCATCACTACCGAACTAGACTTGTTAGTCTTTGCCTCTGCCATGTCTCGTAATAACATGGCAAGATAGGTCAAGTTTTCACGTGTTATGACATCCAGTCAATATTTCGCCACGCGGGGTTAGTCACACCCCAAACGGATCCATTCAAACTCGCCTCGTTGTTTGTACATTAACGGTAAGACTTTGTGAGGACTTCTTACGATTACAACACTTAATGTTTGTCTAATAAACCAGCATACACCAAAATGTTTGTACAGTAATAGATGTTTGACTCGATGCAACAAGTATTCTCCCCCTATTTAAAAGCGTTTGAAAAAGAGTAAAGAGGGGCCGTAAACTCACCTTAGTGATGAAAATGCAAATCAAGCGTAAGCTCCTGATGTAGTAGCACGTGTCGGTCACCGGCAACCTATATCGTACACTGTACGTGAGTTCGTGTATGTGACCGTGCTAGTGTTTGTGTTAGTGCTCGTGTTTGTATCCAACAACCCTTGGTTGTTCATGTTTGTCCGTGTTGGTCCACAATGACCGTGTTTGCTCGTGTTGGTCCACATTGACCGTGTTTGACTGTGTTGGCCCACATTGACCGTGTTTGACCAGAGTTGACCAAAGTTGACCGTGTCAAGTCAACGACCCGTTGGTGAACCGTGTGACGGTTGTGAATCGTGTAGCAATCGTGTAAGTGTTCGTCGTGTGCAAAACGCGCATGTCGCGTCTATGGACAACTTACTATTTATAGTAAGTTTCCATTATTGGAAAGTTCACAAAGCATATCGGTGTTAGAGTTCTAGCATGCTCAATGGTCCTACGGGGTCATGTTAACACGTAACACATTATCATACAAGGTCATATACGTCGTTTATAGCAAGTTAGCACATAAAAGTTTCCTAAAATGGAAAGTTTCCATTTTTAGCATACGTAACATCGGAAACCATCTAACTTAGCATCTAATCATCATGTTATAGCATTATAAGTCATTTAGCATGCTCAAATCATTCAACACGTTGACAAATCGGTTTTTGTAAAAATAAGTTACTAAATATAGTAACTATCTAGTTTTTCATGAAAATGACCATTTTAACAATTCTAATCCTATTTTCATGCCACCAATCATCACAATAATCAATCCAATACCACCTAGGCATACCAACATAACCAAAATCATCACTTAACATTATTTCAACTAATAAAGTTACTATAAATAGTAACTCATCACATATGACCATAATCATCATTAAAATCATAATCTAAACATTCAAATCGTCATATTATCAATCTAACAACAATTCTTCATACATGCATGTTCACCATTCCATTTCTCAACATCATTTTACAAACAAAAAGTTTCTAATAATGGGAAGATTCATAAAACTCATAGTTTTAACCATTCTAACATCATCTAAACATGAAATCCTCTTTCAATATCATCAAGATATATAACCATTTACTGAAAATCATTCCACATGCCATGGATCATACATGCATGGACATATAACATCATCTATTATCATTTTAAGCATCAAGACTCATACCCATCATCTTAGATCATCATAAAACATCCTCTAATCACTTTAGATTATCATAAAACACTGAGATATCAACAAACCCAGATTACAATAAAGGAAAATTCGTGCATGCAAGACCATGGGGCTTGCATGTGTGCTTGTAAGCGTGTAGGTGCGAAGTATGGTGGTTTTAAGCCACAAGAAGTGTAGGACTACCTTTCAAAGCTTCAAGATCCTGAGAAAATGATGAGGGCAGCTCCTAGACCTCCTGACTCGTGAGTCTTGACAGGAACAAGAAGGTGGTGGTGATGAATAGTGCTCTAGAAGACTTCCTTCAAGGTTCTTGAGCTTCAAGTGAGTGTTAATGGCTGCCAATGGAGGTTTCCAGAGGTTGAAGATGAAGGTAGAGGGTGATAATGTCGATCAGAACTCGAGAAATGGGGTTGTAGGGTGGCTTGTGATGATGGGGTCTTGGTTTTATAAAGATTTGCCGTCTGACACCCGTCGCGTACCGCGGAGATAGGCCAGAAAGATGCTTCGCGCTACGCGAAGGAATCCGGGAGTCAACTCTTCGCGATGTCTGTCGCGTACCGCGACGATGCTTCTTGTTGGGCTTCCGCGTACCGCGATGGGCCTCTGAAGAGTCCAATAAGCCCTTTTTAATGGGTTTGATCCGTTCGTCGCCGTTTTCACGCTTCCGAACCATCGTTTGGCCTTGTTTGAACTTCCTAGTTCAATGTGTGAGTGTTTTCGTGAAGTTTCGAGTGTTGTGCTACACAATGTGCTTGACGTTCACCAACGTTCGTGTGTTTTGACACGTGTGTGCTGTTTGCCGATAATTCCACGAATTATCCTGTTGTGTGTCAGTGTTTGTACTGTCGTGCCACGTGTCACACTAAATTAATCTAATTCTAGTGCCACGTGTACATAAAGTATTTAAATAAACATTTAAATAAAACCAAAGCTGACCTGGAAATTACGGGGTGTCACATAAATAAATTGTAATATGTATAAACGGTAATAATATTTGTAACCACGAACCTTGTAATGTAAGTTTTACTTTTTGTAATCTGTGTGCTATGATGATACCAGATCAAGTAAGTCACCCCTCATGCTCTGAGACATCACCACTATGCTTCCGCTACCCTTTTGATGACATCATTCTCAGGTGACGAGAGGTGGGGGTGTGACAGGGTGGTATCAGAGCCACAGGTTATAGAGAACTAGGTGGACATAGGGGCCTAGACTATAACCATAGGCTCGTATAATGACACAGAGAGCACCGAACATTAATATCGAACAAAACTTGTGTTGAATTAAGCCAGGGTAATCAGGTGGTACAAATTTCAATTATGAGTGGCCAGCGTAACTGAAATTTGCAACACGTGTGCATTCTAGTTTAAGTCAATCCAAGCTGAACTATAACAATTCTAAAGACTAATAGTTGCTTTGAGATAGGAAGAGATATCATATCATGTTTGTATTGAATATTATTATTCAATGTTTATTTCATGATACTGATCTAGAACTTTGTTTATTCAGCAATGGCGAACCCGGGAGAAAACTATATTTACCAGAGATTCCCTTACATCATCCTTGACGACACACCCAGTGACAGCTCGGGATCGAGCTCGGGTGCAGTACCATCTCATGCGTCTTCTGTATCATCTCAGGTGGGACCACAGCTACCAGCTACACCACCCGGATCTCCTTTTGTACCACCACTACCGCCCGGATCTCCGTTCATACCACCACCACCACCGGGATCCCCACCGGTGCACAGTCCACCCCACTCACCGCTGGCCGACGCTTCGGCCATGAGGAGGCAGAGCTCCTCACCACACAGAGCCCCGGCATGGGACGGGCTCAGGCGTATGCGGGGCCAGGCCCGCAAAACCACGGGGCTACCTCCACGACGCCCTATGGCTCCACGGGACGAGCCAGCACCAGTATACGAGGTGGGAGAATCCTCCCACCAGGCTGAGCTTCGGGCTCAGGTACAGCAGGTCTCTCAGGACCTGCTGGGCCTCCGACAGGATCTTCAGCAGCACCATGCCACGATGGAGGACACCCGTAACACGGTGTTGGAGATTCTCACGTCTCACCTGGCTCTTATGGAGCAGGTGACTACTCAGGGTGCGGACACCCTAGCCTGGAGGGCGACCATTGAGGATCGCCTTCGGAGGACCTGGTGGAGGGAGATGATTGCTGCATGTAAGCAGCGGGTGGCAGCCTTTGGGGAAAGGCTGCAGGGACTGATCTGGATGCTCGGTACGCTGAGCACCGAGGCTAGACTTATCTGGTTAGCTATAATACTTGCTACTATAGCTATAGTGCTAGCCTGTTTACCGTATTTCTTACGGTAAGTCAGATCAGTTGACCCACATTTTTGGGATTTTCATTGTACATCTCATAGACGGATAGGTTGTTTGTATGGATATATTATGAGGGCACTCTTTGTATCATAAACTTTATGGTTCTATAATAACAGTGTTGTTTTAATCAAACGTTTGTTTCTGTATATCTGTTGTATGTTATGTGAACACTATATCTATATCAGTATGAGAACGTATCTATGAACATATCAGTATGAGAACGTATCTATGAACATATCAGTATGAGAACGTATCTATGAACATATCAGTATGAGAACGTATCTAATTGAAAACATATTGCGCTGATATACAGTACGAGAGCCATACTGTATGCGAATATGTCGAACTAAAAATATATATATTGTGCGAAAATACAGTACGAGAGCAATACTGTATGCAAATATATCTAACTGAAAATATATTGCGCTGATATACAGTACGAGAGCCATACTGTATGCGAATATATTAACTAAAGTACAGTACGAGAGCCATACTGTACGAGAACATATCTGAACGAGAACGTATCTGTAATGTGAACGAGAACATATCTAATGAGAACATATCTGTAACTAAAGTACAGTACGAGAGCCATACTGTACGAGAACACGTGAACATATCTGTTGTTGTGTGAGAACATATCTAGTACATGAACTGAGAACATATCAGAGGACTTGTGTGAGAACATATCCTAGTCCTGTATGAACATATCTCTAAAAACATGTATTGCGAGGCAATGAGTTGGGTTATACTCTACACATGTTTTAAAATAACAGGACTAAGTATAACTACGAATATCTGAATGACTAGTGTGAACTGAGAACGTATCTGGATCTTTTCAATATAGTTATACTTGAATACTTGAATGATCACATTTCAACATGAAATTGTCAGCATGTCTGAACATGGTTGAGTTATGTGATTAAAAAGGGTTATATCTTTAATATTCTTGAACTAACCTGAGTTTGTCTGCATGTGAGCAGAACTATGGCTCCGAAAAGAGGTCGTCCAGCTAAGAAAGCTACCGAGAATATTACTCCCCCTGAACCGAATCCAGTTCCACCACCTGTTTCTGAAACAAATACCGTTCCTCTGGTGAACCAGGACCCAAACCCGACACCAATGGCAGCTCCTAGTGGGTCGGTATTGAATGAAGCAGCTATAGCCCGAATCGTAAAGGAACAGTTATCGGCTGCTGGCATTGTAATACCACCACAGCCACATGTCACTTCTGGGTCTGGTCATGTGGAACATAATGCCACAGGTGGACACGTTGAAACTGTTCATACCACAGGCACAACTACTACTGCTCCTGATCCACCACGACAGGGATGTACGTATAAATACTTTGCTTCCTGTAACCCACCTACTTTCACAGGTAGGGAAGGAGCGGCTGGACTCCTTAGGTGGATCGAGGAGATGGAAACAAAACTGAAAATCAGCCAGTGTCTGGAGGAGCATAAGGTGTCTTATGCTGCCTGTTCTTTGAAAGAATCAGCTCTTACCTGGTGGAATACCCAGGCTAAAACTTTGGGTTCTGTTACAGTTGATTCTATGGGCTGGAATGAATTCAAAACTCTGATTATGTCAGAGTACTGCCCAATCACTGAAATCCAAAAACTTCAGGAGGAATTCTGGAGTCACTCAATGGTCGGTGCTGATTGTTTAGCCTACACCGATCGTTTTCATGAACTTACTTGCCTACTTCCCAATATGTTTCCAACTGAGGCAGCATTGATTGAGAAGTATATCAAAGGGTTGGTTCCCCAGATTCGGGGAAATGTAACTGCTGCTGAACCCACAACCCTCAAAAGAACCATTCTGTTGACCACCAAGCTTACCGATGAGGCGGTAAGAAGTGGTACATTGATCTCAAAATCTCAGACGGCCGTGGGCCGTAGTGAAGCTGGTACCTCGAACGTTTCTAAAGGTACCAAACGTAAATGGTTTGGCAAGTCCAAGACCAAAGCTCCAGCTGAAACCAGTCAGAACAAACCAACCGTGAAAAACTATGGAGCGGCGGTACCGGAGAGGAAAGTTTACACTGGGCCGGCGCCCAAATGTGATAGGTGTCCCTACCATCACACAGGACCATGTCCTGTTTGTGCAAAATGTAATCGGGTAGGACACTATGCTAAATACTGCAACTTTCCTGCTCGTCAACCAAACCAAGCTCCACGACCCACTGCTCAAACAAACCGGTCATGTTACACTTGTGGAAGCCCTGATCACCTCATGCGCAATTGTCCAACCAATAACACCAATCCAGGGAATTAAGCTAGGGGCAGAGCTTTTCAGATTGGTGCAGCCGAGGCAAGACATGATGCAAACATTGTCACTGGTACGTTCCTTCTCAATAATCTTTATGCATCAGTTTTATTTGACACAGGAGCAGATAAGAGTTTTATTTCTCCTGAATTTGCATCATTACTTTCATTGCCTACGGTAGAACTAGAAACTCCTTATGTCATTGAACTTGCAAACGGCAAGATGATCAAAACTAGCAGTGTTATTCAAGGATGTTCCTTGAATCTGAATGATCACCTTTTCTGTATCGACTTACTTCCTATTGAGCTTGGTAGCTTTGATGTCGTGGTAGGCATGAATTGGCTTTCTGATAACCAAGCGGAAGTTGTATGTCAAACTAAGGTGATCCGTATTCCATTACCTAACGGTAATACACTGGTAGTTCAAGGAGAACGAGCCGGTAGAAAACTTGGTCTCATATCTTGTATGCGGGCTCAGAAATTTTTAAGGAAAGGCTGTTATGCTTTCCTGGCACATGTGACCGAGCACAATTCTTCACCTACACGTATCACTGATATCCCAGTAGTCAAAGATTTTCCTGAAGTTTTTCCTGAAGATATATCAGGATTACCCCCAACAAGACAGGTTGAATTTCGTATTGACTTGATTCCTGGCGCTGCACCTGTTGCTAAAGCCCCGTATCGGCTTGCGCCATCTGAAATGCAAGAACTTTCAGGTCAATTACAGGAACTTCTTGATAAAGGTTTCATTCGACCCAGTTTTTCACCCTGGGGAGCACCAATTCTTTTTGTGAAAAAGAAAGATGGATCATTCAGGATGTGTATCGACTACAGGGAACTCAATAAACTGACAATCAAGAACCGTTATCCATTACCTCGTATTGATGATCTGTTTGATCAATTGCAAGGTGCTACATATTTCTCAAAAATTGATTTGAGGTCCGGATATCATCAGTTGCGAATCCATGACAATGATGTTCCAAAAACTGCTTTCCGAACCCGGTACGGACATTACGAGTTTTTAGTAATGCCGTTTGGTTTAACCAATGCACCTGCAGTTTTTATGGATCTGATGAACCGAGTATGTAGACCTTATCTGGATAAGTTTGTGATTGTATTTATTGATGATATTCTCATTTATTCCCGGAACCAGCAGGAACATGCCCAACATCTGAAACTCATCTTAGAACTTCTAGCACGTGAACAGCTATATGCCAAATTTTCCAAGTGTGAATTTTGGTTACGAGAAGTTCAGTTTCTGGGGCATGTTGTGAATGAGAATGGTATTCAAGTGGATCCCAGTAAGATCAAAGCGGTAGAACAATGGGAGACACCCCGAACCCCGACTGAAATACGTCAATTCTTGGGGTTGGCAGGTTATTATCGTCGATTTATCAAGAACTTTTCAAAAATCGCTCTGCCACTTACCACTTTGACTCAGAAGAACCAACCGTTTATATGGGGTTCCCAACAGGAGGAGGCTTTCCAACTGTTGAAACATAAACTCTGCAATGCACCTATCTTAGCACTACCGGAAGGTACAGATAACTTCACGGTTTATTGTGATGCTTCCCGTCAGGGACTTGGGTGTGTTTTAATGCAGAACGATAAGGTGATCGCTTACGCTTCTCGGCAGTTGAAAGTACACGAGAAGAACTATACCACTCACGATCTAGAACTTGGTGCAGTTGTGTTTGCACTCAAGATTTGGAGACATTATCTGTACGGAACCAAGTGTATTGTGTACACGGATCACAAAAGTCTCCAACATATTCTAGATCAGAAAATGTTGAACATGCGACAAAGGCGATGGGTTGAACTCTTGAACGATTATGATTGTGAAATCCGTTATCACCCAGGCAAGGCAAATGTTGTGGCCGATGCCTTGAGTCGCAAGGAACGGGTCAAACCCCTACGTGTGAGAGCGTTAGGTTTGACTATCCAAACCAGTCTAATTCCTCAGATTAGAAATGCTCAGCAACAAGCTTTACAAACAACGAATTATCCAGCTGAGAACCTAAGAGGATTAGACAAATTACTCGAAACTAAAGCTGATGAAGTTTTGTATTTCAAGAACAGAATCTGGATTCCTCTGTTCGGTAACTCTCGAACAACCATCTTGGATGAGGCGCACAAATCCAGGTATTCTATTCATCCAGGTGCCGATAAAATGTATAAAGATCTTAGAGATTTTTACTGGTGGCCTGGGATGAAGAGAAACGAATTAGAATACGTGGACCGATGTTTAACGTGTCTTAAAGTGAAGGCTGAACATCAACGACCTTCTGGGTTACTCCAACAACCTGAGATTCCCATGTGGAAATGGGATCAGATCTCTATGGATTTCATTACAAAACTACCCAGAACGTCACGTAACCATGACTCGATATGGGTTATCGTTGATCGCCTTACTAAATCTGCGCATTTCTTACCCATCCGAGAAGATTACTCTATGGATCGACTGGCTAAACTCTATGTTAATGAGATTGTATCTCGACATGGAGTACCGATCTCTATCATTTCTGACAGAGATAGTCGATTTATGTCACGATTTTGGCAAACTCTTCAGAATGCTCTGGGCACGCAAATCAATATGAGCACATCCTATCATCCACAAACGGATGGGCAAACGGAGCGAACAAATCAAACGTTAGAAGACATGCTCAGAAGCTGTGTGATTGATTTTGGAGGTAGCTGGGATATTCATCTTCCACTTGCGGAATTCTCGTACAATAACAGCTACCATACCAGCATACAATGCGCTCCATTCGAGGCACTGTATGGGCGCAAGTGCAGATCTCCTATTTGCTGGTCGGAAATAGGAGAAAATCAAATCATTGGCCCAGAATTCATCCAAGAAACCACTGACAAGATCGCACTGATTCAAGAACGAATTAAAGCTGCTCGTGATCGTCAAAAGAGTTATGCTGATAACCGTCGAAGACCACTAGAATTCCAAGTTGGTGATCGTGTAATGTTGAAAGCATCACCCTGGAAGGGCATTTTCAGATTTGGTAAACGAGGTAAACTCTCACCGAGGTTTGTAGGGCCATTTAAAATTCTTGAACGAATTGGATCTGTAGCCTACAGACTCGAATTACCTCTTGAACTCAGTAACATTCATGACGTTTTTCACGTATCAAATCTGAAAAAGTGTTTAAACGATGAATCTTTGATCGTACCTCTCGAAGAACTTCAGATCGATGATAAACTTCAATTTACCGAAGAACCGGTAGAAGTAATGGATCGAGAAACGAAAGTACTAAAACGTAGCCGCATACCGATTGTTAAAGTGCAGTGGAACTCGCAGCGAGGACCCGAATATACGTGGGAACGTGAAGATCAAATGAAAGCAAAGTACCCACATCTATTCTTGTAAACAATTGTCTTAATGTAAGTCTTCATTAAATTTCGGGACGAAATTTCTCTAACAGGAGGAGACTGTGACAGTTGCGTACGAAGAATTCGGCAGTAATGATGTGAGCACATTTGGTCGTGCTTGAAATCCACGAGGATTTAGTAACTTTTGTTATTGGGGATTGATAGTATGTGAAAAATGATGAACGTGGGCGAAAACCGTGCGCAAAACGGAGTTCGTATGCTCCCGGAATCGCGAAACGAAGTTTAAATCAAATATTGGAAGAAAAACACGCTAGGCGCATAGCCTAACTCCCAACCCTCCAGAGCCAGGCTATGCGCCCAGGCACTATGTCGGCTAAAACTCTATTAAACGATCAGATTGCGTAGAAACTTGAAACAAACGCCATTTCTCGACCTCCAGACGCCATTTCTTCATATTTTCACCTTCAATCTTCATTTTAAAGCTCCTCAAACATCTGGATCATCCCACGGATCATATATACAAGTCCTGATCGTTGTTTTACCCGCAGGAATTCGTCAGAACAGGTAACGGTTCGTTTTAACCTTCTAGTTTGATTTTGATTGATTAGATCTTGATTTTGAACGTAATGAGATAGTTAGGATTGTTGATTATTGCCTAGATGATGGCTAGGATTGATTATAAACGAAGAACACGAAGTTCTAACGGTTAAATCCTTGTTTTGATCCGTTGTGATGCCCGGTTTGCATGAAATCATACCTATGATTATAATGGTGTAAACCATTTGATTATGACAATGTAGGTGATTAGTTTGATTAATCTTTGAAATGCAAAGGTTAAATCCAAGTGTTTCAAACTAATCATAGTCATTAACATACTCATTGGAATGATTATCTGATGTTTGTGATAACAGTCAGATTAGTATGTTAAATCTGGTTATTTCACCTATTCTGATGCTACATTGTGATATTTCATGATATTTGGGTAATCAATAACAAGGATTAATCATTTCTAAGCCATTAAATCATCTAAAAATTGTCTTAGTATTACAATCAACAATATTAACTATTTGATTAATCCGAGATTATTTAGATTAATCAAGAGAGTCATCAACTTTGTATTAGGAATCTAATGCAATGTAAGTTCCTACATTATCATACATTGTATGATATAATATTAAATTAATTAATTATATAATTAATATCGAGTTGATGATTTATTAAGCAATGTCTTTGACATTGAACGTTCAGAAAGATCTAATCAGTAAACTAGAACATAAATAACTTATTAAATATAATTAAATGCAGAATCATCTCTTTGTTGTTAGATTTGAGAGATTTTGCTACCTTATATCATCAGGTGAGTTTCGTACCACCCCTGTTCTTTTAATGTTGTATAAACATCGGGGTATAACTGCTAAACTTTTCTTGATCATATGATATGTGTCACTGTTATCTGCGTGATTTCATGTGATTAACTGAATTTGTGGATTTCATGGGATTGTTGCCGTTAGTATCTCTATCATGATATCAAAGTCCTCATTCTTGAACTGTATCTAGTGAACCCATGTGTGGCCGAGCAGAAAACATTGATAGTACTATCGGTTGACACCCCATTCACTGGGAGGATTGCATCTCCCCTGGTGTGAATGTTTGTTATCTGTTTCCTGAACTTCTTAATGGTGTGATAGACATTAAGATAATGAGGCAATAAGATATGTACCGACGGGTAATATCGAGAACTGAACATATCGTCCGAAAGGAACTAGATACGGGTCCCATGGTTATCCGGAACTGTGAACATGTATTTGAATTTAACTGTCATATCATATGATTTAACTAAACTGTATGAACTCACCAGCTTTGTGCTGATGTTTTCGAAACTAAAACTTTTGCAGGCAATCAAGGACAACGGTGAGGATGCACTCACAGCACTAGCAACAACTGTAATTAAATAAATTGTAATATGTATAAACGGTAATAATATTTGTAACCACGAACCTTGTAATGTAAGTTTTACTTTTTGTAATCTGTGTGCTATGATGATACCGGATCAAGTAAGTCACCCCTCATGCTCTGAGACATCACCACTATGCTTCCGCTACCCTTTTGATGACATCATTCTCAGGTGACGAGAGGTGGGGGTGTGACACTATGCTTTCTTTATATTTCAAGTTCTATTTTAAAACTTCCCTCTCTCACAATTAGTTTATTGAATAGTTCATTTTATTTCCTCTAGTTTAATCAGTTTATTATTTCTCAAAAATCTATAAAACCTTTTATTAATATTTAACAACTTGAGTTTTATAAATTTTATAACTTGTCAAGTATTATTCCTTTTATTATTAGAATAAAATATTATTTTTATTTTAATCATAACCCACATATAATTATTTTATATGTGTTTAAACTTATAATAATAATTTTTTTTTAACTTTGAAGGAATATTTTTTTTATAAAATTAAATTTTATAAAATCTCAAATAATGTTTTGTGTTATTATTATTACTAATATTGTTATTACCATTATTATTATTATTATTATTATTATTATTATTATTATTATTATTATTATTATTACTTTAATGTAACTATAAATTTATAAGTTTATGGATACTAATGCTTTCAAGGAATATTAAAGAGTTTTATTACGTATTGAACATAATTAAAATATTCAAAATTTTAACGAAACCTAGGGATTACAGTCTCCCTTACTTTAGGGAATTTTGTCCCAAAATTTATTTAGTAGAAATTTTTGACACAATTGTTACTTGTTCCCTTCAACTTGTTTTTTTTTTCTTTCTATCCTTTGGTTATCGATTTTTAGTAACTTAATAACTTTGGTTCTTGATTCAATGTTATTAAAATTGTAATTATTAATTATTGATGTTATAGGATAGTGTCTCAATATTTGGACCATTTATTGATAGTTTAGGGGAGTTTAGAATCACGATTTGTTTTAGAATTTTAAAATGATAATGAACTTTAATCAAAATAGGTATTAGTAACGTACTCGGATTTTCAGGTTTGTATACAACTAGTTTACTTGTTATGAGGAATCTGAATTTAATGGTAGTTAACTCAACTCAGCGTGAGATTATCTATAAATGTATTTGAATAACTTGGTATAAAAATACTCCCCAAATATTGTTATATGAGTAATAATTTATTTGTCGATTATTCTTGATTAAAGAATGGTTCACTCGAATTGTAGATTAAACTGACAAATCCTATTCTTGATCAAGCTTTCGGTGCTACTATCAATGTATTAGTGGTGCTTATATATAGGGTATACCGCAGCCAACCCACCACATCACTAATACCTTGATAGCATTCCAATTACCTACCAAGACTATCCTAAACCTAACTACATTTGAATAGATGCTTGAATACTTGACTATCTTTAGAAATTGTATGAGCTTAGAGATATAATCAATTGCAATCTTGCAATCGAATCTCATAGTTATATGGATTTCTAAATGATTGATTTTGAATATACGAATGATACTGAATACACTAGTATGTGACATTATATAGTTGTGATAACTACTAAACATTAACCTTAGTTATGATATCACTGAATCTTTGAATAATTGTTTAAACGTAGGAATATAGGATAACTCATTTAAGAATCATTAGCATGATTCCTATGGTTATCGATATCCTTAATTTGACCTGGTGTAAGAATACACACCAAGATTAGAAATTGAGTAACAATTGATTTGACTGGCATGGTTTCTCGAAACTGTAGATTGAATTGACTACTCTAGCCCTTGATCAAGCTTTTGATCCTACAACCAATGTACCATTAGTGCTTATATATAGGGTATACCGCAGCCAACCCACCACACTACTAATACTTTGATAGCATACCAAATGCCTACCAAGGGTGACAAGAACTTTAGACAAACTTGAATAGGTGTGGGAGACTTTCACTTGCTTTTAAAAATTGCATGAGCATAGAGGTTTTCATCAATGAAATTTTTGCAATGGTAATGTATGAATTGATAGATGATCGATTTTTTGATAAACGAATGATGTAGAATACATAGATTTTGATATTATACAAGCTTTGATTGTTGTGATAACTAATTATCATTAATCTTAGCTATAATATCATTGAACTTTTGAATCTTTGTCTAAACGTATGAATATAGAATGATTTGTCTAAACATCAATAATGTGAACTTGCTTGGAATTTATATGGAATCACCCATACTAAAATCCCATGAGTTCAAGTCATGTCACCTTATTGAGATTTAAACAAAATATAAAATATAGTGAGAAACCATAAATCGTAAATCATAAATCATCATGACTTGTTTAAAACATAGGAAAGAATTTTTTAGGTTTGATTACTTAATGGCGTGTTAGAATTCTTCATCAATGATCTTAGGCATAAAATCTTTATTGAGTTCAAAGTATTATAACATAGTCATAATGAATTATATAAAAAAATGATATTATAACTTTTAGATATAGTGACAAGTCACTAATCATAAGTACAATACCATTGAGTTTCTATCATGAGTTCAAATATTAAAACATGCAGTATTATGACCTCTCGGTTTTAGTGATGAATCGCCATCAAAAATTCTTAAGTATAATATTACTGGTTTTGAATCAAAATATACATTATATATTAAAGAGAGATAACGCCATACCTTTTAGATTTAGTGATGTATTACCATCACTGATCTTAGGTTTAATGTTAGTTAAATCATAACATAGTTAACACAGAACAAGGATAGATGATATCATATTATGTGAGACATAGTAATGAATCATCTTCACTAATCTCAAGTATGATATCATGGAGTACTAAAAACAATAGTATATACATTATCAATCCAAGAAAAGTAACACCATGAAATTTAGATGTAGTGATGAATCACCATCACACATCTTAGGTATAATATTACTAATTCCTGAATCATAATCATAGGTAACATAAATCAAAGAGAATTAACATCATATCTTGTGAGACACAGTGATGAATCACCATCACTAACCTCAAGTACGATATCATGTAGGTTTAGGAATTAAAACATAGACATTATCAACCCAAGAAAAATAACACCATAACCTTTTGATATTGTAATGTATCACCATCACAACTCTTAGATATAATGTTACTAACTTCTTGAATCATAACAAATATATTATTCAACAAAAGAAAAATAGAATCTTGAGTATGATATAAAGGAGTTGTTGAATCATAACATATACATTACTAATCCAGGAAAGATAACATCATAACTCTTAGGTGTAGTGATGTATCACCATCACAATCGTAGGTATGCCATTATTAACTTTCTTGAATCATAACACATATATTATTATTCATCAAAGGAAATGACATCATAGCTTGTGAGATGTAGTGATGGATCACCATCACTTATCTCTAGTATGATATCATAAGATTTGGAATTGTATAAAGCAATGTATTGAAATCATTTTGAACCAGATTATAAATTTTAGGTAGTAGCATCCAAGTTGGACACTTTTTGACTTATTAGAATTAATGTTGTTTGCAAGATGTGTCATGCTTTGGCCTATAGGTAAAATACTTTCATTAAGAATCCTCAGGAAAGCTAGACTGGTCCCTCGTCAGGGATTATGAATCGCTTTCCTAGACAGGAGTCTCAACTACCGGTATTCACCCTTCCAGTTAATACATGCCCATCTTAACAACCTTAATTCTGACGAGGTTTTAAATCAAAATTGAACAGATAGAATCATTTTCTACTCATTTGAAATCATAAGGAATGGTATTCACAATGGAGTATCGGGTAACATATTAGAATCATTTTAGTTTGTAAAATGTTTGGTATAATATGCTTTGGCCTATAAGTGATTGTACTCTCATTAGAAATCCCCAGGAAAGCTAGACTGGTCCCACAGTACATCGGGGATTTATACAAATAGCTTTCCTAGACAGGAATTCCAACTACCGGTACTACACTCTTCCAGTTAGTACATATCCACCTCACAAACTTTAATTCTAACGGGATCTTAAAATCAATAACAGAATTCCTATTTTGTCTAAGGAATAATATTAGGCATTAAGCCTAATGATTGTTGAATTCGTATCAACTAAAGGTTGTTTGCATGTATTTGAGTTTGGAATATATTTCTCCTAAAAGAAAATACTTTTGCAATTGCTTAAACTAAGTAATCCCATGATATGAAGTAACTTAGTCTAAGGCATTCCTAACTAGTGCAAGCAAGTCATATTAACAACTATGGCTTTCCTCTATGGTAACAAATATAACATAACACATAATGAATAAATATAGCACATAATGAATAAGTATATAATATATTGCACATAAGCAAGTAATAAACAAACAAGTGTAATATGAGATAACTCATATTTGGGTTAGCTTAGTTATAGTCTAGGCCACCATTTTCTAATAACCTAGATCCCTATAACCATGGCTCTGATACCAATCTGTCACACCCCGACCGACGGTGGAATGCGTCGGGGCGTGAGCTTGACTGTTCATTAGCTCATGGGCTATTATAACGTTTCGATAGTTAATGCATCATTATTACAAAACAGCACAACATTTATTGAATAACAAACAAACATTTCATAACTTGAATCAAAGTATTACAATTGAAAAGTCTATACATTTGTTTCAATGTTTAAACTAGGTCACTAAGCCTATCTTATGTCTTCATCATGCTTCCTTATCCTGTTACACATGTAAAATAAAAGTTTGTCAACTATTTGCATAGTTGGTGAGTTCACACACAAAGTTTAAATAATAGGTATAAAAAGGATGCAAACTATAGCCTAACTAGATATGTATCATAAGCACAACATGAATACAAGTTTGAATAAATTGAATAAATGAATGAATGAATAACAATTGCTTGTGTCCAAACAAGTATCCTTATAACATGTTAATTCAAGTATGGCCATACTATAAATTAACAGTCATAATTCAACAAGTTTGCTAGGTGTACTTTTCACCTTTTTCACACATAGGCAAAAGCCTTTGCGAAGATAGTATCTAACCATCTTAGGCTACTAGGTACTAGATTGCTTGACTGGCAACACACATAGAATCACACATTGAATCAACACATTGTATAAGTTAGCATCTAACACATAAAGCTAACTAGGTCTAAGGCTTGCATCATAGATTGAATTAATAATAGAATGAATACTATTTTGAATATGACATGTGTAACATCCCAAAAACAAAATGTAAAAGGGAGTGTGAAGAAACTCACTTGTGTTTTGCTTAGTTAGTCCAAAAAGGCTTGATTGATTTATAAGTCATGAATCTCACGTCAACCTATGCTTGTAGAAACAATAGACCAAGTATTCCTAATATTCGAACATGGTGTCTTCTCTAAATGACACTCTAAAAATTCTGAAAAAAATAAATAAATTATGTATATGTGAATAGTATTTTGAGGATATTTATTTAATATCTATAATGACTTTATAATTAATTGTTTAGAATGATTACGTAATTATTTTGAACTAACTAATTATGCATGGTCAGTCCATGTTTATTTAAAACTTGTGTAATATTAAAATAATAATAATAATAAGACAATAATAGTTAAAAATTCATTTAATCTTTCTTAAATGATTACTATAATGTTTAGATGATTCTAGATCCATTTACGATAGATCAACCCTAAATGAACATATATTTAATGTATTTAAGATATATTAAAAAAATGAATTTTAAAATTTCAACATCCAAATTTCTTTGCAAAATTTTGACTGCGTTAGTATTTCATATATTGTTTTAAATGATTTTTTTTATTTTAAGTTTTTTTTAAATATAATTTAGTTTATTTATTTATTTATTTTTGAGTTTTATTGTTTTTTTTCAATAACAAAATGGGCCAAATATGTGTAGTATATTTTTATTTTATGTGTATCATAAATAATAAGAGTAAGTCTACATATATATATATATATATATATATATGTTTTTATAAATAAGCATATAATATATATATATATATATATATCTGTGTGTGTGTGTGTGTGCGTGTGTGAAGAAACTGGTAAAGGATGATATAACAAAAAGAAACCCAAAACCGGAAGCCACCCGGCTCGGACCCGTGCTTCGACCCGCTAGGCCTTTTTGCGCACATCATGAACCAGTAGCTAAGTGTTGATATTGGAAGGATAGCCGGACCAGAAATATTTATTATAAACTTGTCTGGCTTCCCCAACGTAAGAACCCTATATTTACTTTGGTTGAATTCAATCGATTCACGATCCGTTTGTAAAAACTTACATAGGGCTTTTGTTTGAATCTGTAAAACGTTTCATTTGATATATAAAACACTTACAATCGTTTGTTTTTCGATGAATTTGATAAGGAGGCCGTGATTCGGGAGTCGCACAATTGCGAGTCTTCAATTCTTGATCTAAGAGTTTGTGGGTGCGTTTAGTGTGCACAAAGAAGCTTGAATATGGTAAAAGAAATGAATTGTTCAATCAATTTGAAATTTTAAATGCATTACGGTCGATTTCAAATGTTCGGTTTGACCACGGTATTTTAGGAATGATTTATATCATTTACAGCTCACTCATGTCCTAGTTTTGCAATTTGGAATAATTGCCTCGATCTACAGCTGTCAAATTACACATCCAATTTAGTTGGAATGTGTATTAAAACTAGCTAGAAACATAAATGGGTCACGATCGGGTTGTAGATCCATGGGTTTGGGAACCGGGTGAGAAGGAAAAGAAAGTTTGGAGATTTACAGATTCAGTCACTATGTGTGACAGTTGCGTACGAAGAATTCGGCAGTAATGATGTGAGCACATTTGGTCGTGCTTGAAATCCACGAGGATTTAGTAACTTTTGTTATTGGGGATTGATAGTATGTGAAAAATGATGAACGTGGGCGAAAACCGTGCGCAAAACGGAGTTCGTATGCTCCCGGAATCGCGAAACGAAGTTTAAATCAAATATTGGAAGAAAAACACGCTAGGCGCATAGCCTAACTCCCAACCCTCCAGAGCCAGGCTATGCGCCCAGGCACTATGTCGGCTAAAACTCTATTAAACGATCAGATTGCGTAGAAACTTGAAACAAACGCCATTTCTCGACCTCCAGACGCCATTTCTTCATATTTTCACCTTCAATCTTCATTTTAAAGCTCCTCAAACATCTGGATCATCCCACGGATCATATATACAAGTCCTGATCGTTGTTTTACCCGCAGGAATTCGTCAGAACAGGTAACGGTTCGTTTTAACCTTCTAGTTTGATTTTGATTGATTAGATCTTGATTTTGAACGTAATGAGATAGTTAGGATTGTTGATTATTGCCTAGATGATGGCTAGGATTGATTATAAACGAAGAACACGAAGTTCTAACGGTTAAATCCTTGTTTTGATCCGTTGTGATGCCCGGTTTGCATGAAATCATACCTATGATTATAATGGTGTAAACCATTTGATTATGACAATGTAGGTGATTAGTTTGATTAATCTTTGAAATGCAAAGGTTAAATCCAAGTGTTTCAAACTAATCATAGTCATTAACATACTCATTGGAATGATTATCTGATGTTTGTGATAACAGTCAGATTAGTATGTTAAATCTGGTTATTTCACCTATTCTGATGCTACATTGTGATATTTCATGATATTTGGGTAATCAATAACAAGGATTAATCATTTCTAAGCCATTAAATCATCTAAAAATTGTCTTAGTATTACAATCAACAATATTAACTATTTGATTAATCCGAGATTATTTAGATTAATCAAGAGAGTCATCAACTTTGTATTAGGAATCTAATGCAATGTAAGTTCCTACATTATCATACATTGTATGATATAATATTAAATTAATTAATTATATAATTAATATCGAGTTGATGATTTATTAAGCAATGTCTTTGACATTGAACGTTCAGAAAGATCTAATCAGTAAACTAGAACATAAATAACTTATTAAATATAATTAAATGCAGAATCATCTCTTTGTTGTTAGATTTGAGAGATTTTGCTACCTTATATCATCAGGTGAGTTTCGTACAACCCCTGTTCTTTTAATGTTGTATAAACATCGGGGTATAACTGCTAAACTTTTCTTGATCATATGATATGTGTCACTGTTATCTGCGTGATTTCATGTGATTAACTGAATTTGTGGATTTCATGGGATTGTTGCCGTTAGTATCTCTATCATGATATCAAAGTCCTCATTCTTGAACTGTATCTAGTGAACCCATGTGTGGCCGAGCAGAAAACATTGATAGTACTATCGGTTGACACCCCATTCACTGGGAGGATTGCATCTCCCCTGGTGTGAATGTTTGTTATCTGTTTCCTGAACTTCTTAATGGTGTGATAGACATTAAGATAATGAGGCAATAAGATATGTACCGACGGGTAATATCGAGAACTGAACATATCGTCCGAAAGGAACTAGATACGGGTCCCATGGTTATCCGGAACTGTGAACATGTATTTGAATTTAACTGTCATATCATATGATTTAACTAAACTGTATGAACTCACCAGCTTTGTGCTGATGTTTTCGAAACTAAAACTTTTGCAGGCAATCAAGGACAACGGTGAGGATGCACTCACAGCACTAGCAACAACTGTAATTAAATAAATTGTAATATGTATAAACGGTAATAATATTTGTAACCACGAACCTTGTAATGTAAGTTTTACTTTTTGTAATCTGTGTGCTATGATGATACCGGATCAAGTAAGTCACCCCTCATGCTCTGAGACATCACCACTATGCTTCCGCTACCCTTTTGATGACATCATTCTCAGGTGACGAGAGGTGGGGGTGTGACAGGGTGGTATCAGAGCCACAGGTTATAGAGAACTAGGTGGACATAGGGGCCTAGACTATAACCATAGGCTCGTATAATGACACAGAGAGCACCGAACATTAATATCGAACAAAACTTGTGTTGAATTAAGCCAGGGTAATCAGGTGGTACAAATTTCAATTATGAGTGGCCAGCGTAACTGAAATTTGCAACACGTGTGCATTCTAGTTTAAGTCAATCCAAGCTGAACTATAACAATTCTAAAGACTAATAGTTGCTTTGAGATAGGAAGAGATATCATATCATGTTTGTATTGAATATTATTATTCAATGTTTATTTCATGATACTGATCTAGAACTTTGTTTATTCAGCAATGGCGAACCCGGGAGAAAACTATATTTACCAGAGATTCCCTTACATCATCCTTGACGACACACCCAGTGACAGCTCGGGATCGAGCTCGGGTGCAGTACCATCTCATGCGTCTTCTGTATCATCTCAGGTGGGACCACAGCTACCAGCTACACCACCCGGATCTCCTTTTGTACCACCACTACCGCCCGGATCTCCGTTCATACCACCACCACCACCGGGATCCCCACCGGTGCACAGTCCACCCCACTCACCGCTGGCCGACGCTTCGGCCATGAGGAGGCAGAGCTCCTCACCACACAGAGCCCCGGCATGGGACGGGCTCAGGCGTATGCGGGGCCAGGCCCGCAAAACCACGGGGCTACCTCCACGACGCCCTATGGCTCCACGGGACGAGCCAGCACCAGTATACGAGGTGGGAGAATCCTCCCACCAGGCTGAGCTTCGGGCTCAGGTACAGCAGGTCTCTCAGGACCTGCTGGGCCTCCGACAGGATCTTCAGCAGCACCATGCCACGATGGAGGACACCCGTAACACGGTGTTGGAGATTCTCACGTCTCACCTGGCTCTTATGGAGCAGGTGACTACTCAGGGTGCGGACACCCTAGCCTGGAGGGCGACCATTGAGGATCGCCTTCGGAGGACCTGGTGGAGGGAGATGATTGCTGCATGTAAGCAGCGGGTGGCAGCCTTTGGGGAAAGGCTGCAGGGACTGATCTGGATGCTCGGTACGCTGAGCACCGAGGCTAGACTTATCTGGTTAGCTATAATACTTGCTACTATAGCTATAGTGCTAGCCTGTTTACCGTATTTCTTACGGTAAGTCAGATCAGTTGACCCACATTTTTGGGATTTTCATTGTACATCTCATAGACGGATAGGTTGTTTGTATGGATATATTATGAGGGCACTCTTTGTATCATAAACTTTATGGTTCTATAATAACAGTGTTGTTTTAATCAAACGTTTGTTTCTGTATATCTGTTGTATGTTATGTGAACACTATATCTATATCAGTATGAGAACGTATCTATGAACATATCAGTATGAGAACGTATCTATGAACATATCAGTATGAGAACGTATCTATGAACATATCAGTATGAGAACGTATCTAATTGAAAACATATTGCGCTGATATACAGTACGAGAGCCATACTGTATGCGAATATGTCGAACTAAAAATATATATATTGTGCGAAAATACAGTACGAGAGCAATACTGTATGCAAATATATCTAACTGAAAATATATTGCGCTGATATACAGTACGAGAGCCATACTGTATGCGAATATATTAACTAAAGTACAGTACGAGAGCCATACTGTACGAGAACATATCTGAACGAGAACGTATCTGTAATGTGAACGAGAACATATCTAATGAGAACATATCTGTAACTAAAGTACAGTACGAGAGCCATACTGTACGAGAACACGTGAACATATCTGTTGTTGTGTGAGAACATATCTAGTTCATGAACTGAGAACATATCAGAGGACTTGTGTGAGAACATATCCTAGTCCTGTATGAACATATCTCTAAAAACATGTATTGCGAGGCAATGAGTTGGGTTATACTCTACACATGTTTTAAAATAACAGGACTAAGTATAACTACGAATATCTGAATGACTAGTGTGAACTGAGAACGTATCTGGATCTTTTCAATATAGTTATACTTGAATACTTGAATGATCACATTTCAACATGAAATTGTCAGCATGTCTGAACATGGTTGAGTTATGTGATTAAAAAGGGTTATATCTTTAATATTCTTGAACTAACCTGAGTTTGTCTGCATGTGAGCAGAACTATGGCTCCGAAAAGAGGTCGTCCAGCTAAGAAAGCTACCGAGAATATTACTCCCCCTGAACCGAATCCAGTTCCACCACCTGTTTCTGAAACAAATACCGTTCCTCTGGTGAACCAGGACCCAAACCCGACACCAATGGCAGCTCCTAGTGGGTCGGTATTGAATGAAGCAGCTATAGCCCGAATCGTAAAGGAACAGTTATCGGCTGCTGGCATTGTAATACCACCACAGCCACATGTCACTTCTGGGTCTGGTCATGTGGAACATAATGCCACAGGTGGACACGTTGAAACTGTTCATACCACAGGCACAACTACTACTGCTCCTGATCCACCACGACAGGGATGTACGTATAAATACTTTGCTTCCTGTAACCCACCTACTTTCACAGGTAGGGAAGGAGCGGCTGGACTCCTTAGGTGGATCGAGGAGATGGAAACAAAACTGAAAATCAGCCAGTGTCTGGAGGAGCATAAGGTGTCTTATGCTGCCTGTTCTTTGAAAGAATCAGCTCTTACCTGGTGGAATACCCAGGCTAAAACTTTGGGTTCTGTTACAGTTGATTCTATGGGCTGGAATGAATTCAAAACTCTGATTATGTCAGAGTACTGCCCAATCACTGAAATCCAAAAACTTCAGGAGGAATTCTGGAGTCACTCAATGGTTGGTGCTGATTGTTTAGCCTACACCGATCGTTTTCATGAACTTACTTGCCTACTTCCCAATATGTTTCCAACTAAGGCAGCATTGATTGAGAAGTATATCAAAGGGTTGGTTCCCCAGATTCGGGGAAATGTAACTGCTGCTGAACCCACAACCCTCAAAAGAACCATTCTGTTGACCACCAAGCTTACCGATGAGGCGGTAAGAAGTGGTACATTGATCTCAAAATCTCAGACGGCCGTGGGCCGTAGTGAAGCTGGTACCTCGAACGTTTCTAAAGGTACCAAACGTAAATGGTTTGGCAAGTCCAAGACCAAAGCTCCAGCTGAAACCAGTCAGAACAAACCAACCGTGAAAAACTATGGAGCGGCGGTACCGGAGAGGAAAGTTTACACTGGGCCGGCGCCCAAATGTGATAGGTGTCCCTACCATCACACAGGACCATGTCCTGTTTGTGCAAAATGTAATCGGGTAGGACACTATGCTAAATACTGCAACTTTCCTGCTCGTCAACCAAACCAAGCTCCACGACCCACTGCTCAAACAAACCGGTCATGTTACACTTGTGGAAGCCCTGATCACCTCATGCGCAATTGTCCAACCAATAACACCAATCCAGGGAATCAAGCTAGGGGCAGAGCTTTTCAGATTGGTGCAGCCGAGGCAAGACATGATGCAAACATTGTCACTGGTACGTTCCTTCTCAATAATCTTTATGCATCAGTTTTATTTGACACAGGAGCAGATAAGAGTTTTATTTCTCCTGAATTTGCATCATTACTTTCATTGCCTACGGTAGAACTAGAAACTCCTTATGTCATTGAACTTGCAAACGGCAAGATGATCAAAACTAGCAGTGTTATTCAAGGATGTTCCTTGAATCTGAATGATCACCTTTTCTGTATCGACTTACTTCCTATTGAGCTTGGTAGCTTTGATGTCGTGGTAGGCATGAATTGGCTTTCTGATAACCAAGCGGAAGTTGTATGTCAAACTAAGGTGATCCGTATTCCATTACCTAACGGTAATACACTGGTAGTTCAAGGAGAACGAGCCGGTAGAAAACTTGGTCTCATATCTTGTATGCGGGCTCAGAAATTTTTAAGGAAAGGCTGTTATGCTTTCCTGGCACATGTGACCGAGCACAATTCTTCACCTACACGTATCACTGATATCCCAGTAGTCAAAGATTTTCCTGAAGTTTTTCCTGAAGATATATCAGGATTACCCCCAACAAGACAGGTTGAATTTCGTATTGACTTGATTCCTGGCGCTGCACCTGTTGCTAAAGCCCCGTATCGGCTTGCGCCATCTGAAATGCAAGAACTTTCAGGTCAATTACAGGAACTTCTTGATAAAGGTTTCATTCGACCCAGTTTTTCACCCTGGGGAGCACCAATTCTTTTTGTGAAAAAGAAAGATGGATCATTCAGGATGTGTATCGACTACAGGGAACTCAATAAACTGACAATCAAGAACCGTTATCCATTACCTCGTATTGATGATCTGTTTGATCAATTGCAAGGTGCTACATATTTCTCAAAAATTGATTTGAGGTCCGGATATCATCAGTTGCGAATCCATGACAATGATGTTCCAAAAACTGCTTTCCGAACCCGGTACGGACATTACGAGTTTTTAGTAATGCCGTTTGGTTTAACCAATGCACCTGCAGTTTTTATGGATCTGATGAACCGAGTATGTAGACCTTATCTGGATAAGTTTGTGATTGTATTTATTGATGATATTCTCATTTATTCCCGGAACCAGCAGGAACATGCCCAACATCTGAAACTCATCTTAGAACTTCTAGCACGTGAACAGCTATATGCCAAATTTTCCAAGTGTGAATTTTGGTTACGAGAAGTTCAGTTTCTGGGGCATGTTGTGAATGAGAATGGTATTCAAGTGGATCCCAGTAAGATCAAAGCGGTAGAACAATGGGAGACACCCCGAACCCCGACTGAAATACGTCAATTCTTGGGGTTGGCAGGTTATTATCGTCGATTTATCAAGAACTTTTCAAAAATCGCTCTGCCACTTACCACTTTGACTCAGAAGAACCAACCGTTTATATGGGGTTCCCAACAGGAGGAGGCTTTCCAACTGTTGAAACATAAACTCTGCAATGCACCTATCTTAGCACTACCGGAAGGTACAGATAACTTCACGGTTTATTGTGATGCTTCCCGTCAGGGACTTGGGTGTGTTTTAATGCAGAACGATAAGGTGATCGCTTACGCTTCTCGGCAGTTGAAAGTACACGAGAAGAACTATACCACTCACGATCTAGAACTTGGTGCAGTTGTGTTTGCACTCAAGATTTGGAGACATTATCTGTACGGAACCAAGTGTATTGTGTACACGGATCACAAAAGTCTCCAACATATTCTAGATCAGAAAATGTTGAACATGCGACAAAGGCGATGGGTTGAACTCTTGAACGATTATGATTGTGAAATCCGTTATCACCCAGGCAAGGCAAATGTTGTGGCCGATGCCTTGAGTCGCAAGGAACGGGTCAAACCCCTACGTGTGAGAGCGTTAGGTTTGACTATCCAAACCAGTCTAATTCCTCAGATTAGAAATGCTCAGCAACAAGCTTTACAAACAACGAATTATCCAGCTGAGAACCTAAGAGGATTAGACAAATTACTCGAAACTAAAGCTGATGAAGTTTTGTATTTCAAGAACAGAATCTGGATTCCTCTGTTCGGTAACTCTCGAACAACCATCTTGGATGAGGCGCACAAATCCAGGTATTCTATTCATCCAGGTGCCGATAAAATGTATAAAGATCTTAGAGATTTTTACTGGTGGCCTGGGATGAAGAGAAACGTATTAGAATACGTGGACCGATGTTTAACGTGTCTTAAAGTGAAGGCTGAACATCAACGACCTTCTGGGTTACTCCAACAACCTGAGATTCCCATGTGGAAATGGGATCAGATCTCTATGGATTTCATTACAAAACTACCCAGAACGTCACGTAACCATGACTCGATATGGGTTATCGTTGATCGCCTTACTAAATCTGCGCATTTCTTACCCATCCGAGAAGATTACTCTATGGATCGACTGGCTAAACTCTATGTTAATGAGATTGTATCTCGACATGGAGTACCGATCTCTATCATTTCTGACAGAGATAGTCGATTTATGTCACGATTTTGGCAAACTCTTCAGAATGCTCTGGGCACGCAAATCAATATGAGCACATCCTATCATCCACAAACGGATGGGCAAACGGAGCGAACAAATCAAACGTTAGAAGACATGCTCAGAAGCTGTGTGATTGATTTTGGAGGTAGATGGGATATTCATCTTCCACTTGCGGAATTCTCGTACAATAACAGCTACCATACCAGCATACAATGCGCTCCATTCGAGGCACTGTATGGGCGCAAGTGCAGATCTCCTATTTGCTGGTCGGAAATAGGAGAAAATCAAATCATTGGCCCAGAATTCATCCAAGAAACCACTGACAAGATCGCACTGATTCAAGAACGAATTAAAGCTGCTCGTGATCGTCAAAAGAGTTATGCTGATAACCGTCGTAGACCACTAGAATTCCAAGTTGGTGATCGTGTAATGTTGAAAGCATCACCCTGGAAGGGCATTTTCAGATTTGGTAAACGAGGTAAACTCTCACCGAGGTTTGTAGGGCCATTTAAAATTCTTGAACGAATTGGATCTGTAGCCTACAGACTCGAATTACCTCTTGAACTCAGTAACATTCATGACGTTTTTCACGTATCAAATCTGAAAAAGTGTTTAAACGATGAATCTTTGATCATACCTCTCGAAGAACTTCAGATCGATGATAAACTTCAATTTACCGAAGAACCGGTAGAAGTAATGGATCGAGAAACGAAAGTACTAAAACGTAGCCGCATACCGATTGTTAAAGTGCGGTGGAACTCGCAGCGAGGACCCGAATATACGTGGGAACGTGAAGATCAAATGAAAGCAAAGTACCCACATCTATTCTTGTAAACAATTGTCTTAATGTAAGTCTTCATTAAATTTCGGGACGAAATTTCTCTAACAGGAGGAGACTGTGACAGTTGCGTACGAAGAATTCGGCAGTAATGATGTGAGCACATTTGGTCGTGCTTGAAATCCACGAGGATTTAGTAACTTTTGTTATTGGGGATTGATAGTATGTGAAAAATGATGAACGTGGGCGAAAACCGTGCGCAAAACGGAGTTCGTATGCTCCCGGAATCGCGAAACGAAGTTTAAATCAAATATTGGAAGAAAAACACGCTAGGCGCATAGCCTAACTCCCAACCCTCCAGAGCCAGGCTATGCGCCCAGGCACTATGTCGGCTAAAACTCTATTAAACGATCAGATTGCGTAGAAACTTGAAACAAACGCCATTTCTCGACCTCCAGACGCCATTTCTTCATATTTTCACCTTCAATCTTCATTTTAAAGCTCCTCAAACATCTGGATCATCCCACGGATCATATATACAAGTCCTGATCGTTGTTTTACCCGCAGGAATTCGTCAGAACAGGTAACGGTTCGTTTTAACCTTCTAGTTTGATTTTGATTGATTAGATCTTGATTTTGAACGTAATGAGATAGTTAGGATTGTTGATTATTGCCTAGATGATGGCTAGGATTGATTATAAACGAAGAACACGAAGTTCTAACGGTTAAATCCTTGTTTTGATCCGTTGTGATGCCCGGTTTGCATGAAATCATACCTATGATTATAATGGTGTAAACCATTTGATTATGACAATGTAGGTGATTAGTTTGATTAATCTTTGAAATGCAAAGGTTAAATCCAAGTGTTTCAAACTAATCATAGTCATTAACATACTCATTGGAATGATTATCTGATGTTTGTGATAACAGTCAGATTAGTATGTTAAATCTGGTTATTTCACCTATTCTGATGCTACATTGTGATATTTCATGATATTTGGGTAATCAATAACAAGGATTAATCATTTCTAAGCCATTAAATCATCTAAAAATTGTCTTAGTATTACAATCAACAATATTAACTATTTGATTAATCCGAGATTATTTAGATTAATCAAGAGAGTCATCAACTTTGTATTAGGAATCTAATGCAATGTAAGTTCCTACATTATCATACATTGTATGATATAATATTAAATTAATTAATTATATAATTAATATCGAGTTGATGATTTATTAAGCAATGTCTTTGACATTGAACGTTCAGAAAGATCTAATCAGTAAACTAGAACATAAATAACTTATTAAATATAATTAAATGCAGAATCATCTCTTTGTTGTTAGATTTGATAGATTTTGCTACCTTATATCATCAGGTGAGTTTCGTACCACCCCTGTTCTTTTAATGTTGTATAAACATCGGGGTATAACTGCTAAACTTTTCTTGATCATATGATATGTGTCACTGTTATCTGCGTGATTTCATGTGATTAACTGAATTTGTGGATTTCATGGGATTGTTGCCGTTAGTATCTCTATCATGATATCAAAGTCCTCATTCTTGAACTGTATCTAGTGAACCCATGTGTGGCCGAGCAGAAAACATTGATAGTACTATCGGTTGACACCCCATTCACTGGGAGGATTGCATCTCCCCTGGTGTGAATGTTTGTTATCTGTTTCCTGAACTTCTTAATGGTGTGATAGACATTAAGATAATGAGGCAATAAGATATGTACCGACGGGTAATATCGAGAACTGAACATATCGTCCGAAAGGAACTAGATACGGGTCCCATGGTTATCCGGAACTGTGAACATGTATTTGAATTTAACTGTCATATCATATGATTTAACTAAACTGTATGAACTCACCAGCTTTGTGCTGATGTTTTCGAAAGTAAAACTTTTGCAGGCAATCAAGGACAACGGTGAGGATGCACTCACAGCACTAGCAACAACTGTAATTAAATAAATTGTAATATGTATAAACGGTAATAATATTTGTAACCACGAACCTTGTAATGTAAGTTTTACTTTTTGTAATCTGTGTGCTATGATGATACCGGATCAAGTAAGTCACCCCTCATGCTCTGAGACATTTCCACTATGCTTCCGCTACCCTTTTGATGACATCATTCTCAGGTGACGAGAGGTGGGGGTGTGACACTATGCTTTCTTTATATTTCAAGTTCTATTTTAAAACTTCCCTCTCTCACAATTAGTTTATTGAATAGTTCATTTTATTTCCTCTAGTTTAATCAGTTTATTATTTCTCAAAAATCTATAAAACCTTTTATTAATATTTAACAACTTGAGTTTTATAAATTTTATAACTTGTCAAGTATTATTCCTTTTATTATTAGAATAAAATATTATTTTTATTTTAATCATAACCCACATATAATTATTTTATATGTGTTTAAACTTATAATAATAATTTTTTTTTAACTTTGAAGGAATATTTTTTTTATAAAATTAAATTTTATAAAATCTCAAATAATGTTTTGTGTTATTATTATTACTAATATTGTTATTACCATTATTATTATTATTATTATTATTATTATTATTATTATTATTATTATTATTATTATTATTATTATTATTATTATTATTATTATTATTATTATTATTATTATTATTATTATTACTTTAATGTAACTATAAATTTATAAGTTTATGGATACTAATGCTTTCAAGGAATATTAAAGAGTTTTATTACGTATTGAACATAATTAAAATATTCAAAATTTTAACGAAACCTAGGGATTACAGTCTCCCTTACTTTAGGGAATTTTGTCCCAAAATTTATTTAGTAGAAATTTTTGACACAATTGTTACTTGTTCCCTTCAACTTGTTTTTTTTTCTTTCTATCCTTTGGTTATCGATTTTTAGTAACTTAATAACTTTGGTTCTTGATTCAATGTTATTAAAATTGTAATTATTAATTATTGATGTTATAGGATAGTGTCTCAATATTTGGACCATTTATTGATAGTTTAGGGGAGTTTAGAATCACGATTTGTTTTAGAATTTTAAAATGATAATGAACTTTAATCAAAATAGGTATTAGTAACGTACTCGGATTTTCAGGTTTGTATACAACTAGTTTACTTGTTATGAGGAATCTGAATTTAATGGTAGTTAACTCAACTCAGCGTGAGATTATCTATAAATGTATTTGAATAACTTGGTATAAAAATACTCCCCAAATATTGTTATATGAGTAATAATTTATTTGTCGATTATTCTTGATTAAAGAATGGTTCACTCGAATTGTAGATTAAACTGACAAATCCTATTCTTGATCAAGCTTTCGGTGCTACTATCAATGTATTAGTGGTGCTTATATATAGGGTATACCGCAGCCAACCCACCACATCACTAATACCTTGATAGCATTCCAATTACCTACCAAGACTATCCTAAACCTAACTACATTTGAATAGATGCTTGAATACTTGACTATCTTTAGAAATTGTATGAGCTTAGAGATATAATCAATTGCAATCTTGCAATCGAATCTCATAGTTATATGGATTTCTAAATGATTGATTTTGAATATACGAATGATACTGAATACACTAGTATGTGACATTATATAGTTGTGATAACTACTAAACATTAACCTTAGTTATGATATCACTGAATTTTTGAATAATTGTTTAAACGTAGGAATATAGGATAACTCATTTAAGAATCATTAGCATGATTCCTATGGTTATCGATATCCTTAATTTGACCTGGTGTAAGAATACACACCAAGATTAGAAATTGAGTAACAATTGATTTGACTGGCATGGTTTCTCGAAACTGTAGATTGAATTGACTACTCTAGCCCTTGATCAAGCTTTTGATCCTACAACCAATGTACCATTAGTGCTTATATATAGGGTATACCGCAGCCAACCCACCACACTACTAATACTTTGATAGCATACCAAATGCCTACCAAGGGTGACAAGAACTTTAGACAAACTTGAATAGGTGTGGGAGACTTTCACTTGCTTTTAAAAATTGCATGAGCATAGAGGTTTTCATCAATGAAATTTTTGCAATGGTAATGTATGAATTGATAGATGATCGATTTTTTGATAAACGAATGATGTAGAATACATAGATTTTGATATTATACAAGCTTTGATTGTTGTGATAACTAATTATCATTAATCTTAGCTATAATATCATTGAACTTTTGAATCTTTGTCTAAACGTATGAATATAGAATGATTTGTCTAAACATCAATAATGTGAACTTGCTTGGAATTTATATGGAATCACCCATACTAAAATCCCATGAGTTCAAGTCATGTCACCTTATTGAGATTTAAACAAAATATAAAATATAGTGAGAAACCATAAATCGTAAATCATAAATCATCATGACTTGTTTAAAACATAGGAAAGAATTTTTTAGGTTTGATTACTTAATGGCGTGTTAGAATTCTTCATCAATGATCTTAGGCATAAAATCTTTATTGAGTTCAAAGTATTATAACATAGTCATAATGAATTATATAAAAAAATGATATTATAACTTTTAGATATAGTGACAAGTCACTAATCATAAGTACAATACCATTGAGTTTCTATCATGAGTTCAAATATTAAAACATGCAGTATTATGACCTCTCGGTTTTAGTGATGAATCGCCATCAAAAATTCTTAAGTATAATATTACTGGTTTTGAATCAAAATATACATTATATATTAAAGAGAGATAACGCCATACCTTTTAGATTTAGTGATGTATTACCATCACTGATCTTAGGTTTAATGTTAGTTAAATCATAACATAGTTAACACAGAACAAGGATAGATGATATCATATTATGTGAGACATAGTAATGAATCATCTTCACTAATCTCAAGTATGATATCATGGAGTACTAAAAACAATAGTATATACATTATCAATCCAAGAAAAGTAACACCATGAAATTTAGATGTAGTGATGAATCACCATCACACATCTTAGGTATAATATTACTAATTCCTGAATCATAATCATAGGTAACATAAATCAAAGAGAATTAACATCATATCTTGTGAGACACAGTGATGAATCACCATCACTAACCTCAAGTACGATATCATGTAGGTTTAGGAATTAAAACATAGACATTATCAACCCAAGAAAAATAACACCATAACCTTTTGATATTGTAATGTATCACCATCACAACTCTTAGATATAATGTTACTAACTTCTTGAATCATAACAAATATATTATTCAACAAAAGAAAAATAGAATCTTGAGTATGATATAAAGGAGTTGTTGAATCATAACATATACATTACTAATCCAGGAAAGATAACATCATAACTCTTAGGTGTAGTGATGTATCACCATCACAATCGTAGGTATGCCATTATTAACTTTCTTGAATCATAACACATATATTATTATTCATCAAAGGAAATGACATCATAGCTTGTGAGATGTAGTGATGGATCACCATCACTTATCTCTAGTATGATATCATAAGATTTGGAATTGTATAAAGCAATGTATTGAAATCATTTTGAACCAGATTATAAATTTTAGGTAGTAGCATCCAAGTTGGACACTTTTTGACTTATTAGAATTAATGTTGTTTGCAAGATGTGTCATGCTTTGGCCTATAGGTAAAATACTTTCATTAAGAATCCTCAGGAAAGCTAGACTGGTCCCTCGTCAGGGATTATGAATCGCTTTCCTAGACCGGAGTCTCAACTACCGGTATTCACCCTTCCAGTTAATACATGCCCATCTTAACAACCTTAATTCTGACGAGGTTTTAAATCAAAATTGAACAGATAGAATCATTTTCTACTCATTTGAAATCATAAGGAATGGTATTCACAATGGAGTATCGGGTAACATATTAGAATCATTTTAGTTTGTAAAATGTTTGGTATAATATGCTTTGGCCTATAAGTGATTGTACTCTCATTAGAAATCCCCAGGAAAGCTAGACTGGTCCCACAGTACATCGGGGATTTATACAAATAGCTTTCCTAGACAGGAATTCCAACTACCGGTACTACACTCTTCCAGTTAGTACATATCCACCTCACAAACTTTAATTCTAACGGGATCTTAAAATCAATAACAGAATTCCTATTTTGTCTAAGGAATAATATTAGGCATTAAGCCTAATGATTGTTGAATTCGTATCAACTAAAGGTTGTTTGCATGTATTTGAGTTTGGAATATATTTCTCCTAAAAGAAAATACTTTTGCAATTGCTTAAACTAAGTAATCCCATGATATGAAGTAACTTAGTCTAAGGCATTCCTAACTAGTGCAAGCAAGTCATATTAACAACTATGGCTTTCCTCTATGGTAACAAATATAACATAACACATAATGAATAAATATAGCACATAATGAATAAGTATATAATATATTGCACATAAGCAAGTAATAAACAAACAAGTGTAATATGAGATAACTCATATTTGGGTTAGCTTAGTTATAGTCTAGGCCACCATTTTCTAATAACCTAGATCCCTATAACCATGGCTCTGATACCAATCTGTCACACCCCGACCGACGGTGGAATGCGTCGGGGCGTGAGCTTGACTGTTCATTAGCTCATGGGCTATTATAACGTTTCGATAGTTAATGCATCATTATTACAAAACAGCACAACATTTATTGAATAACAAACAAACATTTCATAACTTGAATCAAAGTATTACAATTGAAAAGTCTATACATTTGTTTCAATGTTTAAACTAGGTCACTAAGCCTATCTTATGTCTTCATCATGCTTCCTTATCCTGTTACACATGTAAAATAAAAGTTTGTCAACTATTTGCATAGTTGGTGAGTTCACACACAAAGTTTAAATAATAGGTATAAAAAGGATGCAAACTATAGCCTAACTAGATATGTATCATAAGCACAACATGAATACAAGTTTGAATAAATTGAATAAATGAATGAATGAATAACAATTGCTTGTGTCCAAACAAGTATCCTTATAACATGTTAATTCAAGTATGGCCATACTATAAATTAACAGTCATAATTCAACAAGTTTGCTAGGTGTACTTTTCACCTTTTTCACACATAGGCAAAAGCCTTTGCGAAGATAGTATCTAACCATCTTAGGCTACTAGGTACTAGATTGCTTGACTGGCAACACACATAGAATCACACATTGAATCAACACATTGTATAAGTTAGCATCTAACACATAAAGCTAACTAGGTCTAAGGCTTGCATCATAGATTGAATTAATAATAGAATGAATACTATTTTGAATATGACATGTGTAACATCCCAAAAACAAAATGTAAAAGGGAGTGTGAAGAAACTCACTTGTGTTTTGCTTAGTTAGTCCAAAAAGGCTTGATTGATTTATAAGTCATGAATCTCACGTCAACCTATGCTTGTAGAAACAATAGACCAAGTATTCCTAATATTTGAACATGGTGTCTTCTCTAAATGACACTCTAAAAATTCTGAAAAAAATAAATAAATTATGTATATGTGAATAGTATTTTGAGGATATTTATTTAATATCTATAATGACTTTATAATTAATTGTTTAGAATGATTACGTAATTATTTTGAACTAACTAATTATGCATGGTCAGTCCATGTTTATTTAAAACTTGTGTAATATTAAAATAATAATAATAATAAGACAATAATAGTTAAAAATTCATTTAATCTTTCTTAAATGATTACTATAATGTTTAGATGATTCTAGATCCATTTACGATAGATCAACCCTAAATGAACATATATTTAATGTATTTAAGATATATTAAAAAAATGAATTTTAAAATTTCAACATCCAAATTTCTTTGCAAAATTTTGACTGCGTTAGTATTTCATATATTGTTTTAAATGATTTTTTTATTTTAAGTTTTTTTTAAATATAATTTAGTTTATTTATTTATTTATTTTTGAGTTTTATTGTTTTTTTTAAATAACAAAATGGGCCAAATATGTGTAGTATATTTTTATTTTATGTGTATCATAAATAATAAGAGTAAGTCTACATATATATATATATATATATATATATATATATATATATATATATATATAGTTTTTATAAATAAGCATATAATATATATATATATATATATATATATATATATATATATATCTGTGTGTGTGTGTGTGTGCGTGTGTGAAGAAACTGGTAAAGGATGATATAACAAAAAGAAACCCAAAACCGGAAGCCACCCGGCTCGGACCCGTGCTTCGACCCGCTAGGCCTTTTTGCGCACATCATGAACCAGTAGCTAAGTGTTGATATTGGAAGGATAGCCGGACCAGAAATATTTATTATAAACTTGTCTGGCTTCCCCAACGTAAGAACCCTATATTTACTTTGGTTGAATTCAATCGATTCACGATCCGTTTGTAAAAACTGACATAGGGCTTTTGTTTAAATCTGTAAAGCGTTTCATTTGATATATAAAACACTTACAATCGTTTGTTTTTCGATGAATTTGATAAGGAGACCGTGATTCGGGAGTCGCACAATTGCGAGTCTTCAATTCTTGATCTAAGAGTTTGTGGGTGCGTTTAGTTTGCACAGAGAAGCTTGAATATGGTAAAAGAAATGAATTGTTCAATCAATTTGAAATTTTAAATGCATTACGGTCGATTTCAAATGTTCGGTTTGACCACGGTATTTTAGGAATGATTTATATCATTTACAGCTCACTCATGTCCTAGTTTTGCAATTTGGAATAATTGCCTCGATCTACAGCTGTCAAATTACACATCCAATTTAGTTGGAATGTGTATTAAAACTAGCTAGAAACATAAATGGGTCACGATCGGGTTGTAGATCCATGGGTTTGGGAACCGGGTGAGAAGGAAAAGAAAGTTTGGAGATTTACAGATTCAGTCACTATGCTTTCTTTATATTTCAAGTTCTGTTTTAAAACTTCCCTCTCTCACAATTAGTTTATTGAATAGTTCATTTTATTTCCTCTAGTTTAATCAGTTTATTATTTCTCAAAAATCTATAAAACCTTTTATTAATATTTAACAACTTGAGTTTTATAAATTTTATAACTTGTCAAGTATTATTCCTTTTATTATTAGAATAAAATATTATTTTTATTTTAATCATAACCCACATATAATTATTTTATATGTGTTTAAACTTATAATAATAATTTTTTTTTAACTTTGAAGGAATATTTTTTTTATAAAATTAAATTTTATAAAATCTCAAATAATGTTTTGTGTTATTATTATTACTAATATTGTTATTACCATTATTATTATTATTATTATTATTATTATTATTATTATTATTATTATTATTATTATTATTACTACTACTTTAATGTAACTATAAATTTATAAGTTTATGGATACTAATGCTTTCAAGGAATATTAAAGAGTTTTATTACGTATTGAACATAATTAAAATATTCAAAATTTTAACGAAACCTAGGGATTACAGTCTCCCTTACTTTATGGAATTTTGTCCCGAAATTTATTTAGTAGAAATTTTTGACACAATTGTTACTTGTTCCCTTCAACTTGTTTTTTTTTCTATCCTTTGGTTATCGATTTTTAGTAACTTAATAACTTTGGTTCTTGATTCAATGTTATTAAAATTGAAATTATTAATTATTGATGTTATAGGATAGTGTCTCAATATTTGGACCATTTATTGATAGTTTAGGAGAGTTTAGAATCACGATTTGTTTTAGAATTTTAAAATGATAATGAACTTTAATCAAAATAGGTATTAGTAACGTACTCGGATTTTCAGGTTTGTATACAACTAGTTTACTTGTTATGAGGAATCTGAATTTAATGGTAGTTAACTCAACTCACCATGAGATTATCTATAAATGTATTTGAATAACTTGGTATAAAAATACTCCCCAAATATTGTTATATGAGTAATAATTTATTTGTCGATTATTCTTGATTAAAGAATGGTTCACTCGAATTGTAGATTAAACTGACAAATCCTATTCTTGATCAAGCTTTCGGTGCTACTATCAATGTATTAGTGGTGCTTATATATAGGGTATACCGCAGCCAACCCACCACATCACTAATACCTTGATAGCATTCCAATTACCTACCAAGACTATCCTAAACCTAACTACATTTGAATAGATGCTTGAATACTTGAATATCTTTAGAAATTGTATGAGCTTAGAGATATAATCAATTGCAATCTTGCAATCGAATCTCATAGTTATATGGATTTCTAAATGATTGATTTTGAATATACGAATGATACTGAATACACTAGTATGTGACATTATATAGTTGTGATAACTACTTAACATTAACCTTAGTTATGATATCACTGAATCTTTGAATAATTGTTTAAACGTACGAATATAGGATAACTCATTTAAGAATCATTAGCATGATTCCTATGGTTATCGATATCCTTAATTTGACCTGGTGTAAGAATACACACAAAGATTAGAAATTGAGTAACAATTGATTTGACTGGCATGGTTTCTCGAAACTGTAGATTGAATTGACTACTCTAGCCCTTGATCAAGCTTTTGATCCTACAACCAATGTACCATTAGTTCTTATATATAGGGTATACCGCAGCCAACCCACCACACTACTAATACTTTGATAGCATACCAAATGCCTACCAAGGGTGTAACATCAGTGCCGGAACCGTCACCGGAACAGTGATCGTGAACAGTACGTGAACAGCAACCAGGTACAAATCTTATGTAATTCAGTGTATTTCATATTCATATTGAGATTCAGTATCATTTCATGTTATCAAAACAGTGAAATCATAATCATTTCAGAGAAACGAGTTCAGAACAATGGTTCTTGAGTCAGATAATTATCTGGCAACATAGAACCATCATGTGATTTATTTGTTAGGATTTTATTATGTATAAACGTATGTGAGGCTTTACAGATCAAAATAGCACGAATGTCGTTACGTGAATGCTAAACCGACGGATTATTCGTATAGGTGACGATCTGTACGAATAAATCTGAAAGTCTAACGTTCTGAATGATATTCAATAATTAGAAAACAATATTGAAAAGTGTAGTTATCGTCGTGTTTCATCGGGTGACGATTCGAACAAATACGCGCGATGACCGCGCGATTCGATTTAAACGTGAAATAAATATTTTGTAAATTAAATAATTAGAAGATATTTAGTAATTTATTAGGAATCACAACCTAAAATAATTTTCTAAATTCTATCTTTAAAATCGGATCGTTTCGTTACGAAAACGACGAGAAACCGACATCTCTACGCGAAACCACGCGAAACCGAACGAACCTGAACATACCCGGGTAAACCCAAGCCATTTATTATGACTTTTAATGCCATTTAAGCTACCCAACCACCAGCCACCAACCCAAAAGTCGTTCATCCCTTCTCTCTCTAACATCTCACTAAGAATTCCCACTTCTCTCTAAGATCTTGTGCCCAAATCTCAACCATTTTTAGCGTTTTTGGTGTCAAAACAACCACTATCACTTGTAGATCATGAAAGTACAACGGATCTAAGGTTTTATCCAGTCAAATCGAGGTAAAGATTATGGTTTTATTCCGTTTTTAGGGTTTCTAAAACCCTCTTGGTCGAACCATCATTTAACCGGTTTAGACCACTTCGAGCCTTAGGATTCACTCAACAACACCATAAGATGAAGTAGGAACCAACTCTACCTCAATACCTAGCCTATTTTTCAAGAAACCATGGCTGCACCTCCACGGTCACGCAGGCCGAATGAGCGTCCTCAGTTAGGCCGAATGGCCTCATACTCAACCCATTCGCCGAATGTCTTGATCCAGCCAACCAGTCCCATTCGACCTTCACTCGGCGAATGGCCTTGCCGAACCACCCAGCTCATTCGACGAAAGACTACTGGCCGAAGCAGCTCCTTCGCCATTACCCATTCGATCGGCCAGCACCATCCCCATTCGCCACTCTCCTTCGGCATAGGCTCATTCGCCCATCATCTCATCGAAACAGCCATCATTCGGCTAACACCTATTCGGCCAAGCTTACATTCGACCCAAGTCATTTGCTCGAGCATCTCCTTCAACCAACCAACCTACTCATTCGACAGAGTTCATTCGTTGGTCGATCTCATTCGATTTGCCATTTGATCGACATAGAAATCTTGCGGCCCAAGTCTTTCGGTCCGGATTATCACAACCCATGATTTAATCGAATTGGATGGGGGTGGTTACGCATGGAATCTAGTGGTTAGGGTGTATACATGTGTTGATCATGTGTGTGTACGATTTGCATGGGAAATACATGCATGTGTGTGCATGGGAAGGAGTTGGGATTTCCATTTTCATGCAAACCACATTGGACGAATATGGGTTATCATGATGTAGTAAACTAAGGATTAACATAGTAACCATGGGCTTAACATTAGTTATGAATGCTTAATGTACAGATTTCTAACAAGAAATCACTTGAGGATCAAAGTCGAGTAATGGACCAGAGTATGGCCCAATGGGCTTAACACAAGCCCATCATATTAATCATGCTTTTTATTTAAATAAATTATGTTTTAATAAAGATAATTGACTTATAAGATCCTATTAAATTAAATAAATGATTTTTTAAATAAATGTTTAACTTGAAATGAACAATTTTGAAAATGTTCTTATTTAAAGTTTCTAATTTAGTTATGTGGGATTAAGGTTACTGCTGGGTAATAAGTTAGGTTAAGTTAGAAGGAGTCATAGATACGCACTAGTAATTTAGGACACCTAGTTGCACACCAAGACCAAACCCTAGTTACAACGTTTTTATACATACTTATCGTATTCGAATTCTCTTAAAACAACTCAGGTGCCAAAGATTCATAAGCAACAGTTAAAGAGCGCGCATTATCTTTCGTGAATCATTTGCACAGCAACACAGGTGAGTTCATTGCCCCTTTTCTAAACATTTTTCTTTTTTAAACGCGGGGCTGAGAAGCATGCGTAAACTGTTTTATATAAACTGTTTATTTAAATGCTTTTATTTATTATATGTTTTACATATATATGTTGATTGATACTTCTAGACTCCTGTCTAGGAAAATTATTAAATAGATCAATTATCAAATAAATTAAATTACTCTTATGAGTAATACTTCAATTCTAAACTCAAATCAAACCCTTAGTCCATCAAGTTCAAAATTCAAGAATCTAAATTCAAAGTGAAATCAAATGAACAAAATCAAGAGATCACATTCAAAGGAATCATATCTCAGTGTGGGATCTAAGATCCAAGAATCATAAATCAAATCAATTACCATTGTAAATCATGGAAATTCCAAAGATCAAGATCAAGAGACTCAAGGAATCAGAAATCATAAATGTGTGTGAATCATTGTAATAATGAAATCATTATAATCTAATGAAATCATTAATACTCAAGTCAAGGTGGATGTCAGTTGTATATGGAATCAAGACCACGTGTAACACACATATAAAGTCCCTTCAGGTATAGAAGACTCTTGTAGTCAGGCTATACGGGCAACAACGTGAACAATCATTGAAATCAATATCAAAGTCTAAGAGAATCAAGAGATCAAGAATCAAAGGATATCCTTAAAGTCCCCGCATGTACAGAAGACCTTTGGGTCAAGCTGTAAGGGCAAAACATTAAAGTCCCCGCATGTACAGAAGACCTTTGGGTCAGGCTGTATGGGCATCATTAAAATCCCGTCACGCCCAGGTATACTCCTTGTGAGTTATGCCTGGTATGGGTCACGTGTGAGAGGTTACAACTTGGACAACCACCAATAACTAAGTCTAATTGATTGAGTAAAAACCATACCCAATCATCATGTCTTAGTTGTATTTAAATGTTTTATTTAATTATTTAATTAAATAGTTGACATTTTACTAATATCACTGATTTTGGGAAATCATGTATCTATGTTCAAAATCAAGAGAATCAAAGGTAAATCAAGTTTTGGGAAATCATAATCTAAATCAGAGGTGTGTTAGGTAAAAATGCTTAATTATCATTAACATCAATGTCCTATGCGGATTAGTATGTGGTGGGATGGCGTCTGGGCGGGGTTGTAGCCTTGACCCAAGGGTATGCCCTATATATAAGCATACCGATCTGGATGATACAGGTGATGTTAATGAGGTTAGGGTCTTTACCGGAAGAGGTTTTCAATTCATTTTCATTTATTAACTATATGAACTCACCAACCATGTGTTGACTTGATTTTTGCATGACTTCTCAGGTGACGAACAGGTCAACTAAGGAGTTATTCCTTTTGGGACTAGGACTTCAGATAGAAGACTTAGTGTTTTGGACCTGCATACTTTTGAAGACATCATTATACGAATTATTTTGTATATCTTGTGCAAATACAAGATAGAAAATTTATGATGTTGATGGTAGATTTACATTGTTAAATTATGAACAATACTGATGTAATTTAACTTTGTAATTCTATCATATTTAGCATTTCTCAATTATGTATCATGTGCCATATAACAATCTGATCAAATCCGATTATCACTCACGATATCGCGCCCCGGGAACCTTCTGCCCGCCGGGACAACCGATCCTATCCCGCCGGCTCGGGGTGTGACAGATTGGTATCAGAGCCATGGTTATAGAGAAATATAGGTCACTTGTTTAAACGGTTTGGCCTAGACTATAACCTAGGGACCCTGCATGTAGAGAATATAGGATTTAAGGCTTATTTGCATTATGTCTTCTGCATTCGATCATTGCACTAACCAATATTCCTTTGGTTATGATCAGAATGCCGCCGCGAAGACAAACTCCTTTGTTGCCATTATCACAGGACCAAGCTCCACACTCCTCAACGCCATCACCAAATGACTCACCACCACCACCTCCTCCACCACCTCCACCTCCACCTCCTCCCCCACTGATCACACAGGCATCAGGTTCAGGCACGACTCCCATACTGGATCCTACCACCATCGCTTTGGTGACTCTACTGAGCAGCCAGATGACCAATCAGATGAAAGAGGCGATACCGGAGATGTTCAACCTTCTCCGTAATGAGATCAACAACACTGGCAATTCATCAGGAGAAGCCAGTGGGAATACTGGTGGTACCTCACACTACTCCTACAAGTCATTCGTAGGATGTAAACCGCCTAGTTTTAGCGGATCTGAAGGAGTCGTTGGATTAATCCAATGGATTGAAAAGATTGAGGCTACTTTGCTGGAACATTCAACAAGCGGGCTCTGACCTGGTGGAATGGTCGGATCAACGCCCAAGGAAGAGATGAAGCTATGGCAATGCCATGGGAGGACTTCAAGGCGTTACTGAGAACAGAATTCTGCCCCAAGAATGAGCTACAGAAGTTGGAAGTTGAGTTATCCAACCATGTGATGCAAGGGGCTGATCACATGGGGTACACTACTCGTTATCACGAGTTGGTTGCTTTGGTGCCAGACATGGTACCGACTCTAGAAAAGAGGATCGACAGATATGTAGGTGGACTTCCCGCCTGTATTCAGGGTATGGTTGTTTCAGCCAACCCTACCACTGTCGAGTCAGAAGTGAGACTGTCTGGGAAACTCACTGATCTGATGGTTGCATCAGGAGTTCTGAAGAAAGAGGTTGATACTGGTAAGAGAAAGGAAGAGTCTTCAAAGAAACCACATCATCAGCAACTTCCGAAGAAGAAACAGAAACTTATCAAGAACTACATTGTGGCTACTCCTCTCAACCAAGTAGCAATGACACAACAAAATGTGCCCAAGAAACAGTATACTAGCCCCCATCCTCTGTGTACTAAATGCCAGTATCATCATCCTGCAAACAACCAGTGCCGCCAATGCACGGGGTGTGAAAGAAAAGGGCACTGGGTCCAACAGTGCAGACTGACACCAAATCCAGCAGTCAATAATGCTGCTCTAGCTCTCCCTCCACCAGCCAACCAGAACAATGGTGGATGCTTCAACTGTGGCGAACAAGGCCACTTTGCTAAGAACTGCCCGAAGAAGGCACAACCCGCAGTTCAAGCGCCACGTGGACGAGCCTTTGTCATCGGAGCACCATCTGCACGCCAGGACCCGAATGTGGTCACTGGTACGTTTCTCTTACATGACTTTTATGCATCTGTTCTATTTGATACTGGTGCGGATCAGAGTTTTATCTCTACCAACTTTGCATGCCAACTAGATTCCATAGAGGAACAGTTAGATTCCCCTTACATTATAGAAGTAGCTAACAGATAACAGATTACAGTTAGTACAGTATACAGAAATTGCCGGTTGACACTTAATGGTCATACGTTTGCCATTGACTTGATACCGATGGAGTTGGGTAGTTTCGACGTCATTGTGGGAATGGATTGGCTTTCCTCTAACCGAGTGGAAGTCATATGTTCTGAGAAGCTACTTCGAGTTCCATTATCAGATGATCGTGTGTTGGAAGTTAAAGGGGATCCAGCAAAACGAAGTGTCAAAATCATTTCATGCATAAAGGCGCGTAAGTGTTTACAGAAGCAGTGCATAGCTTTCCTGGCTCATGTCGTAGAAAAAGGGAAAGATAAGAAAAAGATACAAGATGTACCAGTAGTGAAAGAGTATCCAGGAGTATTTCCTGAAGACCTACCTGGTTTGCCACCAGCGCGACCAGTAGAGTTCCGAATTGACTTAGTTCCTGGAGCAACTCCTGTTGCTAAATCTCCTTACCGGTTAGCACCTTCGGAGATGCAGGAATTGTCGAATCAGTTGCAGGAGTTACTGGATAAAGGACTCATCAGACCGAGCTACTCACCTTGGGGAGCTCCGGTCTTGTTCGTGAAGAAGAAAGACGGATCGTTCAGAATGTGTATCGACTATCGAGAATTGAACAAGTTAACTGTCAAGAATCGGTCCATTTTCGAGAATTGATGACTTGTTTGATCAGTTGCAAGGAGCCCTGTATTTCTCAAAGATCTATCTACGGTCCGGGTATCATCAGCTTAGAGTTCAAGATGAAGACATACCGAAGACGGCTTTCCGAACCAGATACGGGCATTACGAATTTCTAGTGATGCCTTTCGGATTGACGAATGCTCCAGCGGTTTTCATGGATCTCATGAACCGAGTGTGTAAGCCGTATTTAGATCAGTTTGTCATTGTCTTTATTGATGACATACTGATTTATTCCAAGAGCAAAGCAGAACACGAGCAACATCTCAGAAAGATCTTGGAACTGTTGACAGAACAGAAGCTCTATGCCAAGTTCTCTAAATGTGAATTTTGGTTAAGGGAAGTTCAGTTTCTTGGTCACGTAGTCAACAGTGAGGGAATACACGTAGATCCCGCCAAGATTGAAGCAATAAAGAACTGGGACACTCCGAAGACACCCACGGAGATTCGGTCTTTTCTGGGATTGGCAGGCTATTATAGGAGGTTCATCTCGAACTTTTCTAAGATAGCTTTGCCTCTCACTAAGTTAACTCAGAAGAGTGAACCGTTTGTCTGGGAACAGAAACAAGAAGACGCTTTTCAGACATTGAAACAGAAATTGTGTGATGCTCCAATCCTATCTCTCCCAGAAGGATGTGATGACTTTGTTGTGTATTGTGATGCATCCCATCAGGGACTTGGTTGCGTACTAATGCAACGGGACAAGGTCATAGCCTATGCATCAAGACAGTTGAAGATTCATGAGAAGAACTACACTACTCATGATCTTGAACTGGGAGCAGTAATCTTTGCATTGAAGATTTGGAGACATTACTTATATGGCACCAAGTGTACCATATTTACTGATCACAAGAGTCTGCAGCATATCCTTGATCAGAAGGAACTCAACATGCGACAACGCCGTTGGGTAGAACTTCTGAATGATTACGATTGTGTGATCAAGTACCATCCGGGGAAGGAGAATGTTGTAGCTGATGCCTTGAGCCGGAAGGAACGGGTTAAACCCTTACACGTTAGAGCTATGGGGATGACTGTGCAGACCAGTTTACAAGACAGGATCATTCAGGCACAACATGAATCAGTTGATAGAGGAAACTTGAAGAAAGAACTTGACTGCGGAGCAGAGAAACATTTAGAGACCAAGTCTGATGGAATGATCTACTATCAGGATCGTATATGGATCCCAGCAGTAGATGAATTGAGAAGACTTATCTTCGATGAAGCACACAAGACAAAATACTCTGTTCATCCAGGCGCCGATAAAATGTACCAAGACTTGCGTGGATTTTATTGGTGGCCGGGAATGAAGAAAGACATAGCTGAGTACGTTGGTAAATGTTTAACGTGTGCGAGGGTAAAGGCGGAACACCAGAGACCGTCTGGTTTACTGGAACAGCCTGAGATTCCGCTCTGGAAGTGGGAACAAATAGCTATGGACTTCATTACCAAGCTACCCCGCACTTCCAGTGGGCACGATACAATTTGGGTGATCATTGATCGTTTAACGAAATCTGCTCATTTCTTGCCGATGCGTGAGACCTTCACGATGGATAAGCTGGCGAGATTGTACATCAACGAGATAGTGGTACGACACGGTGTGTCATTGTCGATTATTTCTGATAGAGACAGCAGATTTACATCAAGGTTCTGGCAATCATTACAGAAATCTCTAGGGACACAGTTAAATCTGAGTACGGCTTACCATCCACAAACGGACGGTCAAAGCGAACGTACTATTCAGACCCTAGAGGACATGTTAAGGACCTGTATTTTGGATTTCGGTGGGAATTGGGATTCTCATTTGCCACTGATTGAGTTCTCCTACAATAACAGTTATCACAGCAGTATCGGATGTGCACCATTCGAGGCTCTCTATGGCCGGAAATGTCGATCACCGATCTGCTGGGCCGAAGTGGGAGATAATTGTATAACTGGGCCAGAGCTTATTCAGGAAACCACTGACAAGATTTCTCAGATTCAGAGAAGATTACAAGCAACAAGGAGCAGACAGAAAAGCTATGCCGACAAACGGCGTAAGCCGTTGGAATTTCAAGTGGGAGACAGTGTCATGTTGAAGGTTTCTCCTTGGAAAGGTGTAGTACGCTTTGGAACAAAAGGCAAGTTAGCACCACGATACGTGGGACCGTTCGAAATCATCGAACGTATTGGTCCTGTGGCGTATAGACTAAGATTACCAGATGAACTCAGTGGTGTGCATGATGTGTTTCACGTCTCAAACTTAAAGAAATGCCTTGCTGACGAATCACTCGTCATCGAACGTATTGATCAGTTACATTTTATCGAAGAACCTTTAGAGATTATGGATCGCAAAGTCAAGCAACTGAGGCGAAGCCGTATTCCGATAGTAAAGGTTCGATGGAATTCAAGACGCGGACCCGAGTTTACTTGGGAACGTGAAGATCACATGAAGTTAAAGTATCCCCAACTGTTTGAAGAGGAAGATGTACCCGATAACAAATCTTAAATTTCGGGACGAAATTTCTTTAACAAGGGGAGACTGTAACATCAGTGCCGGAACCGTCACCGGAACAGTGATCGTGAACAGTACGTGAACAGCAACCAGGTACAAATCTTATGTAATTCAGTGTATTTCATATTCATATTGAGATTCAGTATCATTTCATGTTATCAAAACAGTGAAATCATAATCATTTCAGAGAAACGAGTTCAGAACAATGGTTCTTGAGTCAGATAATTATCTGGCAACATAGAACCATCATGTGATTTATTTGTTAGGATTTTATTATGTATAAACGTGAGGCTTTACAAAACAAAACAGCACGAATGTCGTTACGTGAATGCTGAACCGACGGATTATTCGTATAGGTGACGATCTGTACGAATAAATCTGAAAGTCTAACGTTCTGAATGATATTTAATAATTAGAAAACAATATTGAAAAGTGTAGTTATCGTCGTGTTTGATCGGGTGACGATTCGAACAAATACGCGCGATGACCACGCGATTCGATTTAAACGTGAAATAAATATTTTGTAAATTAAATAATTAGAAGATATTTAGTAATTTATTAGGAATCACAACCTAAAATAATTTTCTAAATTCTATCTTTAAAATTGGATCGTTTCGTTACGAAAACGACGAGAAACCGGCATCTCTACGCGAAACCACGCGAAACCGAACGAACCTGAACATACCCGGGTAAACCCAAGCCATTTATTATGACTTTTAATGCCATTTAAGCTACCCAACCACCAGCCACCAACCCAAAAGTCGTTCATCCCTTCTCTCTCTAACATCTCACTAAGAATTCCCACTTCTCTCTAAGATCTTGTGCCCAAATCTCAACCATTTTTAGCGTTTTTGGTGTCAAAACAACCACTATCACTTGTAGATCATGAAAGTACAACGGATCTAAGGTTTTATCCAGTCAAATCGAGGTAAAGATTATGGTTTTATTGCGTTTTTAGGGTTTCTAAAACCCTCTTGGTCGAACCATCATTTAACCGGTTTAGACCACTTCGAGCCTTAGGATTCACTCAACAACACCATAAGATGAAGTAGGAACCAACTCTACCTCAATACCTAGCCTATTTGTCAAGAAACCATGGCTGCACCTCCACGGTCACGCAGGCCGAATGAGCGTCCTCAGTTAGGCCGAATGGCCTCATACTCAACCCATTCGCCGAATGTCTTGATCCAGCCAACCAGTCCCATTCGACCTTCACTCGGCGAATGGCCTTGCCGAACCACCCAGCTCATTCGCCGAAAGACTACTGGCCGAAGCAGCTCCTTCGCCATTACCCATTCGATCGGCCAGCACCATCCCCATTCGCCACTCTCCTTCGGCATAGGCTCATTCGCCCATCATCTCATCGAAACAGCCATCATTCGGCTAATACCTATTCGGCCAAGGTTACATTCGACCCAAGTCATTTGCTCGAGCATCTCCTTCAACCAACCAACCTACTCATTCGACAGAGTTCATTCGTTGGTCGATCTCATTCGATTTGCCATTTGATCGACATAGAAATCTTGCGGCCCAAGTCTTTCGGTCCGGATTATCACAACCCATGATTTAATCGAATTGGATGGGGGTCGTTACGCATGGAATCTAGTGGTTAGGGTGTATACATGTGTTGATCATGTGTGTGTACGATTTGCATGGGAAATACATGCATGTGTGTGCATGGGAAGGATTTGGGATTTCCATTTTCATGCAAACCACTTTGGACGAATATGGGTTATCATGATGTAGTAAACTAAGGATTAACATAGTAACCATGGGCTTAACATTAGTTATGAATGCTTAATGTACAGATTTCTAACAAGAAATCACTTGAGGATCAAAGTCGAGTAATGGACCAGAGTATGGCCCAATGGGCTTAACACAAGCCCATCATATTAATCATGCTTTTTATTTAAATAAATTATGTTTTAATAAAGATAATTGACTTATAAGATCCTATTAAATTAAATAAATGATTTTTTAAATAAATGTTTAACTTGAAATGAACAATTTTGAAAATGTTCTTATTTAAAGTTTCTAATTTAGTTATGTGGGATTAAGGTTACTGCTGGGTAATAAGTTAGGTTAAGTTAGAAGGAGTCATAGATACGCACTAGTAATTTAGGACACCTAGTTGCACACCGAGACAAACCCTAGTTACAACGTTTTTATACATACTTATCGTATTCGAATTCTCTTAAAACAACTCAGGTGCCAAAGATACATAAGCAACAGTTAAAGAGCGCGCATTATCTTTCGTGAATCATTTACACAGCAACACAGGTGAGTTCATTGCCCCTTTTCTAAACATTTTTCTTTTTTAAACGCGGGGCTGAGAAGCATGCGTAAACTGTTTTATATAAACTGTTTATTTAAATGCTTTTATTTATTATATGTTTTACATATATATGTTGATTGATACTTCTAGACTCCTGTCTTGGAAAATTATTAAATAGATCAATTATCAAATAAATTAAATTACTCTTATGAGTAATACTTCAATTCTAAACTCAAATCAAACCCTTAGTCCATCAAGTTCAAAATTCAAGAATCTAAATTCAAAGTGAAATCAAATGAACAAAATCAAGAGATCACATTCAAAGGAATCATATCTCAGTGTGGGATCTAAGATCCAAGAATCATAAATCAAATCAATTACCATTGTAAATCATGGAAATTCCAAAGATCAAGATCAAGAGACTCAAGGAATCAGAAATCATAAATGTGTGTGAATCATTGTAATAACGAAATCATTATAATCTAATGAAATCATTAATACTCAAGTCAAGGTGGATGTCAGTTGTATTTGGAATCAAGACCACGTGTAACACACATATAAAGTCCCTTCAGGTATAGAAGACTCTTGTAGTCAGGCTATACGGGCAACAACGTGAACAATCATTGAAATCAATATCAAAGTCTAAGAGAATCAAGAGATCAAGAATCAAAGGATATCCTTAAAGTCCCCGCATGTACAGAAGACCTTTGGGTCAAGCTGTAAGGGCAAAACATTAAAGTCCCCGCATGTACAGAAGACCTTTGGGTCAGGCTGTATGGGCATCATTAAAATCCCGTCACGCCCAGGTATACTCCTTGTGAGTTATGCCTGGTATGGGTCACGTGTGAGAGGTTACAACTTGGACAACCACCAATAACTAAGTCTAATTTATTGAGTAAAAACCATACCCAATCATGATGTCTTAGTTGTATTTAAATGTTTTATTTAATTATTTAATTAAATAGTTGACATTTTACTAATATCACTGATTTTGGGAAATCATGTATCTATGTTCAAAATCAAGAGAATCAAAGGTAAATCAAGTTTTGGGAAATCATAATCTAAATCAGAGGTGTGCTAGGTAAAAATGCTTAATTATCATTAACATCAATGTCCTATGCGGATTAGTATGTGGTGGGATGGCGTCTGGGCGGGGTTGTAGCCTTGACCCAGGGATATGCCCTATATATAAGAATACCGATCTGGATGATACAGGTGATGTTAATGAGGTTAGGGTCTTTACCGGAAGAGGTTTTCAATTCATTTTCATTTATTAACTATATGAACTCACCAACCATGTGTTGACTTGATTTTTGCATGACTTCTCAGGTCACGAACAGGTCAACTAAGGAGTTATTCCTTTTGGGACTAGGACTTCAGATAGAAGACTTAGTGTTTTGGACCTGCATACTTTTGAAGACATCATTATACGAATTATTTTGTATATCTTGTGCAAATACAAGATAGAAAATTTATGATGTTGATGGTAGATTTACATTGTTAAATTATGAACAATACTGATGTAACTTAACTTTGTAATTCTATCATATTTAGCATTTCTCAATTATGTGTCATGTGCCATATAACAATCTGATCAAATCCGATTATCACTCACGATATCGCGCCCCGGGAACCTTCCGCCCGCCGGGACAACCGATCCTATCCCGCCGGCTCGGGGTGTGACAAAGGGTGACAAGAACTTTAGACAAACTTGAATAGGTGTGGGAGACTTTCACTTGCTTTTAAAAATTGCATGAGCATAGAGGTTTTCATCAATGAAATTTTTGCAATGGAATTTCTCGGTGGTAACGTATGAATTGATAGATGATCGATTTTTTGATAAACGAATGATGTAGAATACATAGATTTTGATATTATACAAGCTTTGATTGTTGTGATAACTAATTATCATTAATCTTAGCTATAATATCATTGAACTTTTGAATCTTTGTCTAAACGTATGAATATAGAATGATTTGTCTAAACATCAATAATGTGAACTTGCTGGGAATTTATATGGAATCAACCATACTAAAATCCCATGAGTTCAAGTCATGTCACCTTATTGAGATTTAAACAAAATATAAAATATAGTGAGAAACCATAAATCGTAAATCATAAATCATCATGACTTGTTTAAAACATAGGAAAGAATTTTTTAGGTTTGATTACTTAATGGCGTGTTAGAATTCTTCATTAGTGATCTTAGGCATAAAATCTTTATTGAGTTCAAAGTATTATAACATAGTCATAATGAATTATATAAAAAAAATGATATTATAACTTTTAGATATAGTGACAAGTCACTAATCATAAGTACAATACCATTGAGTTTCTATCATGAGTTCAAATATTAAAATATGCAGTATTATGACCTCTCGGTTTTAGTGATGAATCGCCATCAAAAATTCTTAAGTATAATATTACTGGTTTTGAATCAAAATATACATTATTAGTTAAAGAGAGATAACGCCATACCTTTTAGATTTAGTGATGTATTACCATCATTGATCTTAGGTTTAATGTTAGTTAAATCATAACATAGTTAACACAGAACAAGGAGAGATGATATCATATTATGTGAGACATAGTAATGAATCATCATCACTAATCTCAAGTATGATATCATGGAGTTCTAAAAACAATAGTATATGCATTATCAATCCAAGAAAAGTAACACCATGAAATTTAGATGTAGTGATGAATCACCATCACACATCTTAGGTATAATATTACTAATTCCTGAATCATAATCATAGGTAACATAAATCAAAGAGAATTAACATCATATCTTGTGAGACACAGTGATGAATCACCATCACTAACCTCAAGTATGATATCATGTAGGTTTAGGAATTAAAACATAGACATTATCAACCCAAGAAAAATAACACCATAACCTTTTGATATTGTAATGTATCACCATCACAACTCTTAGATATAATGTTACTAACTTCTTGAATCATAACAAATATATTATTCAACAAAAGAAAAATAGAATCTTGAGTATGATATAAAGGAGTTGTTGAATCATAACATATACATTACTAATCCAGGAAAGATAACATCATAACTCTTAGGTGAAGTGATGTATCACCATCACAATCGTAGGTATGACATTATTAACTTTCTTGAATCAAAACACATATATTATTATTCATCAAAGGAAATGACATCATAGCTTGTGAGATGTAGTGATGGATCACCATCACATATCTCTAGTATGATATCATAAGATTTGGAATTGTATAAAGCAATGTATTGAAATCATTTTGAACCAGATTATAAATTTTAGGTAGTTGCATCCAAGTTAGACACTTTTTGACTTATTAGAATTAATGTTGTTTGCAAGATGTGTCATGCTTTGGCCTATAGGTAAAATACTTTCATTAAGAATCCTCAGGAAAGCTAGACTAGTCCCTCGTCAGGGATTATGAATCGCTTTCCTAGACACGAGTCTCAACTACCGGTATTCACCCTTCCAGTTAATACATTCCCATCTTAACAACCTTAATTCTGACGAGGTTTTAAATCAAAATTGAACAGATAGAATCATTTTCTACGCATTTGAAATCACAAGGAATGGTATTCACAATGGAGTATCGGGTAACATATTAGAATCATTTTAGTTTGTAAAATGTTTGGTATAATATGCTTTGGCCTATAAGTGATTGTACTCTCATTAGAAATCCCCAGGAAAGCTAGACTGGTCCCACAGTACATCGGGGATTTATACGAATAGCTTTCCTAGACAGGAATTCCAACTACCGGTACTACACTCTTCCAGTTAGTACATATCCACCTCACAAACTTTAATTCTAACGGGATCTTAAAATCAATAACAGAATTCCTATTTTGTCTAAGGAATAATATTAGGTATTAAGCCTAATGATTGTTGAATTCATATCAACTAAAGGTTGTTTGCATGTATTTGAGTTTGGAATATATTTCTCCTAAAAGAAAATACTTTTGCAATTGCTTAAACTAAGTAATCCCATGATATGAAGTAACTTAGTCTAAGGCATTCCTAACTAGTGCAAGAAAGTCATATTAACAACTATGGCTTTCCTCTATGGTAACAAATATAACATAACACATAATGAATAAATATAGCACATAATGAATAAGTATATAATATATTGCACATAAGCAAGTAATAAACAAACAAGTGTAATATGAGATAACTCATATTTGGGTTAGCTTAGTTATAGTCTAGGCCACCATTTTCTAATAACCTAGATCCCTATAACCATGGCTCTGATACCAATCTGTCACACCCCGACCGACGGTGGAATGCGTCGGGGCGTGAGCTTGACTGTTCATTAGCTCATGGGCTATTATAACGTTTCAATAGTTAATGCATCATTATTACAAAACAGCACAACATTTATTGAATAACAAACAAACATTTCATAACTTGAATCAAAGTATTACAATTGAAAAGTCTATACATTTGTTTCAATGTTTAAACTAGGTCACTAAGCCTATCTTATGTCTTCATCATGCTTCCTTATCCTGTTACACATGTAAAATAAAAGTTTGTCAACTATTTGCATAGTTGGTGAGTTCACACACAAAGTTTAAATAATAGGTATAAAAAGGATGCAAACTATAGCCTAACTAGATATGTATCATAAGCACAACATGAATACAAGTTTGAATAAATTGAATAAATGAATGAATGAATAACAATTGCTTGTGTCCAAACAAGTATCCTTATAACATGTTAATTCAAGTATGGCCATACTGTAAATTAACAGTCATAATTCAACAAGTTTGCTAGGTGTACTTTTCACCTTTTTCACACATAGGCAAAAGCCTTTGCGAAGATAGTATCTAACCATCTTAGGCTACTAGGTACTAGATTGCTTGACTGGCAACACACATAGAATCACACATTGAATCAACACATTGTATAAGTTAGCATCTAACACATAAAGCTAACTAGCTCTAAGGCTTGCATCATAGATTGAATTAATAATAGAATGAATACTGTTTTGAATATGACATGTGTAACATCTCAAAAACAAAATGTAAAAGGGAGTGTGAAGAAACTCACTTGTGTTTTGCTTAGTTAGTCCAAAAAGGCTTGATTGATTTATAAGTCTTCTCTAAATGGCACTCTAAAAATTCTGAAAAAAATAAATAAATTATGTATATGTGAATAGTATTTTGAGGATATTTATTTAATATCCATAATGACTTTATAATTAATTGTTTAGAATGATTACGTAATTATTTTGAACTAACTAATTATGCATGGTCAGTCCATGTTTAATTAAAACTTGTGTTATATTAAAATAATAATAATAATAAGACAATAATAGTTAAAAATTCATTTAATCTTTCTTAAATGATTACTATAATGTTTAGATGATTCTAGATCCATTTACGATAGATCAACCCTAAATGAACATATATTTAATGTATTTAAGATATATTAAAAAAATGAATTTTAAAATTTCAACATCAAAATTTCTTTGCAAAATTTTGACTGCGTTAGTATTTCATATATTGTTTTAAATGATTTTTTTTATTTTAAGATTTTTTTAAATATAATTTAGTTTATTTATTTATTTATTTTTGAGTTTTATTGTTTTTTTTAAATAACAAAATGGGCCAAATATGTGTAGTATATTTTTATTTTATGTATATCATAAATAATAAGAGTAAGTCTACATATATATATATATATGTTTTTATAAATAAGCATATAATATATATATATCTGTGTGTGTGTGTGCGTGTGTGAACAAACTGGTCAAGGATGATATAACAAAAAGAAACCCAAAACCGGAAGCCACCCGGCTCGGACCCGGGCTTCGACTCGCTAGGCCTTTTTGCGCACATCATGAACCAGTAGCTAAGTGTTGATATTGGAAGGATAGCCGGACCAGAAATATTTATTATAAACTTGTCTGGCTTCCCCAACGTAAGAACCCTATATTTACTTTGGTTGAATTCAATCGATTCACCACCCGTTTGTAAAAACTGACATAGGGCTTTTGTTTTAATCTGTAAAACGTTTCATTTGATATATAAAACACTTACAATCGTTTGTGTTTCGATGAATTTGATAAGGAGACCGTGATTCGGGAGTCGCACAATTGCGAGTCTTCAATTCTCGATCTAAGAGTTTGTGGGTGCGTTTAGTGTGCACAGAGAAGCTTGAATATGGTAAAAGAAATGAAGTGTTCAATCAATTTGAAATTTTAAATGCATTACGGTCGATTTCAAATGTTCGGTTTGACCACGGTATTTTAGGAATGATTTATATCATTTACAGCTCACTCATGTCCTAGTTTTGCAATTTGGAATAATTGCCTCGATCTACAGCTGTCAAATAACACATCCAATTTAGTTGGAATGTGTATTAAAACTAGCTAGAATCATAAATGGGTCACGATCGGGTTGTAGATCCATGGGTTTGGGAACCGGGTGAGAAGGAAAAGAAAGTTTGGAGATTTACAGATTCAGTCACTATGCTTTCTTTATATTTTAAGTTCGGTTTTAAAACTTCCCTCTCTCACAATTAGTTTATTGAATAGTTCATTTTAGTCCCTCTAGTTTAATCAGTTTATTATTTCTCAAAAATCTATAAAACCTTTTATTAATATTTAACAACTTGAGTTTTATAAATTTTATAACTTGTCAAGTATTATTCCTTTTATTATTAGAATAAAATATTATTTTTATTTTAATCATAACCCACATATAATTTTTTTATATGTGTTTAAACTTATAATAATAATTTTTTTTTTAACTTTGAAGGAATATTTTTTTTATAAAATTAAATTTTATAAAATCTCAAATAATGTTTTGTGTTATTATTATTACTAATATTGTTATTACCATTATTATTATTATTATTATTATTATTATTATTATTATTATTATTATTATTATTATTATTATTATTATTATTATTACTTTAATGTAACTATAAATTTATAAGTTTATGGATACTAATGCTTTCAAGGAATATTAAAGAGTTTTATTACGTATTGAACCTAATTAAAATATTCAAAATTTTAACGAAACCTAGGGATTACACCAAGTTCGAGAGAAGTAATAAAAATTTTTATCTTGCATGAAATCTGATGAAATAGATCAGATCACTGCACCGCCATACCCGTCGCGGTGCCAGAGAGGGCTTCGCGTACCGCAAAGGAATTCGGGAACCTGAGATATTTCTCATGCATCGCGTACCGCGGAGGATCCTTATCCCATCCTTCGCGTACCGCGACGAGGCCAGAATTCCAATACTTAGAAATGTTTCTTCGTTTTTCGATTTTGGGCAATCCAGGACTCTGTTTTGCACACGGTTTTCGCCCACGTTCATCATTTCTTGCCTATTATCATTCTGTAACAATTACAATCATCCAATCAGCGTGGATTTCTAGAACGATCAAATGTGCTTACATCATTGATGACGTAATTCTCGTATGCAATTGTCACAATGTGTAACCTAATCGCTTCCGCTAAAATCTGAATTTATAATTAATATGATTAATTAAAACTTTAAAATGGTTACTACAATTCCCAACACATACATACATACATGTGTGTGTTATAGAACATATGTATATAAATGTTATACAAATTTTAACAAGATTTAGCAATTATAGAACAAATTTTTCATGTGTATATGTATGTGTGTGTGTGTGTACACAATAACGGTTAACACATAATAAACCGTTATATATACCTTAATCACCGTTCTATTTCTGTTAATACAATCGATTACCGCTTAAGTTCGTTAACTACAACACAATGTATATCATTTATTCCGTTAACTACAATACGTAACTGTCCACTTTTTGTTAATAAAAATCCGGACCACATGCCATCCGTTCAAAACCCCTATCTTTTTACTTTTCTTCAGAGGCATCAACATGTTCCAACATATGTTCGTCATCCCCATCGAAACCCTAAATTCAATTATGTTCATCCCATAAATTCTTTATATTCGTCATCCTCATCAAAACCTTAAATTCAAATATGTATTGTATTCTTCCGCATACATATTACATAATCGGTTTTCTACTATTATTCTTCGAATTTACGCAGGTTTGTTTCGTGTTCTTATCATATTTCCACAATTATGCATCTTGAGTGTTTTCTTACAATTTATATATGAAAGGCCCCGAGCCCGGGTACCTCCCAGAGTTGGTCAACATCATCGTCACATAGTGCTTAAACCAAAAACTTTCATAATAAGCAGCGGAAATTAAACATAGTTTGTTAAATCAAAAATACATTTAAATGTCTGTATCAAAACATATCGGATTGCCATAGCCACTGAATCTTCTAACTCTTTGCCACAAGCTTCGTTACGTCCTCACATTTGTTCTTCACCCTGACATTCATACTAAAAAGTCAGCTTTCGCTGGTGAGCTCTTGTTTAATTAAAATTTGTAAAAACATCATTGTCATAGAAAACCTATACATTATCATCAGTCATAAACCATATCACATAATCATCATAACTATCATAATCATCATAATAATCTTAATCATCATAATCATCATGCAATCACTGTCACTAAACATGACCAGTGGGCTTATGCCAGCACAAGGCTTCATGTTTATAGTCCGATCGACTCTTACCGTGTTTATAGCCCGATGGGTTCCATATTTATATTCCGATCGACTTTACCGTGTTTATAGCCCGATATGCTCCATGTTCATAGTCCGCTCGACTCCATGTTTATAGTCCCGTCGACTCCATGTTTATAGCCCGATCGGCTCTGTGTTTATAGCCCGATCAGCTCCCTGTTATAGCTCGATCGACCCCATGTTTATAGTTTGGTCGACTCCATGTTTATAATCTGATCGGCTCCATGTTTATTGCCCGATCGGCTTTTACCATAGACATCATAACATAGCATCACGTTTCCATTTTCATAATGTCACACCCCAACCGACGACGGAATACGTCGGGGCGTGAACGTGACTGTTCAATAGCTCATGATCAACTAAAATGTTTCATAATTAATGCAACCAAATTACATTGTCTTATAAACCAAAGTAAACTAAGTTCAAACAACCAAAGTTCAAACAAACAAAAATTAAAGTTCAAATTATTTTTAAAGCTCTAAAGTCCAAGCATCTTATGTATTCATCCCAAAAGCTCACTAAGTTACACCTGAAACATGAATAAAGTTTGCAAGGTCAACTACATAAGTAGTTGGTGAGAATAATAAAGTTGACTCGATAAATAGTTTAGTAGTTCAAAGTTTGAATCATGTATCATAAACATATCAATAGATAAGGCTTAATGTGGAAACATACATTAAACCATTGCAGATCAAAGCTTAGTTAACCAAGTTAGGCATAGTAATACATACTATCCTTATAGTTCCAATAGTTCAAATTTTGCACAATAGTTCAAATTGTGCACAATAGTTCAAACATCCAAAGTTCAATAGTTCAATAGTTGGTAACTGAGTGATCACTGGCTGGGTGTAATGGTCAGTTCAATAGCTATCATCACAATAGTCAGGCAAATTTAGTTAATGATCAATGCAAGTTTCGAGGATGTCCACATGTAGTTTGGGACATAAGCTCAAATCACAAGATAAAGTTCATAGACACGGATTGTTCAAATAGTTATACTTCATGTTTCATCCCCGATGTTTTGAAAACAAAATCAAATCAAGAAAAAGGGAATATGAAACTCACATGGATCAGTTGAGTAGTTAAGTTGTAAGCTTGTATAGTTGTAGGTCAAAATTTGTGAAAAGCAATTCCTCACAACAAACATATAGTTTCAAGTTCACAATTCTCTAAGTTCAAAATAGAGTTCTACAATATTCTATGTTCAAGATCTAGTTTCTAAATAGATTTGGAGAAGTCAAAGTTAAGTTAGATGATTTGATAAACACGACGAACTTGTATTTTTAATTATTAAAAATAAATATTGTAAGTTACAGAAATAATGATCTAAAATTCATAAGTTAATAACTCTAGAAATATTTAAAAGTTAAATTTTTGTACAAATTGTATATAAATTTTCAACTAAATTACTAAATAGAAAATCTTATGTTTACATGGTTTATATAAAGTTTTTAATTTAAATTAATTGCTATTTGATTTAACTAAAATAAATTTATTAAAATAGAAGTAATTTCTATTAAAAATAATTATTTCAGAAATAAATATATTTTTCTGAAATTTTATATAATTAAAATATAGATTTATATTATTTAAATTTCAAATTAAATAGAACACTTATTTAAATAATATATTTTTATTCAAACAAAGACATTTCTGAGTTTGATTTAATCCAAAAATATTATATAAAATTTTTCAGAATTTAAAAAAAAATTAGTATTTTTAATATTTTATTTATTGAGTTGTATAATGCTTTTAAATCAAAATAAATAGTTTTCAGTAATAAAAATTAAAACAAAATTTTTCTCAGGTTTATGAAAGTTCTAAAAAGGCTTTATAATTTTTCCAGGATTTTTGTAGAGTTTTAAGTATTTTTTTAATAAATATTTTATGTAGATTAAATCAAATTTTAATAGTTTTGCTACATAAAAATAATTATAAAAATTTGGGCAGGTTTATATAAGTTCTAGAAGTTTTGTATACTTTTTCTAGAATTTTAAAAATAGTTTTGGTATGTTTTTATGATTTAAATATGTATTTAGAAACATAAAACATTAGTTTTATGATTAAATAAAGTAAGTTTCTTCACCCAAAATTTTCTGACTTTAAGAAATTTATTCAAGTTATTCTATAAAATTTTCTGAGGTTTTCAAGAAGTTTTCGGAATTTTTAAAGGATTTAAAATGGCTTAAAACGAATTAAAAAAAATGAGGAGGAGAGAAATAAAATGGTTTAATCGAGATTCGATGCAACATCTGTATCTCGGATATGCCAAGCTCAAACCACTCGGCTAACCCTAACTCAATATTAGATCTCAGTTTGAAATTGCTTTATCTTGAAATTTTTGTTTTTCCCAAATTATCAAGAACCCTAATTTTCAAATAGATCAAACGAACGAGTGTTATCAGAAATTGATTGAGGGGTTTTGTTCTATGCTAAATGTCGCACCCCGAGAAACCCCGTTCCTTCCTGGGGCACGACGCGACTGATCTTACAGGATCACAGTCTCCAGTCACACAACATGCGAGACCTATATGTCTGATTTCGTACGTACATCCTATACTTTGGATAAAACAGTTTAGTAAGATCAGAGTTGCGGAAGTATAGTATGAGTTAACAAAACAGTTTAATCATTCATAGTTTGCGGAAGCGAATAAAGTTGTTTAACATTACACAACATAATCAAATGATAATCAGAGTCTAGTAAAATAAGACACATAAACAGATGCATGCGACTCCAGCCTAGCATCCTATTCCTTGTGCACGTGCCTTAGTTACCTGAGAAAACATGCGAGTAAAAGGTCAACACAAAGGTTGGTGAGAGCACAGGTTTTTCATAAGCAGTAAACATCAAATGTTTAAAGTAAGAGTTCAGTAGATTTACATATCATGACGATGTTGTATCGATTGATAGCTAGTCAATACAGTTATATTATATTGTGGATGGTACCAAAGCTGACAGATTGTGCCTCCCGCCATGTTATCACAGGACAATGGCAAAGTATTGGTGAATATTGCACCCATTCCGACCTCCAGTCGGGTGGCCTCCAAGACACGATGGGTGGGGCTTGTCGGGCCCAAATAGTACTATTCAAGATTACCATGCTAGGAGTTATGTTATTAACGGTCCGAGGAGTATCGCGAGGACTTTTAGTTGTGATAGGGGCCCACACATATACATATAATGATAAAGCATGTCCATACGTAAATAAGATGAGTTGTTGTTCAAAAACAGTTGTAATGCAATGTTTTCTCCCCCAAAGGTAGAAAAGATAAAAAGGGGCCGTGAACTCACCTGATAGTAGTTCCGGTATGTGAATGTTCGCGTCTGCGAGAGCTAGCACCTGCTAGTATGCACCTATATCCATATAGGTGTGAGTATGTGTTTTGTGATGTGTTGTAATCCATACAACTCCAAGTGTCGGTGTGCTCAACCGAGTGCATGTGTTAACTAGTGAGACTTGATGAATCGTTGGTGACATGATTGTTGTGTTTATGTGCCTTGATGCACATAAGACACCAAAATGCATCCTATGACTCTAATCACATAAGTTACCCTTTTTAGAAAGTTTCCAATTTAGGAAAGTGTGGTTATGAAATTCCATTTCATAAAACTAATAACTCTAGTATGCTTGTAAAAACACGTTTATACCCTTAATACTCATCGTTTGCGCATAAATCACCATTTATGCCGTTTTGCCCAAATAAAGTTTCCTAAAATAGTAAGGACTTGTTTAAAAGCTCGTTTTCACAAATCAAGGTTTCCAAATATGTTAGAAATCATTTCTAAACGTATTTCAATAATCCAAGTTCATCGAATCTTTCAAAAACATCAAAAGCCCTCTTTTCATTTACAAAAGTTTCCATTTTTAGTAAGTTTCTATAAAACCATGTTTTTGACAAAATCAAATATCCCAATGTGTTTCTAAACACTCCAATACACATTTAACAACATCTAGACATGTCTAACATGTCTAGATCATCCCAAATCCAAGACTTGCAACATAAAAGTTTCCTTTTATGGCAAGTGTACCAAATCATTACCAAATCAAACCTAACTTAACCAAAACTCAATTTTAACATTATTAAACACTAAAATCAGCAAATCCATGACATCTAAACAACGAATCACCAACACATTCAAGCACAATAACTAAACGGAGTTGCATGTGGGTTTTTACCCATTGCATGTACGATCTAACCATAAGAAATCATAAGAAACTACCTTTGGAGCTCCTTGGTGATGAGATTTGATCTGGACAGAGGCTACGAGAGGCTGATGATGGAGTTTTCACTTGTGGATGGCTTCCAAAGCTTCCTCACCGTTCCTACGATCTTCGGTCACCAAGAAATTTCCTTGCTAATGATTCTATGGAGTTTGAATACTGATCTCAGAGGATTTTGGTCGAGCATTTACGAAGAACTTCGGAGAAAATGGATAGAAATCGCGTGAAGATGAATTGGGGTTGTTTAAATAAAAAATCTGATCTGCATGGCCTTCGCGTACCGCGGAGGCCGATGAAAATTCATCATCGCGTACCGCGATAGGATTCGGGAGTCTCGACTCCCGGTTTGCGCCGCGTACCGCGAAGCCGTTCGCCGAGGGACCGTCGCGTACCGCGATGGGTCCTTTTCCTTGTTTTTCGATTTCGTTGATATGATTTCGCTCGTACTCGATTCCTAACGTTTATCCTAAACATCTAATGCATATTTTAAGCACATAAGTACAGAGTAGCACATAAGTTTAATTGATCACCAACTTTCGTGAGACTCGTGTGTGTGTTTCGATAATTCCTCGAATTATCTTCGATAGTTGTGTTCGTGTCTAACGAAGTGTTTGCACGCTTGATTAATCCTAATCAACGTGTGGTGCACAATTCAATAATTCAAGTTAGTGTTGTGTTTGCCACACTTGGTTTCCAAAACCAATGTGCAATGTATGATTTGATAGTTCCTTGAACTATTGTTTCGTAGTGGTTTGTGTTCAACTCATCTAATTAAACATAATTAAATGAAATGCAACAAGTATGAATGTGAAATGTAAAGAATATAAGAGCTGCAATTTACCTGAAATTGCCGGGTGTCACATCATCCCCTTGTTGAAAGAAATTTCGTCCCGAAATTTGGTCGTTGTTGGTAGTGTTTGAGAAGCAATAGTGTTTAAAAGACAAAAATTTTCCGGTTGTCACACTAAAAACCGAAACTAATGGTGTATTAAATTACTTGATACGACTTGAATTGGAACGAGTTTGAGTTCCACGAAAGTTATGGTAAATCCACAATTGGTTTGTGATTCTAGAGTGCTTTTAGAGAGAATTTTGTTGATGGGCTTTGGTTCGGATGATCGAAATGAAGAATAGACCCATGGTTATTTGTGTTAATTCAAGCCGAAACGTTGGATTAAATTCCCGTTTAATGTTACGTTACTATGACAATTAAAGTTGGATTAAACGCTCTTAATAACTCGTTTTAATCATTGTGGTACGTCAGAAATTTGATTTGGTTCATGGGGGTGTAAAAACCCGATTAAATGGTGCATTAAAAACAGTTTTTGGTTGCTTGACTGGAGCTTGGCCGAATCCGGCGACTTGGCCGGCTGTTTGTGCCGGAAAAACAGCTAGTCAAGTGGTGGGGGTTTGGATTTCCAAATTCACATCTTTGGCCCTTGTAGTTCTTCTTTTGCTCATATTCACTTCAAACTCCCTATTTAAGTTTTACCAATTCTCCTTTCACCCATATAGTTTTGTTTAACTTTCTACAAAGCTTTAAAAATAATAACCCAACTTCTTTTATAAAATTGTAATATTTTTAACTACGTTAATTCGATAATTTGTTATTCTTATAAAGAATTACATATAATGTGTATATAATATTTACAAATGTATAATGGCTAATATTTAAATGTTTATAAAGTTATAAATATATATATATACACACACACACGCATATATGATAACGATGTTAAAGGAGACAAATTTCCACGTAACCAATTTATTAAAGTTCGTCATTATTACGAATCAAAAAATATGATAGGAATTAATACCAAAAAATGCCAGATATTACGCATAACATCATACGTCGTCGTCGTCATCATTATACATCGTATTCATATATAATCATATTTTAGCATCCTATGATCATCATTATATCGTAGCACATAATAAGATATGGCATCATCATAACATCATATAGCATCATCGTATCATCATACTTCACATAGCATCATTAGCATATCACATTAGCACATTAGGCATCGTAATGTTATCATCATATCATATTAGCATCTTATTAGCATAACATCATTTTATTCTCATCTTATCATATCATCATAGCCTCGTCATTTCACATAATCATATCATCGTAGCATGATGCTATCGTATCATTTTAGCATTGTATCATCATGCATTATACCATCATAACGTTACCATATCATTGTCACACCCCGAGCCGGCGGGGTTGGATCGGAGTCCCCGCCGGGCGGAAGGTTCCCGGGGCGTGATATCGCGGATGATAATCATGATGATCAGATTGTTTACATAGCATCAACATTTAAGAATATCTAAAGCACAATCAAATGATATATAGGATTACAAAGTTAAATTACAATAGCAATATTCTGCAATTTAACTAAGTAAACCTAATCCAAAGAATAATGTATATATATCTTGTATATGTACAAGATATCAAAAGTAATAAGTATCATCAACAAAAGATGTGCTTCTCCAAAAGTCTACTAGGTCCTCTATCTGGGCAGCCTAGTATGCATATCCAAAAGCTTAAGTTTAAACCTGTTCTTCACCTGAGAAAGCATGTAAAAAGATCAAGTCAACACAACGGTTGGTGAGTTCATAAAGTTTATAAGTTTAAAAAAAAATAGTTTCACAAACCTCCTTCGGTAAAACCTTAACCTCATTAACTCCACATGTAATATCCAATTCGGTATGCTTATATATAGGGCATATGTAAGGGAACAAGCCCTAGCCAACATCCCACCACATACTAACCCGGATATGACATTGTTGTTAATAATAATCAAGCATTTTACCTACCAATCAATACAATCCTCATCAAAGCTTTTGTTATCTGTTTCAAAGTTTTCAGGTCTAATGTATTCATAAGTGTTGGTTTCACATCATGTTTATCAAGTATCATAGATTCACACACACATAGTTTAGCAATTACATATCTACTATAAGCAGACAAAAGCTTTGGAATACCAGAAGTTTAGCAATTACATGTCTCTTATATAGATAATAGCTTAGCATTCCATAGGTTCATGTTTAGCCTTTACATACCTCTTATAAGCCGACACAAGCTCTGGAATACCAGACGTTTAGCAATTACGTGTCCCTTATAACCAGATAATAGCTTAGAATCGATACTTTCATGTTTAGCCTTTACATACCTCATATAAGCTGACAAAAGCTCTGGAATACCAGACGTTTAGCAATTACATGTCCCTTATAACCAGGTAATAGCTGAGTATCATTATGTTTATGTTATTACATGTATCTCACCCCATAGGTACAAGCTCTGGAATACCAGAAGTTTAGCAATTACGTAGACTATGGTTAGATACATGTATGATGGCCTAGGAGCAAGTAATAGTTTCCAAACATCATATCTCATGTAATAATATCCAATCTCATGTAATAGTATCAAGTCTCATGTAATTAAATCAAGTCTCATGCAATTGAATCTAACTTCATGTGATTGTATCAAGTCTCATGTAATTGAATCGAGTATCATGTATTTGTATTATGTCTCATGTAATTGAATCACATCTCATGTAATTGAATCTAGCTTCATGTAATTGTATCAAGTCTCATGTAATTGAATCAAGTATCATGTATTTGTATCATGTCTCATGTAATTGAATCACATCTCATGTAATTGAATCTAGCTTCATGTAATTGTATCAAGTCTCATGTATTTGCATTAAGTCTCATGTAATTGTGTCAAGTATCCAACAATTGATTTTAAGCATTATGCTTAAAGTAAAGGTTTCAATCATAAGTAATCATGTTTATGTTTTAAAGCATTAAATAACATTTCAATAAAAATGTTTAACATGCTTCTCAGTCCCGAAGTAAAACAAATAAGTTTGAAAAAGGGACAAATGAACTCACCTGGTGATTGTAGTGGTTGACTAAGACTCGAGAAATGCACGCGCTCACTTGTTGTGATGATGTTGTATTCACGATCCTGTGTTTGATTTGTTTGTGTTCACATTGTTAACATTAGTATACGTTTAATAATTGTGACAAGAACCGTGCAATCCGACTAAGTGTCCTAAAACCCCACTAATGAGTTACTAGGTTTATTAATACAAAGTTTTATGTTTTTATCTCTAATAAACCATTAACCATTAGCTTACTCGATGTGAATCAAACTTGTATTAAAATAATACATTTTTCTAAGTTATTAGAAATATAAAGCTTTAAACTTTCATGTTTCACTTATAAAATTGTTACACTTATTTTATATAAAAAGTGTTTTATTAACAACTTCTTTATTTATAAAAGAAACTTATTAACATGATATTAATTAAAATATTTTTAACAAAAAGTTATGTTAAATTTATAAAACGAAGTTTCAATTGTAAAATCTCTTTTAGCACTTAAACAAGTCTTAAACGTTTCTTAACTTGCTTGAGTCCCCTTGATCACCTTATTGTTATCTGTAGGTTATTGTTTTAAATCGTATTTAGTTAAAAAAAACGTATGATTTTATAGTTTTATATGTTTATAAAGATCATAGGTTATATTGATGGTCCCATCACAAGGTTAACCTCTAGAAAAACTCTAATAAGACCCCATCTATCCTATATTGTTTTAACCGGTCCCATACACTTTAGTTCGAACCCCATACTTTGAACTTATGTATTATTTAACTGAATTTGCTAAATTGTACACAAGTATTCATATATATGTGTGTGTGTGTATATATATGAATATATATTTTATTTATAATCGGTGGTATGGTGCTGATGTCACAAAACCCACCAAATTGATTTTCCAATTTGCAATCCATTAATTCCATCGGTGCTCTCACCTTGTACCCACTTGCTCATTTTATTTCCCATTAATATGAGGCATACTATAGCTCACCTTTCTTGGGTAAGGCTGAATAGTTAATATCAGGCACTGGTGGGACTAATATCAACGGCCAAAATATGAGTAGCATCTTAGATATGTGGCTGAAAATGATTTGCGTGATGTTTTCATATGGCATCGATACACACACGCAAGATATTAAAAAGCTAACATCGACCAGGTCTTGATAACAAGCTGCCCTTGCCGACAAAACTCTTTGCCCACAAATCCTGGACTCTATTGTTGCAGCTAATAACGATGGATATGAGCCAAAACGATGCCTAGTATCGGTTATACCCGCCTTCATAGCCTCAATTATCGGCTATCGATGCTAGCTTTATCGGCAGCTTAGTACCGGTAGTTTGATGCGTCTGCGGGCTAGCATCGACGATGATGATCACACAATCCTTAAGCCTGTCGGTTCTATGAAGGTCAAGGGTGTCCCAGCAGAAGAGTGGTCGAACAAGCTAAGGTCGGAGATCAACAAATGGAGGAATAGCAGGTCTACGATACTAAGGTGTTTGTGTATTTCATCCATCGCCATTGCTCAGACGCAGGTTTTTCAGCCTTATTCAGCTGTTCCAACCTTCAACCCAACCCCTTCCTTGAGTCCTAAATTCATTTTTGAGTACATTCTAGGTGATTTCCAAGACTAGAACCCAGCTACCCGTTCAAACACCCAAAGAGATGAAAACTCACCTTTTCGACCGAACTTCTCTCTAGATTTCTGTCCACATGAGCTCGTTTTAGGCTAGATCCCTTGTACTTCCTTGTTCTACTCGTTGAGGGGGTCGTTTGGACACTAAAAACATCAAATTTGGTGAAGATTTGCTATGGTGGAGTGTTGATGAAACTAGAGAGAGAGTAGAGAGAGAGAGAGAACGATCTTGATGGGAGAGATATAGTGTTTCAGCTGGAAATTGAAGGGAGAGATATATTTTTACGCGCGTTTTAATTACGGTTGCGTAATTAACTTTTTAGATTGAAATTTAGATTTCTTTGATTAGTTTTGATGAGTTTCAAATTGTAAAACGTAAAATATTATCATTTACTTATTTTTACGGTTTCGTTCGGGATCAGACTGTTAAACCTCGTTATTTCGTTATATGAAAGTTTATTGCGCGTAGTTTTATAAAATAGTTTAACTTAAATCTTTTTAAGTGGGATTTACTAATAAATATTATTTTTAATTTATTTTTATTATTTTAACGTTCGTAATCGTTTTCGTTTTCGTTTCATTAGAACGCGTCGCCATCGCGCGTATTCGTTCGAATCGTCATTCGAACGAACACGACGATGGTTTGGCTTTCCAACTTTTGTTTTCTACTTTTCAGTCATTATTTCAGAACGTTAAACTCTCAGAATCATTCGTACAGATCGTCACCTATACGAATAATTCGTCTGTTTAACATTCCGTCACAATAACCGTTATAGTTTCGTTTTGTTTAACCTCACATATGTATATACACAATAGTATCAAATCAAGTTTCTGTGTTTCAACACTGTGTTGTCTGACATGTTTCTGACTGTTAAACCCTAAGGTTTCAGTCAGATTCAGACAATCGTTTAATAGTCTAGTATAAAGCATAATGTTCCAATAAAATAAGCATAGTTTCACGTAATATGTACCTGATTTACTGTACGGTTTACTGTTGCGATCACTGTTCCGGCACGCGTCCGGCACTGATGTTACAATCATAGCCTTACATCATCATAGAATTATATCATCTATCATTTTTGTCACACCCCGACAGACGGCGGAACACATCGGGGCGTGATTGTGATTGTTCATAATTCATGGTGCTATTTGTAAGTTTCACTTGTTTAAACATCCCATTTAAATTAAACATAAATGTCATTAAAATACAACATCAATTCATTACATCATGAAATTAAATTACAACATCTTGTTTAATGTTAAACGAGGTCTCAAAATCCCTACATGATCTTCATCCAAAAGCTATCACCTGTTAGACATGTAAAATAGAATTTTGATCAGCTATTTGCATAGTTGGTGAGTAGCACATACATTTGATATACATATATATATACAAAAGATGCAAACATAAATCTAACTAACATGTATTAAAAGTATGAATAATAACAAGTTTGATATGAATGAATGAATAATCCCAATGCTTTTGTCCAAGCAAGTATTCATACAAATGAACTAACATTTGTATTTCAACAAGTTTGCTAAATGTACTTTTCACCTTTTTAACACAATGACAAAAGCCAATGCGAATATGGTATATAACACAAATTAGGTTACTTAATACCAATGCTTGCTTGACTGACAATAACAAATAATCACAACAAGTATCACACATAACAATTAACACAAAGGCTAACTAGATTCAAAGCTTGCATCATGTTTGAATGATTTCTAAAGTTTGAATAATGTTTGAATACAAACATGCGTAACATCCCAAAAGATTACAAAGGTGTAAAAGAGGGAAGATGTGATAAACTCACGTGTTCTTGAATTAGAGTTTCCCGATAATGCTTGATTTGTTTACGGATGAATCAACAATCAACCTAAGTATAGAAAAGTTACAACTTAGATCATTCTAGACATATGGTTATGTTTGCTGTAACATCCGTGAAAAATACCGGTAAAATCCATATTAAGATCTTAATTATTTAGTCCTTAACGAACAAAAACCAAGTTAATATGTATGTTGAGTCGATGGTATTTAAACAACTAAGAAAAACATGATCAGTCATGGGTTTTCAGATGTAGTAATGCGTATAAAGAAATAATCAAGGAATAACGATAATCACAGTACGCGAAGACCCTGAAATTATGAAATCTTGAAAATATTAAGAATTATAATAATTTAGTAAAATGTGGATATAATTAACAATTTTAAAAGTGTTCCAATTAATAAAAATTAATAAATTTAAAGGAGGTATAAAATGAGTATAGATTTATAACTATTTTAATACTTAAATAAATATTTAGATAATTATAAAATAATCAAAAAGTTTCTAATAATTTAAAATAAGCATTTAAATAATTATAAGATGTTCTTTTAAATAATTATGAATTTATAAACATTTTTAGAAATTTTATAAATTTTAGAAATTGCCCAAATCTTTATTTTATAAATATTATTACCCATTTTTATTTATTAAAAATTGAAAGAACTCTTTCCCTAATTAAAAATTAAATCAAAATCTTAATTAAACATAATCATTTAACTTTATAACCTACTAACCTACACTCCAACATCTTTGTCCCCCCTCCAACACTTTTGTCACACACACCCCTCTCCTCCCCACTCCTTGGCCATCCAAGACCACCCCAAGGCCACCCCAAGGCCACCCCCATTCCAATTTTCAACTATAAATACCAAGCTTCATCCTTCCTAAATCCTTTGCACCAAAACCATTCTTCTTTGGATTTCTAATTCTATCTCCCTAATCCACCTCTCTTGGGATCTTTCTAAGATTTCCAAGGTAATAAACACTTAAACTAAATGCTCTTCATCTTTATGCTTCATTTTCTTCTTCTAATCCTCAAATTCTAAGTTGTTACCATGCTTGATAACACAAAGGTTTGTGTGTTCTGAGGTTTCCTAATAACTTGTTTTATGACAAGTAACCTATGATCAACCCATACACAAACATACTTTCAAGTTATGGATTCTTGCAATATTGATAACAAAAAGGTTTGTGTGTTTGTTCTTTACCAAACATCCAAACATACCTTCAATATTTGCCTTATTATTTTGAATGTTGATAACACAAAGGTTTTGTATAATTATGGGTCTTTAACCTAAGATCAACAATTATACAAAACATACTTTCAACATTTGCCTTACTTATATATGTGTAGTGCCTTTAAATGACCAAAACCCATGCACACCTATACTTATATGTATTCAATCACATCACTTAAAGGTTAGTAATATATTTTGGGTTAACTTTAAACCCTTATTCACTAATATCACTTCAAAGTAACGCACGTAATTAATCATTACTCCTAAAACTAAAACCTTGATTATACGCATTACAAACTTTATTATTATTAAACCATTCGTGGTGTCATTATCATTAAACCATCCGTGGTTTCATTCGTAATTTGGTACAACTCAAAATAAAGAGTCGATTAAAATGCCAAATCAAAAAGCGAACTGTGTTATGGCTTAGTATCATTATTAAGTTGGAAGATGACAAGTTCGAGTAATGTATTATCATTTCTTTTATGACTTAAGGAAAGTCATTACTTTGCAATAACCCCAATCTATTAATCGGGTTAACGCATCTCTTATATATATACTAAATATTAAATCCATCGTAAAACTCAACAAATGTATACTTTCCTTATTTTAGGGGTTTGAAGTTCGTGACAAGGAGCAAGATCTTAATATTATCTATTTTCTAGCATCCTACTACTAGTGAGTTTCATAGCCCCTCTTTTTATTTAATATTTTGGGGTGGAATACATGCTAGATACTAAAACTTTACATCCATACGTGTTTAAATGAAATAGGCATTTTAGTGATTACTTGAGTATACGTGTTACTATCGTTTAAACTTCTTTAATATTCATGATGTACATTAATAATATTTTGAGTGAAGTATACGTTTGACATCGTTTAAACTCATAATCATAAAATGCATGCTTTATTGTTAAACATTATGGGATGTATGTTACTATAAACTTCTTTTTTGTAATCATGCTTTATCGAGTCATAAACCTATGGACTCACCAACTATTTTTAGTTGATACTTGAGCATGTATTTCAGGAAATTAGCTACATGGATTATATTACAACAAGAAGATTTTGAAGATATTGTTTAATTTAAATTAGACTATATGGAGAAATCTTATATTGTTGTATCATTTTGAATCATATCATTTTGTAAAACTATTATCGATATGTTATTTGAATCTTTGTAAATCTCTTATGTATGTTATTTGGATTATGAATGCAATTTAGTAAGTTTCTTTATAAACAATGTATTTGTAATCCGATTTCGTCTCGCCCTCGTGATTCCGCTTTAGCGGGGGTGTGACAGATTGGTATCAGAGCCATTGGTTATAGAGAATTAGGTTGCATGAAACCTAGACTATAACTTATAGCTCATCCTAGGACTTACATGGACTTTATGTGCTACCTTACTTGAACTACTTGTTATCACCATACGTGCTTACTTGCTTGTTTGATAGAAATAAGATTTCCTTAGAATTTAAGTATTCCATTAAGAATGCCTTAGATTATAAAAACCTTAGTTAAATCCTACGACCTTTACTTTTCCTATTATATAAAAATTTAAAACACATAATATGTATGTATGACAAAAATATGTTTGACACTCTCACACTCAAAAATTTTTAATCTGTTCTCGTTAGAGCTAAGTTTGTATAAACGGACATGTATTAACTGGAAGGCGAATGCCGGTAGTTGGGACTCCTGTCTAGGAAAGCGATTCGCATAAATCCCCGACATACTGCGGGACCAGTCTAGCTTTCTTGGGGATTTCCGATGAGAGTATTCTAACCTATAGGCCAAAGCATGTTATACCAAACGTTGTACGAACTATACGGCTCTAATAAGTCAACGGCAATCCCTTTGGATTGCCATTCCGCTTCACTTTGAAGCCAACTTCATTGATTTATATAATTTCCAAGATGATTATTTTCATACTCGTATTCGTATGTCAACCTAAAATAGCAAGAACCAAAATAACCATGCAAGTCAAACTACCATTACGAGTGCACACGTAATCGCCATTTGAAATGCATGAGAGTTTTGGCAAATTCTATTTTAAGTTAACAAATAACACGGGTTCCTAACCTCAAGGTTTCAAAATATTGGTTATGTCCAACAGGATAAACCCGTTTGATAAAAGTAGGGTCCATACTTTTGCACACACGAAAACTCAAATCAAGTATATATTGAATAAATTACTGCTCGAATAGCCGCAGCCATACCCGGCATACTTGCTCGAGCAAACTCGAACTCAGGAAACAACAATAACAACCACAACACCAATAATAGCAATACCACCGACCCCGAAACCAGTAATGCAAGAAAGGGCTGTACATACAAACATTTCATGTCATGTAAACCGAAGGATTACTATGGCAACGACGGAGCCATAGGACTGCTAAAATGGATAGATAAGATCCAAGCAGTTTTCCGTATTTCTGAATGCCTTGAAACCGACAAGGTTCGTTATGCTGCAAACTCCTTCCAAGGGAAGGCCTTGAACTGGTGGAACAACCAAATACAGGCTCGGGGTGTTGAAGAGGCAGAATCAATGGGCTGGGAAGAATTCAAGGCCCTATTATTAGAAGAATACTGCCCCATCAACGAATTGCAAAAACTGGAGAATGAATTATGGCACCTTACCATGAAGGGTGCTGAACTGATGGCCTATAACGACCGCTTTCACGAGCTCTCGAGCTTACTACCACACATGGTGAACTCGGAAGATCGAAAAATCGAGCGTTACATCTGGGGACTTGCACCCCAAATTGGAAGCATGGTCACCGCTTCTAGACCAACCTCGCTCAAAGGTGCCATCCTCTTGGCTGGTCAACTTAGGGATCATCTGGTTAGAAACAATGCTTTTGAAAACAAAAACTCGGGAGAAAAGAGGAAGATTGATAACCCCACATCCTCCAACCACACCAACCAATCCAACCAGTCCAACCACTCCAAAAGACACAACAACAACAACAAGAAACCCACAACTGCCCGTAACTATGGGGCAGTTAACCAAGACAAGAGGAATCAACATGCACCTAAGTGTGCCAAATGCAACTACTTCCATTTTGGAGCATGCCTTGTCTGCTCCAAGTGTGGGAAACCGGGGCACCAAGCCAATAATTGTCGAAGCAACCCCACTCCACGTGCTTGCTATGGATGTGGAAGCCCCGACCACATGCTCAATGTTTGTCCCAAAAGACCCCAAGGATCTGGAACTGTCAACAACCCACCTCGGGGAAGAGCTTTCGTCATGGGAGCTCAAGAAGCCCGTGAAGACAACAACGTCGTTACTGGTACGTTTCTTGTAAACAATCACTTTGCATCTATTCTATTTGACACGGGTGCTGATAAAAGTTTCATATCAACTAAGTTTGAGCATGTAGTAAACCAAAAATCTACCCCTTTAACTGAAATCTACACCATAGAATTAGCCAACGGAAAACTATTAACTGCACGAAAAATCCTCAAGGGTTGTGTCCTTAGTTATGACGGCCACTCATTCTATCTAGACCTCATTCCCATCCAACTTGGAAGCTTCGATGTAGTCATCGGAATGGACTGGTTGTCCAAACATCAAGCTGAAATCCAATGTCACCTCAAAATTGTTCGGGTTCCATTACCAAACGGCGGAGCACTAGAAATTCAAGGAGAAATAGCAAGTAGGAAACTACACCTCATTTCTGCTATGAAGGCACGTAAGTATCTGAAGAAGGAATGTCAAGCCTTCCTTGCCCATATCAAAGTCAAAGACCAAGAAGAGAAGAAGATCGGAGACATACCAATAGTCCGCGACTTTCCCGAAGTATTCCCCGATGAGCTACCTGGATTACCACCCGTTCGACAAGTGGAATTTCGTATCGACCTGATTCCAGGAGCGGCACCGATAGCAAAGACACCCTACCATCTCGCACCATCCGAGATGCAAGAGTTATCAAGCCAATTACAAGAACTCTTGGATCAAGGATTCATCCGACCGAGTTTCTCACCATGGGGAGCACCCATTCTATTTGTCAAAAAGAAGGATGGATCTTTTTGAATGTGCATCGACTATAGGGAGCTGAACAAAGTAACCATCAAAAATCGCTATCCTCTTCCTCGGATTGATGACTTGTTCAACCAATTACAAGGGTCTAGGCACTTCTCAAAGATAGACCTTCGGTCAGGTTATCATCAATTAAGAATCCACGAAGACGACATCCCAAAAACCGCATTCAGAACAAGATACGGGCACTACGAATTCTTAGTAATGCCTTTCGGACTCACCAATGCCCCTGCGGTATTTATGGACCTAATGAACCGTGTATGCAAGCCTTACCTCGATAAGTTCGTGATCGTGTTCATCGACGATATCCTTATATACTCACAAAACGAAGAGGATCATAAGCAACACCTAAAGCTAGTACTCCAACTCTTGGCAAAGGAGAAACTATATGCCAAGTTTTCCAAATGCGAGTTCTGGTTAAAGGAGGTTCACTTCCTTGGTCATGTGGTTAATGATAAGGGTATTCAAGTCGACCCAAGCAAGATTGAGGCGGTAAAGAAATGGGAAGCACCGACAACCCCGACAGAAATCCGACAATTCTTAGGGTTGGCCGGATACTATCGTAGATTCATTGAAAACTTCTCAAAAATAGCCAAACCATTAACCATGCTCACCCAAAAGGAGCAAAAGTACAATTGGGGAAGAGAACAAGAAGAGGCTTTCCAATTACTGAAACACAAATTATGCCAAGCCTCGATCCTATCACTCCCCGACGGCACTGATAACTTTGTCGTATACTGTGATGCATCGCACCAAGGTCTCGGTTGCGTGTTGATGCAAAAAGACAAAGTTATTGCATATGCATCCCGACAACTCAAAGTGCATGAAAAGAACTACACCACTCATGACTTGGAGTTGGGAGCCGTTATCTTTGCTTTAAAAATCTGGAGACACTACCTCTACGGTACCAAGTGTATTATATACACCGATCACTAAAGCCTCCAACACATCCTTGATCAAAAAATGTTGAACATGCGTCAAAGAAGATGGGTTGAATTACTCAACGACTACGATTGTGACATACGCTACCATCCCGGTAAAGCAAACGTGGTGGCTGATGCACTAAGTAGAAAATAGAGGATCAAACTCGTTCGCGTACGCACCTTGGGTATGACAATACAAACCTCTCTCAAAACCCAAATTCTTGAAGCACAAAAGGAAGCTCTAAAGGCAAAGGAACTCAAAGAAGAACTGCTATGCGGGGCGGAGAAGAGACTAGAACTAAAGGAAGATGATGTGTTGTATTTCCAAGAAAGAATGTGGGTTCCCGAGCTGAACAACATCCGAGAGCTCATTTTTCATGAAGCCCACAAATCCAAATACTCCGTTCATCCGGGCGCCGACAAAATGTATAAAGATCTCAAGGAATACTATTGGTGGCCCGGAATGAAGAAAGACATCGCTCTATATGTCGGAAAGTGCCTAACCTGTTCTAAGGTTAAGGCCGAACACCAAAAACCATCAGGTATGCTACAACAACCCGAAATCCCACAATGGAAATGGGAGCAAATTTCCATGGATTTCATCACCAAACTACCACGTACCTCTAGCGGTTATGATTCTATATGGGTCATCGTCGATCGATTGACAAAGTCCGCTCACTTCTTGCCCATTAGAGAAGATTTTAAGATGGAGAAGCTTGCTAAACTATACATCACCGAAATCATCACTAGGCACGGGGTGCCCATGTCAATCATCTCCGACAGAGATAGCTGATTTACCTCCCGATTCTGGCAATCTATGCAAAAGGCACTCAGAACTCGTCTCGACCTTAGCACCGCGTATCATCCACAAACCGATGGGCAGACCGAAAGAACAATCCAAACCTTGGAAGATATGCTTAGGTGTTGTGTGGTAGATTTTGGTGGAAGTTGGGATAACCATCTCCCACTAATTGAATTCTCGTATAACAACAGTTACCACACAAGCATCAAGTGTGCACCATTTGAAGCCTTATACGGACGAAAATGTCGATCTCCCGTATGTTGGGCAGAAATCGGGGAAAGTCAAATAACTGGTCCTGAAATCATTCAAGAAACAACGGATAAAATTGCACAAATCAAGGACCGAATCAAAGCCGCTAGGGATCGTCAGAAAAGCTACGCCGACAACCGAAGAAAACCATTGGAATTTGCAATTGGCGATAAGGTAATGCTAAAAGTATCTCCATGGAAGGGTGTTGTGCGATTCGGTAAGAAGGGCAAGCTAGCTCCAAGATACGTTGGACCTTTTGAAATTCTCGATAGAATTGGTCCCGTAGCCTACAAGCTCCAACTACCACAAGAACTCGGTGGAGTTCATGATACGTTCCATGTGTCCAATCTAAAGAAATGCCTATCAGACGAGACATTGATAATCCCATTGGATGAGGTTCAACTCGACGACAAACTCCACTTCATCGAAGAACCAATTGAGATTATGGATCAAGATGTGAAGACGTTGAAGCGAAGCCGCATTCCAATCATCAAAGTTAGATGGAACTCTAAGCGAGGACCTGAATTCACCTGGGAAAGGTAGGATCATATGAAGAAAAAGTATCCTCAGCTATTCATAAACAACTCTACCCTGGTAAATAAAGATTGAATTTCGGGACGAAATTCTTTTAACCGGGGGAGACTGTAACATCCGTGAAAAATCCCGGTAAAATCCATATTAAGATCTTAATTATTTAGTCCTTAACGAACAAAAACCAAGTTAATATGTATGTTGAGTCGATGGTATTTAAACAACTAAGAAAAACATGATCAGTCATGGGTTTTCAGATGTAGTAATGCGTATAAAGAAATAATCAAGGAATAACGATAAGCACAGTACGCAAAGACCCTGAAATTATGAAATCTTGAAAATATTAAGAATTATAATAATTTAGTAAAATGTGGATATAATTAACAATTTTAAAAGTGTTCCAATTAATAAAAATTAATAAATTTAAAGGAGGTATCAAATGAGTATAGATTTATAACTATTTTAATACTTAAATAAATATTTAGATAATTATAAAATAATCAAAAAGTTTCTAATAATTTAAAATAAGCATTTAAATAATTATAAGATGTTCTTTTAAATAATTATGAATTTATAAATATTTTTAGAAATTGCCCAAATCTTTATTTTATAAATATTATTACCCATTTTTATTTATTAAAAATTGAAAGAACTCTTTCCCTAATTAAAAATTAAATCAAAATCTTAATTAAACATAATCATTTAACTTTATAACCTACTAACCTACACTCCAACATCTTTGTCCCCCCTCCAACACTTTTGTCGCACACACCCCTCTCTTCCCCTCTCCTTGGCCATCCAAGACCACCCCAAGGCCACCCCCATTCCAATTTTCAACTATAAATACCAAGCTTCATCCTTCCTAAATCCTTTGCACCAACACCATTCTTCTTTGGATTTCTAATTCTATCTCCCTAATCCACCTCTCTTGGGATCTTTCTAAGATTTCCAAGGTAATAAACACTTAAACTAAATGCTCTTCATCTTTATGCTTCATTTTCTTCTTCTAATCCTCAAATTCTAAGTTGTTACCATGCTTGATAACACAAAGGTTTGTGTGTTTTGAGGTTTCCTAATAACTTGTTTTATGACAAGTAACCTATGATCAACCCATACACAAACATACTTTCAAGTTATGGATTCTTGCAATATTGATAACAAAAAGGTTTGTGTGTTTGTTCTTTACCAAACATCCAAACATACCTTCAATATTTGCCTTATTATTTTGAATGTTGATAACACAAAGGTTTTGTATAATTATGGGCCTTTAACCTAAGATCAACAATTATACAAAACATACTTTCAACATTTGCCTTACTTATATATGTGTAGTGCCTTTAAATGACCAAAACCCATGCACACCTATACTTATATGTATTCAATCACATCACTTAAAGGTTAGTAATATATTTTGGGTTAACTTTAAACCCTTATTCACTAATATCACTTCAAAGTAACGCACGTAATTAATCATTACTCCTAAAACTAAAACCTTGATTATACGCATTACAAACTTTATTATTATTAAACCATCCGTGGTGTCATTATCATTAAACCATCCGTGGTTTCATTCGTAATTTGGTACAACTCAAAATAAAGAGTCGATTAAAATGCCAAATTAAAAAGCGAACTGTGTTATGGCTTAGTATCATTATTAAGTTGGAAGATGACAAGTTCGAGTAACGTATTATCGTTTCTTTTATGACTTAAGGAAAGTCATTACTTTGCAATAACCCCAATCTATTAATCGGGTTAACGCATCTCTTATATACTAAATATTAAATCCATCGTAAAACTCAACAAATGTATACTTTCCTTATTTTAGGGGTTTGAAGTTCGTGACAAGGAGCAAGATCTTAATATTATCTATCTTCTAGCATCCTACTACTAGTGAGTTTCATAGCCCCTCTTTTTATTTAATATTTTGGGGTGGAATACATGCTAGATACTAAAACTTTACATCCATACGTGTTTAAATGAAATAGGCATTTTAGTGATTACTTGAGTATACGTGTTACTATCGTTTAAACTTCTTTAATATTCATGATGTACATTAATAATATTTTGAGTGAAGTATACGTTTGACATCGTTTAAACTCATAATCATAAAATGCATGCTTTATTGTTAAACATTATGGGATGTATGTTACTATAAACTTCTTTTTTGTAATCATGCTTTATCGAGTCATAAACCTATGGACTCACCAACTATTTTTAGTTGATACTTGAGCATGTATTTCAGGAAATTAGCTACATGGATTATATTACAACAAGAAGATTTTGAAGATATTGTTTAATTAAAATTAGACTATATGGAGAAATCTTATATTGTTGTATCATTTTGAATCATATCATTTTGTAAAACTATTATCGATATGTTATTTGAATCTTTGTAAATCTCTTATGTATGTTATTTGTATTATGAATGCAATTTAGTAAGTTTCTTTATAAACAATGTATTTGTAATCCGATTTCGTCTCGCCCTCGTGATTCCGCTTTAGCGGGGGTGTGACATTTGTCCATAATATCATTTTTGATTTGTGTTTTAGAGATAGTAGTATAAATTCATTTACAACTTTTGTGATGAAATAAAAATATTCAAATAAAAAGAATAACATTGTTTATATTTTTTTTCTAAATATAATAAGTTTAATAAATGTTTATATCTTGTAAGCATATTAAAGTTTAAAAATAATTTAATAATAGTTATATGTTTAGATGATTTAAAGAATTAATCATCTTGTAATTATATATGTATGTTTCTTAATAAAATTTTGAAAACTTGTAGTTATAATATCATAAAATAAATCTCAGAATTTAAAAATAATTTTCTAAATTTTTACATCCATTTTATAAATAATACTCATATTTTTAAAGTTAATTTGAACAATAAAATAGAAAATCTGTAAAAATAATATTCCAAAAATTATTTAAAAATTCCAGAATATTAATATTGTTGAAAAATAATTTCTGGAATTTTTCTAGAATTTTTAGAAATGTTTTAGTATATTTTATATATTTAAAATATTTTAAATAATATTTAAAATAGCAAAATAATACAATTAAATTATGAAAAATTCCCAAATTTTACAGAATGTTAAAAACATTATTTTAGAATTTCTCCATTTTTTTTATAGATTTTAGAGATTGTTTAAAGGATAAAATAAAAATAAAAGGATAAAAAATCTAAAACCCGAATAGCGGGGTTCGAACACCCGACCACTTGACATAACACCCACGGATTAACCAGTAGGCTATGTGGGTTATATTTATTGAATAATCTTTTTAATTATATTAACTCACGACCCAGTTTCTTAATTCAAACATAAGAACCCTAGAAAATACAATTGATCAATCAGTTGATTATGGTTTGCTAAAACCATGGGGCTAATGATCCCCATGTAAAACAGAATGGAATGAACCTATTACTTACTTGATTTGGTTCCTGTGACATCCAGTACCTGATCGTCCTGCAAGTCCGTATGGTACGTGTACTTTTACTATTTACTGTGTGTAAATACAATGTGTAAACAGTGTGTGACAACAGAACTCAAATAACAAACAACAGTTGTGCATGTTTAAGTGAAAACTTAAATACTGTAAGTACAACAACTCACGATACACAACAGTTGTATGTATTTAAGTGAAAACTTAAGTACAGTTAATACAACAAATCAAGAGAAACAACAGTGTACAAACAAACGACAAGAACATATCGGTTGCGATCTGATATCCATAGATGACAGGCATCAGATAGCCGATAACTCAGTATGAAAACAATGTGAAATCAAGGTTAACAATGTGGAAACAAGCAAGCTTAGTTGAGTCCGTCAGTGAGGAAATACAACACAACACATAAATTCAGTATCGTTTCAGAATAACGAACTGGTAGTGTGTTTGCTTGAGTGACGATTCACAGAAACATATCTGTGAGTTTAATGTTCTGAAATGATGACTGAAAAGTAGAAAACAAAAAAACCAGAATGTGAAACCATCGTCGTGTCTGTTCGGGTGACGATTCGAACGAATACGCCCGAAGGTGACGCGATCTGAAGAAACATTTAAAATAAACGTTTACGATGAAATAAATTAAGAAAAATGAATTTAAAATATTTACTAGGAATAATCACCTTAAAAACCTAAAAATAAAGCTATTTATTTAAAATCCGTAAAACACGCGATTTCGTTCCGGAAACGCGACGAAAACAAGAACCGAGCAAACGAAACGAACCCGAACACCCCCGGAGTATAAATACTCTAAATGAGGCCATCTTCTTCATTTATCACCTCCACTCTCTCTCTCTAAAACCAAAACCCGGAACTTTCTCTCTCTAGGTTTTCTCACCTTCAACCACCAAGAACTCTCTCATATCTTGACCGAATCATCTCATCTTGGTGCCAAATCGAAGCTACAATCATCCTCTACATGAAAGTACAGCCGATCTAGAGCAGAAACCAACCGAAACCTAGGTATATAGGTTGATCGGATTTTAGGGTTTTGTAACCCATGTTCGAAACATCTTCCTAAAACCGGTTCATACAACTTCAAAACCTTAGGGGAATCACATTACAACGTCCTAGGAACTTGAGTAAACCCCTTTGGTTGAGATTGGGGCTCGGAATGTGGGGCTGCACCTATGGGTTCGAATGGCTGAAGGAAGAATTTCCAGCCAGGCCGAATAGCCAAGGCCGAGAGGCCAAGGCCAAATGGGTCTCTTTCGTTCGGTTCATCCATTCGGTCTGGTTGGGAAAGTTCATTCGGAGGAAAGCCATTCGGTACAGTTAGACATTCGCACCAGGATCCTTTCATTTAGCCAAAGACATTCGGCCTAGGGCCATGTCCTCATTCGATCGGGCTAACCTTAATCGGCCGAACCATGTCCATTCCTATGATTGTCCATTCGGTCGACCACCTTAGTTCGGTCACCACATCAACATTTGGCCCATTCATTCCCCATGATTCTGGTTCGACCCAAGTATACAAAGATGGGAACACACACTTGAACAAAAATTCATGACAACATGCATGGGTATGAGGTAATCCAAGCATAAACTAAGTATTTCAATCAGATAAAATGTTTAGTCAAACAACCTTCCCATTCTTTTATAAGATGTTAAGGGTGACCTATGCCCTAACCTAAAAATCTAAGTTTTATACTTAGAAACTAATCGTGTTCAATTGTTCACAACTTGTCATTGGTCTATGTTAATTTAAACATGAAACAAGTAACAAGATGTGCTAAGTAGCCTAAATTGGTTAGGTGTGTGTATAACCCATCACAAGTGAACCAAGACAGATTGTTGACCAAGACTGAAAGGTGTTAGCCAACTCTAGGGCTAACACACACACACACACAAACACTTATAACATATACTTATAAGTTACAACGAGAAATCAGTACAGGATCGTGAAAATATCAAGAACAACAAAGAGCGCGTGCATTTCTTGGTTATACTTAGTCAACCACAACAACTACAAGGTGAGTTCATACGCCCCTTTTCTAATCTTAACTGATTTTAACTCTCGGGGCTGAAAAACATGCTAAATCTTTTATTTACTTAAAAGTTTTAGTACATCATATTGATTGTACTATGATTTAGATAATACTGTTTGACTTTATTATCGCTTATCATTGTATGCATGCATGCATGTCTGATCATATCATAACTGAGTTAACTAGGATGAAACATGATATATGTAGCTTCATGAATCATCAACACACTAGAATAATGTTAGTTATAAGATTATATCTTAGATAACTTTATTAATCTTACATGAACGAACAATGAGATTATCACAAGGTAACATGATGACAATAACAACAACAAACGAGAATGATATGAAGATAACATATCTTCACCATATCATTCACCACCAGAGTTAGCTAAGTGTGATAAAACTAGTTCTTAACACACTATGCTTACAACTCGGTACAGATTATGGGATAACATGAAACAAACATCAAGGAGAACAAGAATGATGATCATGTCTACATGACATCATTCACCACCTGAGCTGACGAAGTGTAGTAAGACTAGTTCTTATAACACTGTGGTGGCAACAGGGTGAAGACTATGAGACAACAAGAATGATAATCATGATAATGTAACTTCATGATAACAACATCATTCACACAACGACTAACATGGTATAATAAGACAAGTTCTTATATAACTTTGTTAAAAACTACGAGAACACATAACACTGAGAACAAACAACATTGGTGAACACAAAAACAATTGATTACTACTGAACTGTCTGTGTTATATCACATCAATCATGTGCCATGTATTCAAGTTTAACATTGTAAGTCCCTCAACACGAATCATTTACCAGTTAGTTTGACGTGACTAAACCGATGATAGCATAGTGGTACCATAGGTTTGACAAACCTTCGGCTGGTAGGGCCAGTATGTTGATCGTATTTATCATTTGGCCGGTAACGTATGACAGGTGACAGGGCTACAACAGTCAGGGTCTGGTAAGCGACACATGGTGATAATAATCTACAGTGACAATTGTAATTAATCCTTCGATTCTATTGACTAGTAGACTGAGGAATTGACTTTCTTTCATGTCACATTATTGGTAGTAGTTTCGTTGAAGGCAATGAGAACATCAAAGTGGTAGAGGTAAATTGGATGCATTGTGATCTGATTACGTGAGGATCACAATGGATTCATTTTAGGCTCTATGCATGTCAAGCGGAGAACATATATCAATTGGTTAACTAACACTTTTATTATTAGTAGTGACTGACAGTTAACCCCACAAGTGAGAGAATAATAACAAGGATAAGATTAAATTTATCTACTTTCCTTAAAACACTGAGGGTTTATCAACACTTCGGTTTGATAACTAAACCCTTCTTACTATATAATTCTACATATAACACACAGGGTGATGAACATGATCCATGGTGAATATCAAAAGGGTTGAACACATGTGAGATGTAAATGGGGATCTATAGTTGTATTGCAATTGGTGTGGAGTCCTATTAGGTATGTGGTGGGATGTCGGTTGGGGCTTGTTCCCCTACGTATGCCCTATATATAAGCATATCTAATAGGATGAGATACTACTTGTAAATATAACTATGGAGAGGCCATTTCTTGAGACAAATGAATCAAACATTCACAAGAATCATGTATGACATTGTGATTGTGAATGTGAACAAATCAATGTTTTCAATTACTAAACTTATGAACTCACCAACCTAGTGTTGACTTTGTTTAAATGCATGTTTTCTCAGGTGACGAACAGGTTTAGTCACCAGCATTCAGGGATTTAGCTAGTGGACTTTTAGAAGACCTAGCTACATTTTGTTTCGAGCATACTTTTGAATGACAAAACAATGAATCATCTTTTGTAGATCTTGTACAGTTACAAGATAGAAACTCATTGATTCTTTTGGATAGATTTACTTAGTTAAATTATGAACGAAACATTGTAATTTAACTTTGTAATTCTATATCATTGTCATGTTAGCATTTCTCATTTATATATCATGTGCTATGCAAACAATCTGATCATTTTGATTATCAAACGATATCGCGCCCCGAGAACCTTCCGCCCGACGGGAAAGTCGATCCAGCCCGTCGGCTCGGGGTGTGACAGATTGGTATCAGAGCAATGGTTATGGAGAAATATAGGCCATATTACTTAAACGGTTTGGCCTAGACTATAACCTAGGGAACCTCATGTAGAGAACATACAATATAGGATTTTGTTTGCATACGTCTTCTGCATTCGAACATTACACTAACCGATTTTCTTTCGGTTTTGATCAGAATGCCGCCTAGAAGACAGCCTCGTTTGTTACCACCACCACCGCAGTCACCTCACTCATCAACACCTACACCACCATCATCTCCTCATCTACCTCCTCCACCTCCGCCACCACCCAACCATGAATTGGATCCTGCTACAATCGCACTGGCCACACTGCTGACCAGTCAACTGAGGGAAGTCATCCCTGACATGATGAAGAGGATCAAATCCAATAGTGGCAACCATACTGGCCACTCATCTGGTGAAGGCAGTGGCAACACCAGACACCAGCAAGATTACTCCTACAAGAGCTTTGTAGGATGCAAGCCACCGACCTTCAGTGGCAATGAGGGAGCCGTCGGATTGATCCAATGGATCGAGAAGATGGTAACAACTCTTGATATCAGTGGTTGTCCTGATCAGTACAAAGTCAAGTATGCTGCTGGCTCGTTCAACAAACGAGCACTGACTTGGTGGAACGCTCAAGTTCAAGTCAGAGGAAGAGATGAGGCGTTGTCAATGCATTGGGAAGACTTTAAGACTATGCTGAGGGCAGAGTTTTGCCTGAGGAACGAACTGAAGAAGGTTGAAACTGAGCTACTCAACCTTCTCATGATCGGTGCTGGGCATCTGGCCTACACCACAAGATTTCATGAGCTGGCAACATTGGCACCGGATATACTGCCAACACTGGAGAAAAGAATCGAGTGGTATGTTGGTGGACTACCGGCATGTATTCAAGGACATGTGATCGCTGCTCATCAACAACCCTAGAGATGGCTGTTACTCTGTCATCAACACTGAGAGATGTGATGGTTGCCTCTGGGGCACTGAAGAAATAAGCTGAAGCATCGAAGGTTGGAAGTTCAAGGAAGCCGGACAAACGCCCGTCTAAGAAACAAAAAGTGGTCAAGAACTTTGCTGCGACCACCCAAACACCAATGGCTAACAAACCACCACCACTACAGACCAAGAGGCCCTACACTGGCACAACACTTTTGTGCAACAACTGTCAGTATCATCACCTACCAACTTCCCAGTGCCGGCAATGCAACAATTGCGGGAAGTTTGGTCATTTGGCCAATTAATGCCGGGGCACGGGAGCCTAGAACAGAAACAACAATGCAGCTACTACTGCTGCTGCTGACAACAGGCCTTGCTACAACTGTGGCGCGCCTGGGCACTTTTCTCGGATTGTTCCAACAAGAATCAACAAAGGGCTCAAGTAGCTAGAGGACGAGCCTTTCAGATCAGAGCAGCTACTCCTCGACAAGACCCGAATGTGGTCACGGGTACATTTCTCCTATCTGACTTTTATGCATCTATATTATTTGACACTGGTGCGGATCAGAGTTTTATCTCATCCGACTTTGCATGCCGTCTTAATCATGTTGTGGAATCTCTAGACTCCCCTTATACTATTGAGATAGCAAATGGCAAACAGATAACAGTTGACATAGTACTTAGGAACTGCTCACTAACACTTGTCGATCACACATTTTCCATCGATTTGATACCGATGGAACTGGGCAGTTTCGATATCATCGTCGGAATGGATTGGCTATCTCTTAACAGAGTTGAGTTCGTCTGTTCTGAAAAGCTGCTACGTATTCCGGTAGAGAACAATCATGTTTTGGAAATTCACGGAGATCAAGCAAACCGTAGTGTCAAGATAATATCCTGCATGAAGGCTCGCAAGTACCTAAGAAAACATTGCATCGCATTCCTAGCTCACGTGGTAAAGAAAGACAAGAAAGCGATCAAGATTCAAGACGTACCAATTGTGAAAGACTTTGCGGACGTGTTTCCGGATGACTTACCGGGATTGTCTTCGGAGAGATCTTTGCAGTTCCGAATTGACTTAATTCCAGGAGTGGTTCCTGTAGCTAAGTCTACTTATAGACTCGCACCATCAAAAATGCAGGAATAGTCCAATCAATTACAAGAGCTACTCGATAAGGGATTCATTCAACCGAGTTTTAACCGTGGGCAGCTCCGGTTCTCTTTGTCAAGAAGAAGGATGGATCTTTCAGAATGTGCATCGATTACAGAGAGCTCAACAAACTAACCATCAAGAATCGGTACCCGTTACCGAGGATTGATGATCTGTTTGATCAGTTACAGGGAGCTCAGTACTTTTCAAATATAGACCTGCGTTCAGGTTATCACCAGCTTCGGATTCAAGAGGAGTACATACCCAAGACGGCCTTTCGTACCCGATATGGTCACTACGAATTCATGCTGATGCCTTTCGGATTGACGAACGCACCGGCAGTGTTCATAGATTTAATGAATCGGGTGCGCAAGCTGTACCTGGATCAGTTCGTTATCATCTTTATTGATGATATACTGATTTATTCAAGAAGCGAGAAGGAACATGAACAACACCTCATGAAAGGTTTGGAACTTCTGAAAGACGAACAACTCTATGCCAAATTCTCCAAGTGTGAATTCTGGCTAAGAGAAGTTCAGTTCTTGGGTCATGTGATTAACATTAATGGTATTCATGTGGATCTGGCCAAGATTGAAGCAATCAAGAACTGGGATGTGCCCACAACACCGACAGAGATCAGATCATTCCTAGGATTGGCGGGTTATTACAGGAGATTCATTTCGAATTTCTCTAAAATAGCCTTGCCTCTCACAAAGCTGACACAGAAGAGTGAACCATTCATGTGGACACAGAAACAAGAAGACGCATTCCAAACACTGAAACAAAGATTGTGCAATGCTCCAATCTTAACACTCCGAGAGGGCAATGATGACTTTGTAGTATACTGTGATGCTTCCCATCAGGGACTAGGCTGTGTTTTAATGCAACGAGACAAAGTTATTGCCTACGCATCCAGACAGCTGAAAATACACGAGAAGAAATACACAACACATGACTTAGAACTGGGAGCTATTGTCTTTGCTTTAAAGAGTTGGAGACATTACCTGTATGGTACCAAATGCACTATATTCACAGATCACAAGAGTCTAAAGCACATATTTGATCAGAAGGAGCTTAACATGAGACAGAGACGTTGGGTTGAGCTCCTGAACGATTATGATTGTGTGATCAAATACCATCCAGGCAAACCTAATGTTGTAGCTGACGCTTTGAGCCAGAAGGAAAGAGTCAAACCCTTGTGCGTTCGAGCAATGGGAATGACTGTGCAAACAAGCCTGAGAGATCAAATCATACAAGCACAACAAGAAGCAATGGCAAGAAACAACTTGAAGAGTGAGCTCGATTGTGGAGCCGAGAAACATTTTGAGACCAGACAAGATGGAATTATCTATTTTCAGGATCGTGTTTAGATCCCGGCAGTAGATGAACTTCGAACACTCATCTTTGACGAGGCACACAAGACACATTATTCCGTTCATCGTGGTGCCGACAAGATGTACCAAGATCTTAGGTCATTTTATTGGTGGCCGGGTATGAAGAAGGATGTTGCTACTTATGTTGGCAAATGTTTAACATGTGCCAAGGTCAAAGCCGAACACCAGAAACCGTCCGGTTTGCTGGAACAACCAGAGATACCACAATGGAAGTGGGAACAAATAGCGATGGATTTTATTACCAAGCTACCCCGTACTTCCAGCGGATATGATTCTATATGGGTCATCATTGATCGATTGACCAAATCCGCACACTTCTTGCCGATCAGAGAAAACTACAAGACGGAGAAACTAGCAAAACTTTATGTCAATGAAATAGTAGTACGGCACGGTGTGCCTTTATCTATTATTTCTGACCAGGACAGTCGATTTACATCGCGGTTCTGGCAATCATTACAACAATCCTTAGGGACAAGTGTCAACTTGAGCACCGCTTATCATCCACAAACGGATGGACAAAGCGAGCGAACGATTCAAACCCAAGAGGATATGTTGAGGACTTGCATCCTAGACTTCGGTGGAAGTTGGGATAAACATTTACCATTCATTGAGTTCTCCTACAACAACAGCTACCACAGCAGTATCCGTTCGAAGCACTCTACGGTAGAAAATATCGGTCTCCAATTTGTTGGACCGAAGTGGGAGACAACAGAATCACTAGGCCTGAACTTATTCAGGAGACTACTGATAAGATAGCCCAGATTCAACAGAGACTACAAGCAACACGTAGCCGCCAAAAGAGTTAAGCAGACAAATGGCGTAAGCCTTTGGAATTCCAAGTGGGTGACCGAGTCATGTTGAAAGTGTCCTCGTGGAAAGGCGTGGTTCGTTTTGGGGCTAAAGGCAAACTAGCACCAAGGTATGTCTGACCGTTTGAGATAACTCAACGTATAGGTCCTGTGGCATACAGACTCAAACTTCCTGATGAACTCAGTGGAGTACACAATGTATTTCATGTATCGAATCTCAAGAGATGTCTCGCTGATGAATCATTGATCATACCTCTGGAAGAGATACAAGTAGATGAACAACTGCATTTCATTGAAGAACCTGTAGAGATTATGGATCATGAAGTCAAGAGACTGAAATGAAGTTGTATTCCTATTGTAAAGGTTCGTTGGAACTCCAAGTGCGGACTAGAATTTACCTGGGAGCGTGAGGATCACATGAAGACAAAGTATCCCCACCTGTTTGAAGAAGTAATGCCCGACAATGATGCTTAAATTTCGGGACGAAATTTCTTTAACAAGGCGACACTGTGACATCCAGTACTTGATTGTCCGACAAGTCCGTACGATACGTGTACTTTTACTATTTACTGTGTGTAAATACAATGTGTAAACAGTGTGTGACAACAGAACTCAAATAACAAACAACAATTGCGCTTGTTTAAGTGAAAACTTAAATATTGTATGTACAACAACTCACGATAAACAACAGTTGCATGTATTTAAGTGAAAACTTAAGTACAGTTAATACAACAAATCAAGAGAAACAAAAGTGTACAAACAAACGACAAGAACATATCGGTTGCGATCTGATATCCATAGATGTTAGGAATCAGATGGCCGATAACTCAGTATGAAAACAATGTGAAATAAAGGTTAACAATGTGGAAACAGGCAAGCTTAGTTGAGTCCGTCAGTGAGGAAATACAACACAACACTTAAATTCAGTATCGTTTCAGAATAACGAACTGGCAGTGTGTTTACGTGGGTGACGATTCATCAAACATATCTGTGAGTTTAATGTTCTGAAATGATGAATGAAAAGTAGAAAACAAAAAAACCAGAAAGTGAAACCATCGTCGTGTTCGTTCGGGTGACGATTCGAATGAATACGCGCGAAGGTGACGCGATCTGACGAAACATTTAAAATAAACGTTTACGATGAAATAAATTAAGAAAAATGAATTTAAAATATTTACTAGGAATAATCACCTTAAAAACCTAAAAATAAAGCTATTTATTTAAAATCCGTAAAACACACGATTTCGTTCCGGAAACGCGATAAAAACAAGAACCGAGCAAACGAAACGAACCCGAACACCCCCAGAATATAAATAATCTAAATGAGGCCATCTTCTTCATTTATCACCTCCACACTCTCTCTCTAAAACCAAAACCTGGAACTTTCTCTCTCTAGGTTTTCTCACCTTCAACCACCAAGAACTCTCTCATCCCTTGACCAAATCATCTCATCTTGGTGCCAAATCGAAGCTACAATCATCCTCTACAAGAAAGTACAGCCGATCTAGAGCAGAAACCAACCGAAACCTAGGTATATGGGTTGCAAGTTTCGGATTTTAGGGTTTTGTAACCCATGTTCGAAACATCTTCCTAAAACGGGTTCATACCACTTCAAAACCTTAGGGGAATCACATTACAACGTCCTAGGAACTTGAGTAAACCTCTTTGGTTGAGATTGGGGCTCGAAATGTGGGGTTGCACGTATGGGTTCGAATGGCCGAAGGAAGAATTTCCAGCCAGGCCGAATGGCCAAGGCCGAATGGGTCTCTTTCGCTCGGTTCATCCATTCGGTCGGGTGGAGTAAGTTCATTCGGGGAAAAGCCATTCGGTCCAGCTAGACATTAGCACCAGGATCCTTTCATTCAGCCAAATACATTCGGCCTTAGGGCCATGTCCTCATTCGATCGGGCTAACCTTATTCGGCCGAACCATGTCCGTTCCCATGATTATCCATTCGGTCGACCACTTTAGTTCGGCCACCACATAAACATTCGGCCCATTCATTCGACCCATGATTCTGGTTCGGCCCAAGTATACAAAGATGGGAACACACACTTGAACAAAAATTCATGACAACATACATGGGTATGGGGTAATCCAACATTACTACAAAGGTGGCATAAATTGGTTAAAGAATTAAATAGAAACCTAGAAATCACTCGTTTCAAAGTATAAACTAAGTATTTCAATGAGACAAAATGTTTAGTCAAACAACCTTCCCATTCTTTTATAAGATGTAAAGGTTGACCTATGCCCTAACCTAAAAATATAAGCTTTATACTTAGAAACTAATCGTGTTCAATTGTTCAGAACTTGTCATGGTCTATGTTAATTTAAACATGAAACAAGTAACAAGATGTGCTAAGTAGCCTAAATTGGTTAAGTGTGTGTATAACCCATCACAAGTGAACCAAGACCGATTGTTGACCAAGACCGAAAGGTGTTAGCCAACTCTAGGGCTAACACACACACACACAAACACTTATAACATATACTTATAAGTAACAAACAACATGAAATCAATACAGTATCGTGAAAACAATATCAAGAACAACAAAGAGCGTGTGCATTTCTTGGTTATACTTAGTCAACCACAACAACTACAAGGTGAGTTCATACGCCCCTTTTCTAATCTTAACTGATTTTAACTCTCGGGGCTGAGAAACATGCTAAATATTTTATTTTCTTAAAAGTTTTAGTACATCATATTGATTAGACTATGATTTAGATAATATTGTTTGACTTTATTATCGCTTATCATTGTATGCATACATGTCTGATCATATCATAACAGAGTTAACTAGGATGAAACATGATAATTGTAAAATCAGTGCCGGAAACACCACCGGAACAGTGATCTACACAGTAACATGAACAGTAAATCAAGTACAAATTTCAGTTGTTACTCAAATATCACTATCATTTCATGTTATTATAGAACAGATTCAACATCATTTCATAAACGAAACTAAGAAACATGGTTCATCAGTCAGATAATTACCTGACAATACAGAACCATCATGTGATTGATTTTTAGAATTCTATTATGTATAAACGTAAGTGAGGCTTTACAAAACAAAACAAGGGATGGCGTTACGTGAATGCTAAATCGACGGATTACTCGTAGAGGTGACGATCTGTACGAATACATCTGAAAGTTTAACGTTCTGAACGATATCCAATAATTAGAAAACCATATTGAAAAGTGTAGTTATCGTCGTATTCGTACAAGTGACGATTCGAACAAATACGCGCGACAACTGTACGATTCGATTTAAACTGTAATTTAAATAATTTTCAGAAAATTTTAAGAACCGGAAGATATTTAGTTAATTTACTAGGAATAACCATCTAAAATAAATTTAGAAAAGTTTTTTAGAAGCGTAACGTTTCGTTACAAAAAACTAAACGAAACCGACGTTTTACGCGAAATCGAGCAACCGAAACGAACCCGAACTCACTCGGGGTATAAATACCCCAAATGAATCATCTTCTTCATTTAATCCTTTCACTCTCTCTCTAAAATCAAAAACCTGGAACTTTCTCTCTCTAGAAAGGTCAAACTTCTACCACCTAGATCTCACTCGTTTCTCGACGAAATCTCGCGTTCTTGGTGTCAAAACAACCACATCAACACATAGAACTCGAAAGTACAGACGATCTGAGCTTTGAAACATCCATTTTGAGGTAACAATGCGATTTTGTCACGGTTTGAGGGTTTTCAAAACCCTAGTTTCTACCCATCTTGAAACCAGGTTTAAACCTTTCCACCCATAGGGAAATCTCACCAAACCACCTTAGGATTATGTAGGAACTTGTTAACCTTTGTATCCATGCCATGGAACTCGAAAATGGGTGCTTCCTTGTTGCTGAGATCGAGAGGCCGAAGGGGTTTTCCCCAGCTCACCGAATGAGCTTGATGTCTACATTCGGCCGAAAGGCTAGCCGAAGCAGCACACATTTGACCCCAACCCCATTCGCTAAAACCCTCCATTCGGTCGACCATACCACTTTCGGCAAAGGGTGATTCGGCTCAGGCTTCATGCAGCCAAGTCCATACGGCCACGCCCCCCCTTCGGCCATGCAGACCTTCATTCGATCGACCATGACCCCATTCGGCCACCCCCTATTCGGCTGTCATCTTCACCCGGCCAAGCTTTCACTCGGTCGCCCATGCAAACCCTCATTCGGCCTAACCCAAGTCAGTCGGCTCAAGTACTTCGGCCCAGCACCTCCTTCGGCCTATGATGGTTCGGTCCAGATGTTTCGGATTGGGTGCTTGCACATGGGATAAGTTACAAGATCGAGGGCATGGCCTAACACACATGAGGGCATGTGTGGGATTGTGTATTGCATGCATGAAGCTTGATTTTGTGTGTGTGTGCGTGGGATATTAAGGTTTCATAACAATCAAACAATTTTGGGATTAGCTATAGATCAAACATAGAATTATCAGGCACAAGAATAATATGAATTTATTATGGAATAAAGAACTAAGATCTCTTTCAATGATCATGAGGATTATATCATGAAGGTGGGTCAAAGATGCAAGAATTCATTAAAGAAAACAAGGAATTAGGTTTTCTAAAGAGAATGGGCTTTCCTAAATCATACAAACAACTAGTTATGTGTTGTTAATAACCATTAAATTAGCTCAATACATTTGGGATTTATGGTGAAATCATGAAGGATTAAAACAGTAACTTAAGGTTTGGAGAGTTCATTTCATTATTAACACCTAACCTTAGGAAAATTCATAAAGATATGTAACCAATTTAGATGATTCAACTGAATCATCTAGGACTGGTTATTCAAAGCATTGATCAAGAGTCATTGGATACACAGAGGCTAGTAATGGGCCTGAAGTTAATCATATAGGATTAACACAAGCCCATCATGTTAATTATACTTTTCTCTTAAATAAGTTATGTTTTAATAAAAGAAAAGATATTTATAAACCCTATTAAATTAATTAAATGATTTCAAAATAAATGTGTAATTTAAAAAGAATTAACTTAAAACTGTTTTAACTAAAGACTTGTAATGAATATTGGTGGGATTAGGGTTAGTAATGGGTAATACGTCTAGACTATATAGAAGGAATCCTAGAAACACATTAGTTACATAGGACACTTAGTTGCACACCGAGACCAAAGCCCTAGATGCGTCTATTATAAATACTTATCTAAAGATACATAGTCGACAATCAACGAGCGTGCATACCTTTGTGGTTCATTTGCACAGCAACACAAGTGAGTTCATTGGCCCTTTTCTAAACATTTTTGTGTTCAAACGCGGGGCTGAGAAGCATGCGTAAACCTTTTTCTTTAAATATATTTTACGTAATTGCTTTTAATTATTGTATGTTTTATATATACATGTTTATACTCCTAGACTCCTGTCTAGGTATGTGTTATGCAGAACTAACTAAAGAATAAATTAATTACTCTTATGAGTAATACCTAAATTCTAAAACTCTAAAACAAACACTTAGTCCATCAAAACTCAAATTCTCGGAATCTAAGTTGGAAGTGAAACCAAGAGAACTAAAGCTAAGGATCAAATTCTAAGGAATCTAAATCAGTGTATGATCAGTAAAACTAAGGATCCTATTCAAGAATCTATAATCATTGTGGAACTCATAGAAAGCTAAAGATCAGAATCAAGAGACTCAAGGGAATCGTAACCGTGTGTGAATCAATGAAATAATGAAATCATTAAAATCTAATGAAATCATTAATGTGTAAGCTAAAGTGGATGTCAGTTGTATGTAAATCAAGACCACATGTAACACACGGAAAGTCCCGTCATAAATAGTAGACTCTTGTAGTCAAGCTATATGGGCATAATTAAAACAATCAAACGAATTCAAGAGAACAAAGACGATCAAGAATCAAAGTATATCCTAAAGTCCTGACATCTACGGTAGACCTGAGGGTCAAGCTGATATGGGCAAAACATGAAAGTCCCGACGCATACAGGTAGACTCATTTTGGGTCATGCCTGATATGGGCCATGTGTGAGACGGTACAACTTGGACACCACCAACAACTAAGTCTAATTGATTGAGTCACACAAGGCCCAATCATCATGTCTTAGTTGTAATTAAATGATTAATTATTGATTTAGTTAAGCATTTAATGTTATATTTCTACAAGTGCTTTGGGTAATCATGTAGGCATGGTGAACTCAGGAAATCAGAGGTATTTCAATTTGTGGAAAATCAAACTCTAAAATGAAGATGGGTGGTGGGTAAAACGCTTAATTATCATTAACAGCAATGTCCTATGTGGCTTAGTATGTGGTGGGATGGCGTCTGGGCGGTTTGTAGGCTCGACCCTTTCGTATGCCCTATATATAAGCATACCGAGTTGGATGATACAGGTGATGTTAATGAGGTTAAGGTTGTTACCGAAGCGATTGGTAAGTGCTAATGTATACATGTTTCTAGACTTCTAAACGAAATGTTTGAAACTAGAATGGGAATGAAACTGGAAGATAGGTAAGACGCCTAATTATCATTAACAAGAATGTCCTATGTGGATTAGTATGTGGTGGGATGGCGTCTGGGCGGGTTGTAGGCTCGACCCTTTCGTATGACCTATATATAAGCATACCGAGTTTGATGATACAGGTGACGTGAATGAGGTTAGGGTTGTTGCCTAAAAGATTTGTAACAGGCTATTCTTTTAAAAAGGAATTGTATGTTAGGTAAAATGCTTAATTATCATTAACAAGAATGTCATATGTGGTTTAGTATGTGGTGGGATAGCGTCTGGCGGGTTGTAGGCTCGACCCTTTCGTATGCCCTATATATAAGCATACCGAGCTGGATATTACAGGTGATGTTTATGAGGTTCGGTTGTAACCTAAAAAGGGTTTGCAAAAGCTACTTTTCGAAAACTAAACTACATGAACTCACCAACCATTGTGTTGACTTTGTTTTCTTTCATGCTTTTTAAGGTGATGTACATGATTAAGCTAAGGTTTCGGGAATGCATGCTAGGATGCCAGTTAGAGGACCTAGTAGTTTTTGGGAAGCACATATTTTGTTGACTACTGTGAATCACTTTTGATATCTTGTACGGTTACAAGATAGTAGACTTATGATTCATTTGTTAGATTTACTTGATTAAATTATCAAACGTTGACAATTGTAATTTAACTTTGTAAACTCTAGTTTAATGTCATGGTGCTACAGTTATTCTTAACATTGATGCTATGTAAACAATCTGATCATCACGATTATCACTTCCGATATCGCGCCCCGGGAACCTTCCGCCTGACGGGGAAGTCGATCCAACCCGCCGGCTCGGGGTGTGACAGATTGGTATCAGAGATCAAGGTTATATAGAATAATAGGTCATTTACTTAAACGGTTTGGCCTAGACTATAACTTAGGGATCCTCATATAAAGAACATAGGATTTAAGCTTGCATTGTGTCTTTTACATTTGGTCATTACGCTAACCGATATTCTTTCGGGTATAAGCAGAATGTCACCAAGAAGACTACCATCACCACCTTCTCCTACACAGGAGACGGACCCTGCAGCCGTTGCACTCGCAACCCTAGTTACTGAACTGATGATGACGGTTCTCCCTGGAATCATCACAGTCATGAGCGGTGGTGAGAACACTCGATGCTACCCGAAGACAGTCACGGGAACTGAAGAATTGGTACAAGGAGAAACAAGAAGAGAAAACGATGTCGTTCTAAGAAATCAAGAGACCCTATAATTTACACAGAGGTTGTTCCCCTTCGCCAGATGGCCGTTGCTCCAGAGTCAGAGTTTTGTAAGCGATATGATGGAAAGGCCCCTCTTTGCACTAGCTGCCACTATCACCACCGTGCTGAAACCCCATGCAAACAATGCACCCGTTGTGGTAAGATGGGCCATTGGGGATCATCAATGCAGATCTTCGATGGAATTATTATGCAAACAGAATGCTAGCAAATTTTCTTTATGTGCCACGTGCGGTTTTCACCATGCTGAGCATAAACTGTGCAAACATTGCCTAAATTGCGGGAGGAAGGGATACTGGAGTCGTGATTGTAATAATCCCTCGACTCATAATCAGAACCCTGGAAATACTACATATCCCCTTCCTCGACACAGAAAGGATTGCTATGTGTGCGGAATGTCCGAACACGTAGCACAAGACTGCCCCGTGAGGGTATTTTTAGCAGATCCTACGCATTCGGAGGAAATGGTTGCTTTACCAGCTTCTGATGCAAGTTTGGGGTGGGATGACCCCATAGGTATGCATATTTCATCCTGTTACGTTGAATTATTTATTGGCGTGCTAATTTGAAATGCATACCCCGTTGTGGCTTTAGAAACAATAAATCTAAGGAACCTGTAAGCAAACTCGATGCTAATAAGATAGTAGGAATAGTAATATAAGAAAGCCTTAGGACAAATAAGCATTAAGTAAATAAATAAAGATAGGGTGATTTTTAATTACAGTCTAGTTACTATAATTAGGTAAAGAACCTTACCTAATTAGAGCACTAAAAGGCCGTAGAAATTCAAATGCTAAAGCTAGTGTGTAAGCTGACACTTTCTCACCTAGACCTCATAGAACTCGAATCACTGGATTTAGAGAACTCTGATTCTAGGATGTTAGGACAGGATGAATGTTAGAACTGTGCTGGAAACAAAGCTAAACTAGATAAGCAGATCAAGGGAAATCAATCGTGAATACGAGACGAAAATATGCCAGAGACAGCATTCCGAATGAGATATGGGCATTCCGAGTTTACGGTAATGCCTTTCAGATAGCAGAATGCACCCATGGTTTTCATGGACCTCATGAACCGAGTGTACAAACCGTATCTGGATCAATTTGTCATTGTCGTTAGGGATGACATACTGATTTAGTCTAAGAGCAAGGCAGAAAACGAACGACCTCTCAGGAAGATTCTAGAGCTATTAAAGAAAGAGCAACTACTCTATGCTAAATTCCCCAAGTGTGAAGTAGGCTAAGAATAGTAACAATTGGCACAACAGTTGCAATAAGCCACATAAGTCACACGACTTTTGGATAGAAGTAAGGTAAATACACAACATCTCGGAGATGTGTATCGGATTACTTAAAGGGTAAATCATTACCCGTATCCTAATATAACTACCATATTTTAGGTAGACCTCCCCAACATGTAAAGTACACCTTCAAAACTTAGAACAAATTTAACAGGTGGTGAAGTATGAATATAGTTATATAAAATAACCTAGAATTCACCATGCGTGACTTAGAGATCTAGATCGGAAGATCAAGACCTAGAGTCGTTAGAACCACCCATGAAAACTTTATAGAGTGTGTTAGAGGGTAGAGCTGAAAGATAGCGTGAAGCGAAACCGAATGGAATACCTACTACAAAAATAGTGGGTGGATTTCCTGCGGTTGATGAACCGAGAAACTTATTCTCAAGAAAGCACATAGAGACAGATAATTAATGCATCCAGGCGTCGATAAAATGTAATGAGACTTACAGAGATTTTATTGGTGGCCAGGAATGAAGAAAGACGTAGCCGGATGCGGCGGTCGATGCCTTATGTGTGCAAGGGTAAAGGCGGAACACCAGAAACCGTCAGGGTTACTGGAACAGCCTGAGATTCCGCTCTGGAAGTGGGAAAAAATAGCTATGGATTTCAATATCAATCTACCCCGCACTTCTAGTGGTCATGATACCACTTGGGTCGTCAATGATCGATTGACAAAAATATGCCCTCTTCTTGCCAAAGCATGAGACCTTCACAACGGATAAAACGGCGAAACTATACATCAACAAGATAGTGATACGTCATAGTGTACCATTGTCTATCATTTCGATTAGAGACCGCAAATTCACATTAAGGTTCTCGCGAACATCGCAGAAACCTCTAGGGATGTACTTAAATCAGAGTACAGCTCACCATCCACCAACGGACGGTCCAAGCTAACGTACAATACAGACCCTGGAGGATATGTTGGGAACCTATGTGTTAGATTTCGGTGGGAATTGGGACTCTCACTTGCCACTGATTAAATTCTCCTACGACAACAATTACAATAGTAGCATTGAATGCACATCATTCGAGGCTCATTAAGGACAGAAATGTCGGTCACCAAACTGTCGGACTGAGATAGGAGATAATCGAACAACTAAACCAGAGTTTAGTCGAGAAACTATTGACAAGATTGATCAGATTCAACAAAGGCTACAAACAACAAGGAGCAGACAGAGGAGCTAAGCCGATAAATGGCGTAAGCCGTTGAAATTTCAAGTGGGAAAGCGAGTCAAGTTAAAGGTATCCCCAAGGAAAGGTGTAATCCATATTGGAATGAAAGACAAATTAGCACCATGATACGTAGGACCGTTCGATCTCATCGAACGTATTGGTCCTGTGGCGTATAGACTAAGATTACCAGATGGACTTAGTGGTGTGCATGACGTGTTTCATGTCTCTAACTTGAAGAAATGCTTTACTGACGAATCGCTCGTCACACCAGTTGAAGAAATTCAATTGGACGAACCTTTACACTTAATAGAAGAACCTGTGGAGATTATGGATCGCAAGGTTAAACAATTAAGGCGAAGCCGTACTCCGATTGTCAAGGTTCGTGGGAATTCAAAGCGCGGACCCGAGTTTACTGGGGAACGCGAAGATCATATGAAGTCCAAGTATCCCCACCAGTTTACAGAGGTAGCCGTACCTGATAACGATTCTTAAATTTCGGGAAGAAATTTCTCTACCAAGGGGATGCTGTAACATCAGGGCCGGAAACGCCACCGGAACAGTGATCTACACAATAACATGTACAGTAAATCAAATACAAATTTCAGTTGTTACTCAAATATCACTATCATTTCATGTTATTATAGAACAGATTCAACATCATTTCAGAAACAAAACTCATAAACATGGTTCATCAGTCAGATAATTACCTGACAATACAGAACCATCATGTGATTTATTGTTAGAATTCTATTATGTATAAACGTATGTGAGGCTTTACAAAACAAAACAAAAACGGATGGCCTTACGTGAATGCTAAATCGACGGATTATTCGTATAGGTGACGATCTGTATGAATACATCTGAAAGTTTAACGTTCTGAACGATATCCAATAATTAGAAAACCATATTGAAAAGTGTAGTTATCGTCGTATTCGTACGAGTGACAATTCGAACAAATACGCGCGACAACTGTACGATTCGATTTAAACTGTAATTTATATAATTTTCAGAAAATTTAAATAACCGGAAGATATTTAGTTAATTTACTAGGAATAACCATCTAAAATAAATTTACAAACGTTGTTTTAGAAGCGTAACATTTCGTTACGAAAAAAGAAACGAAACCGACGTTTTACGCGAAATCGAGCAACCGAAACGAACCCGAACTCACCCGGGGTATAAATACCCCAAATGAATCATCTTCTTCATTTAATCCTTTCACTCTCTCTCTCTAAATCTCGCGTTCTTGGTGTCAAAACGACCACATCAACACATAGAACTCGAAAGTACAGAAGATCCGAGCTTTGAAACATCCATTTTGAGGTAACAATGCGATTTTGTCACAGTTTGAGGGTTTTCAAAACCCTAGTTTCGACCCATCTTGAAACCGGGTTTAAACCTTTCCACCCATAGGGAAAAAAGAACTAAGATCTCTTTCAATGATCAAGGGGATTATATCATGAAGGTGGGTCAAAGATGCAAGAATTCATTAAAGAAAACAAGGAATTAGGGTTTTCTAAAGAGAATGGGCTTTCCTAAATCATACAAACAACTAGTTATGTGTTGTTAATAACCATTAAATTAGCTCAATACATTTGGGATTCATGGTGAAATCATGAAGGATTAAAACAACAAGTTAAGGTCTGGAGAGTTCATTTCATTATTAACACCTAACCTTAGGAAAATTCATAAAGATATGTAACCAATTTAGATGATTCACCTGAATTATCTAGGACTGGTTATTCAAAGAGTTGATCAAGAGTCATTGGATACACGGAGGCTAGTAATGGGCCTGAGGTTAATCATATATGATTAACACAAGCCCATCATGTTAATTATACTTTTCTCTTAAATAAGTTATGTTTTAATAAAAGAAAAGATATTTATAAACCCTATTAAATTAATTAAATGATTTCTAAATAAATTTATAATTTAAAACGAATTAACTTAAAACTGTTTTAACTAAAGACTTGTAATGAATATTGGTGGGATCAGGGTTAGTAACGGGTAATACATCTAGACTATATAGAAGGAATCCTAGAAACACATTAGTAACATAGGACACTTAGTTGCACACCGAGACCTGTTACACCCCATAAAATCCAGGTCAGCATTGTATTTTATTTAAATATTTTTATAAATGACTTTGTACACGTGGCACTAGAATTAGTTTAATTTAGTGTGACACGTGGCACGACAGTACGAACACTGACACATGACTAGATAATTCGAGGAATTATCGACAAACAGCACACACGTGTCAAGACACACGAACGTTGGTGAACGTCTAGCACCCTGTGTAACACAACACTCGAAACCTCACGAAACACTCACACATTGAACTTGGAAGTTCAAACGAGACCAAACGATAGTTCGTAAACGTTAAAAGAGAAATGAACAGATCAAACACATTAAATTGGGCTTATTGGGCTCTTCAGGGACCCATCACGGTACGCGATGGCCCACAAGAGGATCTACCGCGGTACGCGATGCCGCCCAGTCGACAATATCTTTATAAAACCAAGATCATAATGCCTAGTCTACCAAATAACATAATTTCTTCGGCTGCACACTCAATCTCCCGACTTTCTTCTTCCTTTAGACACCTGCAACAACCTTGGAAGCCATTAGAGACCTCATTTCAAGCTTGGGAAGCTTAGAGAACTCAAAGGAGAAGGTCATCCAAGCTTGAGCACCATCCCTCCCTTCTTGCACTTATCGAATCCAACAATCCAGGAGTATTAGAAGCTGCAAAAACACAATTCTAGCAATCAAGAAGCATTAGAAGGTAGTATTTACATTCCCCCATAGCTAGAATGTTCATTCTACACCACTACACACACAAGCATGTGTTAAAACCCACATGCAAGCACCATGGCACCACATGCATGGGAATATGTTCTGGGTTTGATGATTTTAGTATGATTAATGATGATCTATGATGATTAGATAATGTTCTTTGATGATCTACGAAGGGGTGTGTGTGTGCATCACTTGATTTGGTCATGAATGGTTAAGAAACTCACATGCATGCATGATCTAAGGTTGCTAAATGAGATTTTGGTGATTGTAAATGTTGTTGATGATGATCTACATAATTAGTTATGTTAAAATGGTTAAAAACATGATATTTGATGAACCTTTCTATTTTAGTAACTTTTTAGTTACAAGTTGATGATTTGGTGAATATGATGAACATGCATGTATATTAATATGTTGTTTGATGGATAATTTGATGATTTGAATACTTAGAATATGATTTTTGATAATGTTCATGGTCATATTTAGCATGGTTGCGATATTTAGTAACTTTTAAAAGTAAAATGATGCTAGATGATAAATTTGGCTATATGAGCATGTCTAAATGATGTTAAATGGTTTATTATAATGATTTTGGACATAAAGATTAGAAGCATTTAGGTTGATCATTTGGGCAAAATAGCCTAAGTTACTATTTATAGTAACTTTCTTTTTACAAAAACCGACGTATGAACGTTTTGTATAATTTGAGCATACTAAGTGGTTTAATATGTTATAACATGATGAGGAGATGCTAAGTTAGATGGTTTCCGATATCACGTATACTATAAATGGAAACTTTCCATTTTAGGAAACTTTTGTGTGCTAACATGATGAAAATGACTTATGTGACTTCGTATGATGATGTACTATGTGTTAACATGATCACGTAGGACTGATGAGCATGCTAGAACTATAAAATTGTTATGTTTCGTGAACTTTCCAAAAATGGAAACTTACTATAATTAGTAAGTTGTCCATAGACGCGACTTGCGCATTTTTCACACAACGAGCACTTACACGATTGCTACATGATTCACAACCGTCACACGGTTCACCAACGGGTCATTGACTTGACAAGGTCAACTCTGGTCAACTTTGGTCAAACACGGTCAAACAAGGTCATTGTGGACCAACACAGTCAAACACGGTCAATGTGGACCAACACGAGCAAACACGGTCATTGTGGACCAACACGGACGAACATGAACAACTGAGAGTTGTTGAGCACAAACACGAGCACGGTCACTTACGCAAACTCACGTACGGTGTACGATACAGGTTGCCGGTGACCGACACGCAGTCTACGCAGGAGCTTACGCTTGCTTTAATACACGATCACTAAGGTGAGTTTACGGCCCCTCTTTACTCTTTTCAAACGCTTTTAAATAGGGGGAGAATACTAGTTGCATCGAGTCAAACATTACTGTTATTACAAACATTTTACTGTGTATGCTGGTTTATTGGACAAACATTAAGTGTTGAACTCGTTTTAAGCCCTCACAAATTCTTACCATTAATGTACGAACAACGTGGTTGATTTGAATGGATCCGTTTGGGTGTGACTAACCCCACGGGGCACAATATTGACTGAGTGTCATAACCCGTGAAATTCTGACCTAACTTACTGTGTGCACGAGAGACAGTGGAGGCAAGGACAAACAAGTCTAGTTCGGTAGTGACGCACTAACACTTGGAGCCTAGGGCTCGGTACTAACAATGATAAACAGCATGACACGTTTTCTTACTATATATGTATATCAAAACCTGTGAACTCACCAACCTTGGTGTTGACACTTTTTAAACTTGTATTCTCAGGTAACTTACAGGATGATGGACATCCAGGAATGTACATTTAAGGAACTGAGCATAGGGACATTCATGCATTTCTGTTTATGTTTAACTTTTGAAAACAATTACATTTGGTTATGTATTAAGCAATCCTTTATCTGACAATTAAATTTCCGCTGCATGTATTCAAACATATTTATTTCCGCTGCTATGAATTACTTTTTCCGCTGCAAACTATTTTGTTAAGTGTATGTGTCAAACATGGGATTTGTAAACGCATATAGAGGTGTTCTATATGACCTTGAGCTGTGATTCTGGCCACATCACATCCACGTGGACTGACACCACGAGTGGGAAATTGGGGGTGTGACAGACTGGTATCAGAGCCTTGGTTATAGAGAACTAGGTTTGCATATAGTAAACTTAGACTATAGCCATTGCTCAACTTTAGACACTACACTTAGAACTCGCACACTGCTATTGCTATTATTACTATTGAACTGTTATTTACTAACTTGAGACTTACAGGATGGCGGGTAACAGCGATGATGCCAGGAGGAACCCGGGCAAGCGCCCGGTAAGCGATGAGCTTACAGACGAGAGTCGTAGACGGATCGACGATATCGTTGCACAGGTGGACGCCGAGATGGACCGGCGTGCCAGACGGATGATGCATGATAGGTATTGGGGGTGGTACCCCATGACCATTCATGACTGGATTGAGGGGGAAAGGGTACCTCCGCCACGGTGTCCTGGCGACACTTCTTCAGGCCGTCAACTGCCATCACTGGGAGCGCCACTGGAGCAGGCCTTCGCAGCTCACATGGCCTACACCCGACGTGTGGCTAGGAGGAACGGCGAGTTGTCGGACGAGGCCCGAGTTCTTCGAGAGAAGAACGATCGCCTTGAGAGGCGTAATGATAGTTTACAGGAGCATGTGGAGCCACTACGTCTCCAGGTAGCCCAGCTGATGAGTGAGCACGGGCAGATGGTGGATAGCATGCAGGAGCATGATGGACGCATTGCTGAGAATAGGGTCGCCAATGAGGAGAATCACGCGATGATTCTGGCTAGTGACGCCATGCTTAACGCATGGGCCGAGCAGTTCATTGTTGAGTCGCCACCGGAGGACGGACCCCAGTTCGAGTTCGAGGACCTCAAGGAGGGAGACTTTGATGAGGATCCCGATGAGGATCCCGAGCAGGATGAGGACGATGATGGAGCTGATAGTGACATCTCACATGTTACCATAGACTCCGATTAGTTATCTTATTTTATTTTGTATTTCCTTTGTATAGCCTAAGCGAGCGGGATGTGCTCGTACCAACTCGCATTATTATTATCTTTTGAAAAATTGTTGTACTTCAAATCTTATATTAATGAGAATGATGTTATGTCTTATTTATTGTATTCTGATTACAGTTGTTTGCTAACCTAACATACGACCTGACATCTAACATGACATCTGACTTGACATCTGACATGACTTTTGGCTAACACTCTAACCCATGCTAACTAACATTCTATCCCTTCCGTATAGAAAATATCTATGGCGGGAAGAGGACCGCATGCGCGTCCTGCTAGGAGGAAACTGGATGCAGCTGTCATCAAGATGATGGTTGACAGGCGAGTCAACAAAGTGCTCGCTGAGTATGAAGCAAACCGCGTACACAGCGAAACCAGTGGAACCATCAATGGTAGTGTGCCTATCATGACTAACATAGTGTAGCTAACACGATACTAACACACGACATTGGTTTCTGACTAACAGGATCTCACGGCAACAATAGCAAGGGTTGTTCGTTTAAATCCTTCCTGAACTGCCATCCACACAAGTTCAAGGGAACAGAGGGAGCGGTCGGAATGCTCTGCTGGGTGGAGAAGGTAGAATCCGTATTCGCAATGTGCGAATGTACCGAGGAAAGCTGGGTTAAGTATGCAACTAGTACACTGGAGGGACCAGCCCTTACCTGGTGGAATACCCATGTACAAACTTTGGGGTTGGAGGGTGCCAGCTTGATGAGCTGGGCTGATTTCACCAGATTACTGCAGGAGGAGTATTGTCCTCGGGATGAGATCAGAAAACTGGAAGCTGAATTTTGGGTACTGAAGATGGTGGGCTCTGAAATCGAGCAATACTGCACCCGATTTCACGAGTTTTGTAAATTATGCCCGGCAATGGTGACGCCGGAATATAAGAAGATCGAGCAGTTCATCAGTGGACTGCCCGAACAAATTCAAAGCATGGTGACTGCTTCTGACCTCACCACCATCCAACCACTGATCTGACTGGCTCACAAGTTAACTGACCAAGCGGTAGCCCAGGGCAAGCTACCCAAACGAGGCGAACACCTGAAGCCTCAGGAGAGCCAGAAACGGAAGTGGGAACCCAGCCACCATCAATCTCATCAACCTCTGCAACAACAACAATGATCTGCACCAGCCAGAGCTTTCATTGCCACCCAACCCGATTATAAGGGGAAGGGTGTGTATCAAGGAAAATACCCTTTGTGTAACAGATGTTCCTACCATCACTTCGGGCAGTGCGAGCGATACCGCTGCCTGAAGTGCGGGCGACATGGCCAAAGACTGCAAATCCAAATTTCCCAACAGCAACAACTTCAACCAGAACAACAATCAGAACACACTCAAAGGGTGTTACGAGTGTGGAAAGCCGGGCCACATGAAGAGGGATTGCCCTCAGTTGAAGAAGGCCGGCGGGGGAGCGGCAAAAGGCCGAGCGTTCGTGATAGGCTCGGGGAAGCCAAGGATGACCCCAACATCGTAACCGGTATGTTTCTTTTAAATAATGTCTACGCTAGCATATTATTTGATACCGGTGCCGATAGGAGTTTTATATCTAGTGAGTTTAGTGAATTGCTAGATATTACACCAACACCACTAGACTATAAGTATACCGTAGAGTTAGCCGACGGCAAACTACTTGAAACACAACACGTCTTTCGAGGATGCGTCATGGTAACTCGAAATCGACTTGATGCCGGTGACTCTCGGGCGCTTCGATGTGGTCGGTGGAATGGACTGGTCATCCACAAACCAAGCAGAGATCGTATGCAACGAGAAGATCGTACGAGTGACGTTGCAAAACGGAAAACAGATCTCGATTCAGGGAGAACGACGGGGAGTACCCCTAAACATCATGTCATGTATGAAGGCAAACAAGTACATTCAGAAGGGATACACTGCGATACTAGCCCTCATCGCAGAGCAACCGAAGAAGGAAAGGAAGATTGAGGACATCGCCGTAGTCCGCGATTTTCCCGAAGTGTTTCCCGAGGATCTACCTGGACTACCACCGCAACGACAAGTCGAGTTCCAGATAGACCTCACTCCCGGAGCAGCACCGATTGCTAAAGCTCCATACCGACTAGCACCAATGGAGATGCAGGAACTGTCTAATCAGTTGCAGGAGCTGTTAGACAAGGGATTCATCAAACCGAGCTTCTCGCCTTGGGGAGCACCGGTCTTGTTTGTGATCAAGAAGGACGGATCATTCCGTATGTGTATCGATTACCGAGAACTGAACAAGGTGACGATCAAAAATCGATACCCGTTACCACGAATAGACGATGTGTTTGATCAATTGCAAGGATCAAGCTACTATTCAAAGATCGATTTAAGATCGGGTTACCATCAACTAAGGATACAGGAAAACGTTATTCCTAAGACTGCCTTTAGAACCCGATACGGACACTATGAATTCTTGGTTATGCTCTTCGGACTGACCAACGCACCAGCAGTATTCATGGATCTCATGAATAGAGTGTGTAAACCCTATCTTGACAAATTCGTAATAGTGTTCATTGACAATATCCTGATTTGTTCGAAGAATCAGGAGGAACATGCTGAACATCTGAGGCTAGTCTTGGAATTATTGAAGAAAGAACAGTTGTACGCGAAGTTTTCAAAATGTGACTTTTGGATTCGCGAAGTCCAATTTCTTGGACACGTGGTTAATAAGAAGGGAATACACGTAGACCCAGCTAAGATTGAAGCCATCAAGAACTAGGAAGCACCCAAGACTCCAACCGAGGTGCGACAATTCCTAGGACTGGCCGAGTACTACAGAAGATTCATTGAAGTATTTTCAAAGATCGCCCAATCACTGACAGCCCTAACTCATAAAGACAAGAAGTTTGACTAGGGAGACAAACAAGAAGCTGCTTTCAATATGCTGAAACAGAAGCTATGCACTGCACCCATCCTATCCTTACCGGAAGGATGCGATGATTTCGTGGTGTATTGTGACGCCTCGAAACAGGGACTCGGTTGCGTGTTGATGCAATGCGAGAAGGTTATAGCATACGCTTCACGACAACTGAAGGTGCATGAGAAAAACTACACGACTTATGACCTTAAGTTGGGAGCCGTGGTATTTGCCTTAAAAATCTGGCGACATTACTTGTATGGTATGAAATTCACTATCTTTGCTGATCATAAGAGCCTACAACACATCTTCGACCAGAAAGAGCTGAATATGAGACAACGAAGATGGGTTGAACTCATCGGCAATTATGATTGCGCTATCAAATACCATCCCGGTAAAGCAAACGTAGTGGCCGACGCGTTGAGTCGGAAGGAAACAACGAAACGCGTTCGTGCCCTACAGCTCACAATTCACTCTGAATTGCCCCAACAGATTCGGAACGCACAACATGAAGCTCTGAAGGTCGAGAACCTCACTCAGGAGTCCTTGCGTGGCATGGACAAGCACATGGAGGTGAAGACCGACGGAGCATACTATGTTAAGGATCGAATCTGGATTCCACACCATGGGGGACTGAGGAATGTGGTGATGGACGAAGCACACAAGAGCCGGTATTCGGTACATCCTGGGTCTGACAAGATGTATCACGATCTAAAGACGACTTACTGGTGGCCAAGCATGAAAGCTGAAATAGCAACTTACGTGAGTAAGTGTTTAACGTGCTCAAAAGTCAAAGTTGAGTACCAGAAGCCATCAGGTCTACTCCAGCAACCTGAAATACCAATGTGGAAATGGGAGCAAATTTCCATGGACTTCATCACCAAACTGCCTAAGACGACAAGTGGTTGCGATACCATCTGGGTTATCGTAGACCGACTAACGAAGTCTGCATATTTTCTACCCATCAAGGAGACTGACAAGTTGGACAAGCTCACTCGTATCTATCTAAAGGAAGTGGTCACTCGACATGGTGTACCAATTTTGATAATCTCTGATCGCGACAGTCGATTCACGTCGCATTTCTGGAAGTCTTTGCACAAGGCTTTGGGTACGAGATTGGACATGAGTACCGCTTACCACCCACAGACTGATGGGCAGAGTGAACGAACCATACAGAAACTAGAAGACATGCTTCGAGCATGTGTCATTGACTTTGGCAGTAGCTGGGAGACTCACCTACTGTTAGTTGGGTTCTCATACAACAACAGCTACCACACTAGTATACAAGTTGCGCCATTCGAGGCACTTTACGGACGTAAGTGTCGATCACCTATCTGCTGGGCGGAAGTTGGAGACAGCCAACTGACCGGTCCAGAGCTTGTGCACGAAACAACGGAGAAGATCGTGCAGATACGTAAACGGATGGCAGCAGCTCGGGACAGACAGAAAAGCTATGCTGACAAACAACGCAAACCGCTAGAATTCCAAGTGGGAGACAGAGTGTTACTCAAGGTCTCGCCCTAGAAAGGAGTCATTTGGTTTGGCAAACAAGGAAAGCTGAACCCTCGTTACATTGGACCTTTCGACATCACTAAATGAATAGGCCCTGTGGCCTACGAGTTGAACTTGCTAGACGAGCTGAACAGTGTACACAACGTGTTTCACATCTCGAACCTCAAAAAGTGCTTATCAGACGAAACACTTGTTATACCTCTTGAGGAGATACAGATCGAAGAAAAATTGAACTTCGTTGAGGAACCAGTGGAGATTATAGACCGGGAAACCAAGAAGCTAAACTCAGCAAGATACCGATTGTAAAAGTGCGATGGAATTCGCGACGAGGACTGGAATTCATGTGGGAACTTGAAGACCAGATGAAACAAAAATACCCACACCTGTTCGCGGAACAGACAAACAATGGCAACGCAAGTTGAATTTCGGGACGAAATTCTTTCTAACAAGGGGAGGATGTGACACCCCGTAAAATCCAGGTCAGCATTGTATTTTATTTAAATATTTATTTAAATAACTTTGTACACGTGGCACTAGAATTTGTTTAATTTAGTGTGACGCGTGGCACGACAGTACGAACACTGACACATGACTAGATAATTAGAGGAATTATCGACAAACAGCACACACGTGTCAAAACACACGAACGTTGGTGAACGTCTAGCACGCTGTGTAACACAACACTCGAAACCTCACGAAACACTCACACATTGAACTTGGAAGTTCAAACGAGACCAAACGATAGTTCGTAAACGTGAAAATGGAAACGAACGGATCAAACACATTAAATTGGGCTTATTGGGCTCTTCAAGGACCCATCGCGGTACGCGATGGCCCACAAGAGGATCTATCGCGATACGCGACCAGTTTCGGGGAAATTGGAATCCCGAAATCCGTCGCGCTACGCGAAGCATATTTTTGCCTTTGACCGCGGTACGCGATGCCGCCCAGTCGACAATATCTTTATAAAACCAAGATCATAATGCCTAGTCTACCAAATAACATCATTTCTTCGGCTGCACACTCAATCTCCCGACTTTCTTCTTCCTTTAGACACCTGCAACAGCCTTGGAAGCCATTAGAGACCTCATTTAAAGCTTGGGAAGCTTAGAGAACTCAAAGGAGAAGGTCATCCAAGCTTGAGCACCATCCCTCCCTTCTTGCACTTGTCGAATCCAACAATCCAGGAGTATTAACAGCTGCACAAACACGTACCATTCTAGCAATCAAGAAGCATTAGAAGGTAGTATTTACATTCCCCCATAGCTAGAATCTTCATTCAACTCCACTACACACATGCATGTGTTAAAACCCACATGCAAAAACCATGGCACCACATGCACGGAAATATGTTCTGGGTTTGATGATTTTAGTATGATTAATGATGATCTATGATGATTAGATAATGTTCTATGATGATCAACGAAGGGGTGTGTGTGTGCTTCACTTGATTTGGTCATGAATGGTTAAGAAACTCACATGCATGCATAATCTAAGGTTGCTAAATGAGATTTTGGTGATTGTAAATGTTGTTGATGATGATCTACATGATTAGTTATGTTAAAATGGTTAAAAACATGATATTTGATGAACCTTTCTATTTTTAGTAACTTTTTAGTTACAAGTTGATGATTTGGTGAATATGATGAACATGCATGTATATTAATATGTTGTTTGATGGATAATATGATGATTTGAATACTTTTTTGATAATGATCATGGTCATATTTAGCATGGTTGCGATATTTAGTAACTTTTAAAAGTGAAATGATGCTAGATGATAAATTTGGCTATATGAGCATGTCTAAATGATGTTAAATGGTTTATGATAATGATTTTTGACATAAAAATGGATCAGAAGCATTTAGGTTGATCATTTGGGCAAAATAGCCTAAGTTACTATTTATAGTAACTTTCTTTTTACAAAAACCGACGTATGAACGTTTTGTATAATTTGAGCATACTAAGTGGTTTAATATGTTATAACATGATGAGTAGATGCTAAGTTAGATGGTTTCTGATATCACGTATACTATAAATGGAAACTTTCCATTTTAGGAAACTTTTGTGTGCTAACATGATGAAAATGACTTATGTGACTTCGTATGATGATGTGCTATGTGTTAACATGATCACGTAGGACTAATGAGCATGCTAGAACTATAAAATTGTTATGTTTCGTGAACTTTCCATAAATGGAAACTTACTATAATTAGTAAGTTGTCCATAGACGCGACTTGCGTATTTTGCACACAACGAGCACTTACACGATTGCTACACGATTCACAACCGTCACACGGTTCACCAACGGGTCGTTGACTTGACACGGTCAACTCTGGTCAACTTTGGTCAAACACGGTCAAACAAGGTCGTTGTGGACCAACACAGTCAAACACGGTCAATGTGGACCAACACGAGGAAACACGGTCATTGTAGACCAACACGGACGAACATGAACAACTGAGAGTTGTTGAGCACAAACACGAGCACGTTCACTTAAACAAACTCACGTACGGTGTACGATACAAGTTGCCGGTGACCGACACGCAGTCTACGCAGGAGCTTACGCTTGCTTTAACACATGATCACTAAGGTGAGTTTACGGCCCCTCTTTACTCTTTTCAAACGCTTTTAAATAGGGGGAGAATACTAGTTGCATCGAGTCAAACATTACTGCTATTACAAACATTTTACTGTGTATTCTGGTTTATTGGACAAACATTAAGTGTTGAACTCGTTTTAAGCCCTCACAAAGTCTTACCGTTAATGTACGAACAACGTGGTTGATTTGAATGGATCCGTTTGGGTGTGACTAACCCCACGGGGCACAATATTGACTGAGTGTCATAACCCGTGAAATTCTGACCTAACTTACTGTTTGCACGAGACACAGTGGAGGCAAGGACAAACAAGTCTAGTTCGGCAGTGACGCACTGACACTTGGAGCCTAGGGCTCGGTACTAACATTGATAAAGAGTATGACACGTTTTCTTACTGTATATGTATATCAAAACCTGTGAACTCACCAAACTTTGTGTTGACACTTTTTAAACTTGTATTCCCAGGTAACTGACAGGATGATGGACATCCAGGAATACACAACATCTCAGAGATGTGTATCGGATTACTTAAAGGATAAATCATTACCCGTATCCTAATATAACTACCATATTTTAGGTAGGCCTCCCCAACATGTAAAGTACACCTTCAAAACTAAGAACAGATTTAACAGGTGGTGAAGTATGAATATGGTTATATAAAATAACCTAGAATTCACCATGCGTGACTTAGAGATCCAGATCGGAAGATCAAGACCTAGAGTCGTGAGAACCACCCATGAAAACTTTATGGAGTGTGTTAGAGGGTAGAGCAGAAAGATAACGTGAAGCGAAACCGAATGGAATACCTACTACCAAAATAGTGGGTGGCTTTCCTGCGGTTGATGAACCGAGAAACTTATTCTCAATAAAGCACATAGAGACAGATAATTAATGCATCCAGGCATCGATAAAATGTAATGAGACTTACAGAGATTTTATTGGTGGCCGGGAATGAAGAAAGACGTAGCCGAATGCGGCAATCGATGCCTTATGTGTGCAAGGGTAAATGCGGAACACCAGAAACCGTCAGGGTTACTGGAACAGCCTGAGATTCCGCTCTGGAAGTGGGAACAAATAGCTATGGATTTCAATACCAAGCTACCCCGCACTTCCAGTGGTCATGATACCACTATGGTCGTCAATGATCAATTGACAAAAATCTGCCCTCTTCTTGCCAAAGCATGAGACCTTCACAACGGATAAACTGGCGAAACTATACATCAACAAGATAGTGTTACGTCATGGTGTACCATTTTCAATCATTTACGATAGAGACAGCAAATTCACATTAAGGTTTTGGCGAACATCGCAGAAACCTCTAGGGATGTACTTAAATCAGAGTACAGCTCGCCATCCACCAACGGACGGTCCAAGCTAACGTACAATACAGACCGTACAGCTCACCATCCACCAACGGACGGTCCAAGCTAATGTACAATACAGACCCTGGGGGATATGTTGGGAACCTGTGTGTTAGATTTCGGTGGGAATTGGGACTCTCACTTGCCACTGATTAAATTCTCCTACGACAACAGTTACAATAGTAGCATTGAACGCACATCATTCGAGGCTCATTAAGGCCGGAAATGTCGGCCACCGTCGGACTGAGATAGTAGATAATCGAACAACTAAACCAGAGTTTAGTCGAGAAACTATTGACAAGATTGATCAGATTCAACAAAGGCTACAGACAACAAGGAGCAGATAGAGGAGCTAAGCCGATAAATGGTGTAAGCCGTTGAAATTTCAAGTGGGAAACTATGTCAAGTTAAAAGTATCCCCAAGGAAACGTGTAATCCATTTTGGACTGAAAGGAAAATTAGCACGATGATACGTAGGACCGTTCGAGCTCATCGAACGTATTGGTCCTATGGCGCATAGACTAAGATTACCAGATGGACTTAGTGGTGTTCATGAATTGTTTCACGTCTTGAACTTGAAGAAATGATTTACTGACGAATCGCTCGTCACACCAGTTGAAGAAATTCAATTGGACGAACCTTTACACTTAATAGAAGAACATGTGGAGATTATGGATCGCAAGGTTAAACAATTAAGGTGAAGCTGTACTCCGATTGTCAAGGTTCGTGGGAATTCAAAGCGCGGACCCGAGTTTACTTGGGAACGCGAAGATCATATGAAGTCCAAGTATCCCCACCAGTTTACAGAGGAAGCCGTACCTGATAACGATTCTTAAATTTCGGGAAGAAATTTCTCTAACAAGGGGAGACTGTAACATCAGCGCCGGAAACGCCACCGGAACAGTGATCTACACAGCAACATGAACAGTAAATAAAGTACAAATTTCATTTGTTACTCAAATATTACTATCATTTCATGTTATTATAGAACAGATTCAACATCATTTCAGAAACGAAACTCATAAACATGGTTCATCAGTCAGATAATTACCTGACAATACAGAACCATCATGTGATTTATTGTTAGAATTCTATTATGTATAAACGTATATGAGGCTTTACAAAACAAAACAACAACGGATGGCGTTACGTGAATGCTAAATCGACGGATTATTCGTATAGGTGACGATCTGTACGAATACATCTGAAAGTTTAACGTTCTGAACGATATCCAATAATTAGAAAACCATATTGAAAAGTGTTGGTATCGTCGTATTCGTACGAGTGACGATTCGAACAAATACGCGCGACAACTGTACGATTCGATTTAAACTGTAATTTAAATAATTTTCAGAAAATTTAAATAACCGGAAGATATTTAGTTAATTTACTAGGAATAACCATCTAAAATAAATTTAGAAACGTTGTTTTAGAAGCGTAACGTTTCGTTACGAAAAACGAAACGAAACCGACGTTTTACGCGAAATCGAGCAACCGAAACGAACTCGAACTCACCCGGGGTATAAATACCCCAAATGAATCATCTTCTTCATTTAATCCTTTCACTCTCTCTCTAAAATCAAAAATTCGGAACTTTCTCTCTCTAGAAAGTTCAAACTTCTACCACCTAGATCTCACTCGTTTCTTGACGAAATCTCGCGTTCTTGGTGTCAAAACGACCGCATCAACACATAGAACTCGAAAGTACAGAAGATCCGAGCTTTGAAACATCCATTTTGAGGTAACAATGCGATTTTGTCACGGTTTGAGGGTTTTCAAAACCCTAGTATCGACCCATCTTGAAACCGGGTTTAAACCTTTCCACCCATAGGGAAATCTCACCAAACCACCTTAGGATTATGTAGGAACTTGTTAACCTTCGTATCTAGGCCATGGAACTCAAAAAATGGGTGCTGCCATGTTGCTGAGATCGAGAGGCCGAAGGGGTTTTCCCCAGCTCACCGAATGAGCTTGATGTGTTCATTCAGCCGAAAGGCTAGCCAAAGCAGCCTACATTCGACCCCAACCCCATTCGCTAAAACCCTCCATTCGGTCGGCCATAACACTTTCGACAAAGGGTGATTTGGCTCAGGCTTCATGCGGCCAAGTCCATACGGCCACGCCCCACTTCGGCCATGCAGAGCTTCATTCGATCGACCATGACCCCATTCGGCCACCCCCTATTCAGCTGTCATCTTCACCCGGCCAAGCTTTCACTCGGTCGCCCCTGCAAACCCTCATTCAGCCTAACCCAAGTCAGTCAGCTTAAGTACTTCGGCCCAGCACCTCCTTCGGCCTATGATGGTTTGGTCCAGATGGTTCGGATTGGGTGCTTGTACATGGGATAAGTTACAAGATCGAGGGCATGGCCTAACACACACGAGGGTATGTATGGGATTGTGTATTGCATGCATGAAGCTTGATTTTTTGTGTGTGTGCATGGGATATTAAGGTTTCATAACAATCAAACAATTTTGGGATTATCTATAGATCAAACACATAATTATCTAGCACAAGAATCATATGAATTTATTATGGAATAAAGAACTAAGATCTCTTTCAATGATCATGGGGATTATATCATGAAGGTGGGTCAAAGATGCAAGAATTCATTAAAGAAAACAAGGAATTAGGGTTTTCTAAAGAGAATGGGCTTTCCTAAATCATACAAACAACTAGTTATGTGTTGTTAATAACCATTAAATTAGCTCAATACATTTGGGATTCATGGTGAAATCATGAAGGATTAAAACAATAACTTAAGGTTTGGAGAGTCATCGGATACACAGAATCATCTAGGACTGGTTATTCAAAGCGTTGATCAAGAGTCATCGGATACACAGAGGCTAGTAATGGGCCTGAGGTTAATCATATAGGATTAACACAAGCCCATCATGTTAATTATACTTTTCTCTTAAATAAGTTATGTTTTAATAAAAGAAAAGATATTTATAAACCCTATTAAATTAATTAAATGATTTCTAAATAAATGTGTAATTTAAAACGAATTAACTTAAAACTGTTTTAACTAAAGACTTGTAATGAATATTGGTGGGATTAGGGTTAGTAATGGGTAATACGTCTAGACTATATAGAAGGAATTCTACAAACACATTAGTAACATAGGACACTTAGTTGCACACCGAGACCAAAGCCCTAGATGCGTCTATTATAAATACTTATCTAAAGATACATAGTCGACAATCAACGAGCGTGCATACCTTTGTGGTTCATTTGCATAGCAACACAGGTGAGTTCATTGGCCCTTTTCTAAACATTTTTGTGTTCAAACGCGGGGCTGAGAAGCATGCGTAAACCTTTTTCTTTAAATATATTTTACGTAATTGCTTTTAATTATTGTATGTTTTATATATACATGTTTATACTCCTAGACTCCTGTCTAGGTATGTGTTATGCAGAATTAACTGAAGAATAAATTAATTACTGTTATGAGTAATACCTAAATTCTAAAACTCTAAAACAAACACTTAGTCCATCAAAACTCAAATTCTCAGAATATAAATTCGAAGTGAAACCAAGAGAACTAAAGCTAAGGATCAAATTCTAAGGAATCTAAATCAGTGTATGATCAGTAAAACTAAGGATCCTATTCAAGAATCTATAATCATTGTGGAACTCATAGAAAGATAAAGATCAGAATCAAGAGACTCAAGGGAATCGTAACCGTGTGTGAATCAATGAAATAATGAAATCATTAAAATCTAATGAAATCATTAATGTGTAAGCTAAGGTGGATGTCAGTTGTATGTAAATCAAGACCACGTGTAACACACAGAAAGTCCCGTCAAAAATAGTAGACTTTTGTAGTCAAGCTATATGGGCATAATTAAAACAATCAAATGAATTCAAGAGAACAAAGACGGTCAAGAATCAAAAGATATCCTAAAGTCCTGACATGTACAGTAGACCTGAAGGTCAAGCTGATATGGGCAAAACATGAAAGTCCCGACGCATACAGGTAGACTCATTTTGGGTCATGCCTGATATGGGCCACGTGTGAGACGGTACAACTTGGACACCACCAACAACTAAGTCTAATTGATTAAGTCAACCAAGGCCCAATCATCATGTCTTAGTTGTAATTAAATGATTAATTATTGATTTAGTTAAGCATGTAATGTTATATTTCTACAAGTGCTTTGGGTAACCATGTACGCATGGTGAACTCAGGAAATCAGAGCTATTTCAATTTGTGGAAAATCAAACTCTAAAATGAAGATGGGTGGTGGGTAAAACGCTTAAATATCATTAACAGCAATGTCCTATGTGGCTTAGTATGTGGTGGGATGGCGTCTGGGCGGGTTGTAGGCTCGACCCTTTCGTATGCCCTATACATAAGCATACCGAGTTGGATGATACAGGTGATGTTAATGAGGTTAAGGTTGTTACCGAAGCGATTGGTAAGTGCTAATGTATACATGTTTCTAGACTTCTAAACGAAATGTTTGAAACTAGAATGGGAATAATACTGGAAGATAGGTAAGACGCCTAATTATCAATAACAAGAATGTCCTATGTGGCTTAGTATGTGGTGGGATGGCATCTGGGCAGGTTGTAGGCTCGACCCTTTCGTATGACCTATATATAAGCATACCGAGTTGGATGATACAGGTGATGTGAATGAGGTTAGGGTTGTTACCTAAAAGATTTGTAATAGGCTATTCTTTTAAAAAGGAATTGTATGTTATGTAAAATGCTTAATTATCATTAACAACAATGTCATATGTGGTTTAGTATGTGGTGGGATGGCGTATGGCGGGTTGTAGGCTCGACCCTTTCGTATGCCCTATATATAAGCATACCGAGCTGGATATTACAGGTGATGTTAATGAGGTTAAGGTTGTTACCTAAAAAGGGTTTGCAAAAGCTACTTTTCGAAAACTAAACTACATGAACTCACCAACCATTGTGTTGACTTTGTTTTCTTTCATGCTTTTTAAGGTGATGTACAGGATTAAGCTAAGGTTTCGGGAATGCATGCTAGGATGCCAGTTAGAGGACCTAGTAGTTTTTGGGAAGCACATATTTTTTTGACTACTGTGAATCACTTTTGATATCTTGTACGGTTACGAGATAGTAGACTTATGATTCATTTGTTAGATTTACTTGGTTAAATTATCAAACGTTGACAATTGTAATTTAACTTTGTAAACTCTAGTTTAATGTCATGGTGCTACAGTTATTCTTAACATTGATGCTATGTAAACAATCTGATCATCACGATTATCACTTCCGATATCGCGCCCCAGGAACATTCCGTCCGACGGGGAAGTCGATACAACCCGCCGACTCGAGATGTGACAGATTGGTATCAGAGGTCAAGGTTATAGAGAATAATAGGTCATTTCCATAAACAGTTTGGCCTAGACTATAACTTAGGGACCCTCATATAGAGAACATAGGATTTAAGCTTGCATTTTGTCTTTTACATTTGGTCATTACGCTAACCGATATTCTTTCGGTTATAAGCAGAATGTCACCAAGAAGACAACCATCACCACCTTCTCCTGCACAGGAAACAGACCCAGCAGCCATTGCACTCGCAACCCTAGTTACTGAACTGATGATGACGGTTCTCCCTGGAATCATCACAGTCATGAGTGGTGATGAGAACACTCGATGCTACCCGAAGACAGTCACCGGAACTGAAGGATTGGTACAAGGAGAAACAAGCAAGAAACGAAAACGGTGTCGTTCTAAGAAATCAAGAGACCCTGTAATTTACACAGAGGCTGTTCCCCTTCGCCAGATGGCCGTTGCTCCTGTAACACCCCGACCGATGGCGGAAACGTCGGGATGCCACGAGGGATGTGTAGATTGTTCATAAGCTCGTGGGCATCAAATTAAATCATCACATAACAATTAATCAACAGAATTAATTACATCAAAAATCATGTTCTTCGTAAATTAGTTACATCAAATACACAAAAGATTTAGCTATCTAACTAAATTCTAGTCTTCAGAATTTCAGTTATTTAGCTATGTCCAAGAACCTACGTGATGATGTCCCAAAAGAATGTAGAGTATCATGCCCTACTTACTTGTCTTCATTCCCTGAAACACGTGAAAATCAAGTGTCAACTACGAAGAAGTTGGTGAGTAATCATAAGTTTTTATATTTAAAAATGTTTTACAAATGATGATCAAAGTTTATAGTTTTCTGAGAAAGTCCACATGAGCACCTGCGAGATAATCCAACACATAACCCCACATACAATCACAAATAGCACAATCACATATTTCATTTAATCATAGGTAATCAATCACATAAACATTCAACCAATCTCAATCATCAATATCCTCAAATAGTATAAGTGACAATACATGCATCATTGTGAATGACCAAAGTCAATGACAACGATACACGGAGTTGTGGCAATCCACGTGACAATACATGCAATCATTGAGGATGACCTAAGTCAACCACAACGATCCACGGAACAGTGACAATACATGCAGTCGTTTCGAATTACCGAAGTCATCAGCTACAACTCATGGAATAGTGACAATACATGCAGTCGTCGCGAATGACCGGAGTCATTAACAACAACTCATGGAATAGTGACAATACATGCAGTCGTCACGAATGATCGAAGTCAATAGTAACAACTCATGGAATATGATAATCCATAACTATGAATATCATACAAATAAACAAGTGTCATCCATGTGTTATCAAAATAGTATGAAAACCTTGTATACACGTTCCACCTCCGAGTTTAAAACAAAACAGTTTAAAAGGAGGTTATGAAAACTCACCTGAGTCCTTAGAATCAGTGTTTCCGTATGATGCGCGCTCACGTAAGTGAACTCAAAGACACTTCAACTACCTGTATTTATCGTGTGTTTTATATTCATAAGTATATGTGTTTCAGCTTCATCAAGTGTTCATAAATGTCTCCTTTTAACTCATTAAGTGTTTTGTCAACTTAGTTAAGTCAATCAAAGTTAACTTGCAACACTCAAGATGTTATTAATGATCATTATAAGAATATAATTTATCTTGTTAGTGTTAGTTACCTAATGATGATAATAAATTGTGAATTCGTACGCTTACCCCTCCTAGATATGTATACTTAAAGATGCTAATCTTTATCATACACATACCTAGGCCCATAATTGCATGCATGTTTTATCACCATGACCACCATAACCTAAGTTATAAGGCTTTAGTCTAAATTCAACAAAACATGCTTAGGTTATTCATGAAAAATGTTCAATGTCCTCAACCCATAGTTTGAAACTTGTATTTATTATAGAAAAAGTGGCATCTTAATACTCCCCCGTGCATGCATGAATTTTAGACGAACCCATGTTCCATGTTTCTCTAATGTTCGTGTACCCCCTAGCTCAATGAAACTAATGTTCTTCAGCCCTAGGACCAGCGAACCTTAAGGTTCGTGGCCCTTAGGGTTCGGCAATGGGTTCGGCCTAGAGGTTGGCCTAGGTTCGGCCAAGAGAAGTTCCATCCAGCCCCAAGGTTCATGACCAGCCTGTTAGGTTCGCCAACTCCTAGGGTTCGGCTAACCCTAGGTTCGTGGAGTGTGACATTCGGCCATGCATAGCTTCGCCCCTAAGGTTGAGGTTCGCAGCTCACTAGGGTTTGCTAACTATGAAGGTTCGTTCATCCCATGGTTTCGGCTACATGCAATGGTTCGCCGGTGAAAGGTTCGACAGTCAGCAACAGGTTCGGTGAGGGTTAGGTTTGCCTAGGTCAAGGTTCGGCTCCTAGCAGGTTCGTGGGATCTGGGTTTTGTAACAGGTTCGTAGACCACAATGGAGGAGCACCATCCATGAACCAGCTCTCCCCACTGTTCATCTTCTTCTTCTTCGAACCCCTACCTGTTACAGATCCATACCTTGGCTTCCTAACCTTACCCTTGTTCGATTAACATGTTTTTAAAACCTTAAAATCGGTTACAAGATGGCAGTTCATGTATCCATGTATTTTTAACAAAATCCGAGGATAATGCTTCAGATTTACCTCGATATGTAGTCCAAACGTTGAGTTTCTTCATATCTCCTTGTTCCTCTCGATCACGCGGTCGTTTTGGCACCAAGATCACGTGATTTCGTTAATAAACGGGAGAGAAAACTTAGAGAGAAGTTAGAGAGAGAGAGAGAGGGTGCGTGAATGTGTTCTAGAGAGAGAGTGGGAAATGTAAGAATGAAGAAAATGAAGTAGGTTTCACCCTTTATACCCCGTGTCTTTCCCCGGTGCTCGGTCTCGTTTATTTCGCGTATAAATAATAAAATGCTCGGTTTCCATCGTAAAATACTTTTAAAACATAAATCATTCAAATAATTATGTTTCGTCTTAATAAAATGGTTTTTCAAATAAAATCGTTTAAATAAAATATCTCCGTTTATTTTCGTTAATAATATAATTCGTTCGTTTTCGTTTTAGGTTGTAATTCCTAATAAACGTTTTTTTATTTATTTTTCTTATTTTAATATCGTTAAATATTATTTCGTTATCTCGTCGAAACGCGTTACTCACGTACGTATTCGATTTACGATTTATGGAATATCGTTTCAGAATATTATTCTTACCAATTTTATTCGTATGAATCGTCACCCACGCGAATACATTGTAAAGTTAATATTTCAGAATTAATATTCGTGTTTAAATTATGTTCGTAACCTCACCATCGCGTAATCAATTCCAATTATACTTCCATTATTTTATTAACTTTAATATTATCAATCCCAATCCAAAACCCACTAAACCATATCACTGACACATCCGTGATAGACCGAAATATGCATATGTATAGGGCATATGTAGGCGTCAATCGCAACCGCCCCAGCCACCGTCCCACCACTATTTCGATAAACCATGACCATGTGTCCTTGACTATGTTTAGCAACCAAACAACAACCAACTCCTAATTCCTTTCCATTCCACACCAATAATCCATTATCCGTGAATTCAACTGCGATAAACTCTCTGGTTCTGTTTAGTTGGGTTATAACTAAACTTCCCATGGTTTACGCGTATAATAATATGTTCCCAATATGTATACCAATATCAGTAATAACATCCAATAATGTATCATCATTAATAATAATAATATCAGGTCATAACAGTACAATCGTACATGTACGGACAACTGAAATACAGTGATGTTACAGTCTCCCCAAATTAAGAGAATTTCGTCCCGAAATTCAACTTGGAGTGACCGTAGTGAATAAATGTGGGTACTTAAGCTTCATCTGATCTTCCCTTTCCCAAGTGAATTCTGGACCACGTTTCGACTCCCAACGTACTTTGACAATTGGAATTCTACTGCGTTTGAGCTTTTTAACCTAACGATCCATTATCTCAACTGGTTTTTCAACAAAGTGCATGGTATCATCGATGCGAATGTCATCGAGTGGTACCTGAAGATCTTGATCAACTAAGCACTTTCTCAAATTGGACACGTGAAACGTCAGGTGCACGTTACTAAGTTCAGGAGGAAGTTCCAACTTGTAGGCGACCTTCTCGATCCGTTCAAGGATCTTAAAAGGGCCAACATAACGTGGGGCAAGCTTACCCTTCTTCCCGAATCGTACCACTCCTTTCCAGGGCGATACTTTAAGTAATACCATATCATCAACTTCAAATTCCAAAGGTTTCCTTCATTTGTCCGCGTAGCTTTTCTGTCGACTACATGCAGCTAACAGATTGTCACGGATCTGGCGGATCTTGTCAGTCGTTTCTTGAACAATTTCGGGATCAGTGATCTGCGATTCGCCGACCTCGGTCCAACAAATAGGTGACCGACATTTTCTGCCATAAAGAGCTTCAAACGGCGCCATACCAATACTCGCGTGATAACTGTTGTTATACGAGAACTCGACTAATGGTAGATGGCTATCCCAGTTGCCACCGAAGTCGGTGACACATGCTCTCAACACGTCTTCCAATGTCTGAATCGTTCGCTCTGTCTGTCCATCCGTTTGAGGATGATAAGCGGTGCTAAGATCCAGTCTTGTTCCAAATGCTTCATGAAGTGATTCCCAAAATCGTGCCATGAAACGAGCATCACAATCTGATATTATGCTTAAGGGAATTCCATGTCGGCTAACGATCTCATCAACATAGATACGAGCTAATTTCCGCACGGGGTACGTCTCGCGTATTGGTAAGAAATGAGCCGACTTTGTTAATCTATCAACTATCACCCAAATGCTATCCTTACCGTTTACGGTTCGTGGGAGTTTAGTAATAAAATCCATTGAGATATTCTCCCACTTCCACATAGGTATTTCTGGTTGTATTAGCAATCCTGAAGGTTGCTGGTGTTCTTCCTTGACTTTGGCACAGTTAAGGCACTTGGACACATACTTAGCAATATCCTTCTTCATTTCAGGCCACCAGTATAAGGCTCTAAGGTCTTGATACATCTTATCAGCACCCGGATGGATTGAGTAACGAGACTTATGAGCTTCATCAAAAATCATCACCCTAAGGTCATCCCTGTTCGGTATCCACAACCAATTCAAATAATACATCAAACCATCACCCTTAGTTTCCAATAGTAACTCGGCTGCGCAAGACATCTCATCTTTCAGGCTATCTTGAGCCAATGAGTGTTGTTGGGCTGTGAGAACATCATTATGGAGATTAGTGTGCACTCGAACACTATGGATCTGAACTTGACTTTTGCAACTAAGCGCATCTGCTACTACATTCGCTTTACCAGGATGGTAGCAAATTTCACAGTCATAATCGTTCAACAGTTCAACCCATCTCCGTTGTCTCATGTTACGCTCTTTTTGATTCAGAATATGTTGCAAACTCTTATGATCAGTAAAGATTACACACTATGTCTCCATATCTTCAAAGCAAACACGACTGCACCAAGTTCCAAGTCGTGTGTGGTGTAGTTCTTCTCGTGAATTTTCAATTGTCTTGATGCATATGCCACAACCTTTCCCCGTTGCATAAGAACACAACCGAGACCTAGGTTGGATGCATCACAGAAAACCACAAAATCATCATTTCCATCAGGCAGTGTCAAGACAGGAGCATCACAGAGTTTCTGCTTCATAGTCTTAAATGCCTCTTCTTGCTTTGGTCCCCACTCGTATGGTTTATTCTTTTGAGTTAATGAAGTAAGAGGGACAGCAATCCTGGAGAAATTCGAAATAAACCGCCGATAGTAACCGGCAAGTCCAAGAAACGATCGAATCTCCATTGGTGTCTTCGGTGTGCTCCAATTCTTCACCGCATCAATCTTCGCAGGATCCACGTGCACACCCTTTTCATTGACTATGTGCCCCAAGAACTGAACTTCCTTAAGCCAGAATTCACATTTAGAGAATTTGGCATACAGTCGCTCTTCTCATAGGATCTCCAAAACCAACTTAAGGTGTTGCTCGTGTTCTTCCTTGGTCTTTGAGTATATCAAAATATCATCAATGAATACAATCACAAACTTATCCAAGTATGGCCTGCAAACACGGTTCATGAGGTCCATGAAAACCGCCGGTGCATTGGTAAGGCTGAAAGGCATTACCAGAAATTCATAATGGCCATATCTTGTTCTAAAAGCCGTCTTGGGAATATCATCATCATGTACGCGAAGCTGATGATACCCAGACCTAAGATCCATCTTTGAGAACCATGCCGAGCCTTGAAGTTGATCGAAGAGATCATCGATGTGCGGCAGTGGATATCGATTCTTGATAGTCAGCTTGTTCAATTCGCTGTAGTCGATGCACATTCGGAATGACCCGTCCTTCTTCTTGACAAACAGGACCGGTGCACCCCATGGTGAATGGCTCGGGCGAAGAAATCCCTTGTCAGTTAGTTCTTGTAGTTGGCTCGCCAGTTCTTGTAACTCCGAAGGTGCAAGTCTGTAAGGAGCTTTGGCGACAGCGTTCGCACCAGGTACTAAGTGAATCCGAAATTCTACTTGACGTTCTGGTGGTAGACCCGGCAAGTTGTCTGGAAATACTTCAAGAAAATCTCTGATTACTGGAACGTCTTCAATTCTCTTTCCTTTCTCCTTTTTCTCCACAATATGTGCTAAGAATGCTATACATTTCTTCCTAAGGTACTTGTGTGCTTTAGTGCATGACATTAGCTTAAGACCTTTACTAGAAGTTTCCCCAAAAACTCTTAAAGTTTCACCCGAAGGTAAGGGAACACGAATGTATTTTTCATGACAAACAATCTCCGCTTTGTGGGTGGCTAACCAATCCATGCCTATGATAACATCAAATCTACCAAGGTGCATAGGTATAAGATCAATTGGGAAAACGTGATCACTTAAGTTCATAGTACATCCAATAATAACAGTGTCAATATCAATAGTGTTTCCGTCAGCCACCTCCGCGTTAAACGGTTTATCTAAGTATGTACGTGTTCTACCAAGCATGCATTCAAAATCATATGAAACGAAACTCCTATCAGCACCAGAATCAAATAAGACAGATGCATAAGAGTTGTTGATCAGAAATGTACCATTAACCACATCCTGGTTGGCTTGAGCAGCTGGAGCATTCAGTTGAAATGCTCTGCCTCTTGCCACCCTTTGGTTGTTTCCAGTCAGTCTTGGGCACTGATTTCTGAAATGACCCACTTCGCCACACTCATAACAGGCTCTTGCTTGTGCAGGAGGTACCTGGCGAACTGGTACAGCTTGAATCTGTTGAGCTTGCGGAGCTGGCAGTGCAAGCGGAGTAGGTTGCATCCGTTGTGCTTGCGGTGCACTCCGGCAAACATTAGCAAAATGGCCGTACTTGCCACAGATGTTGCAGACGCGACAAGGCAAATTAGGCATATGATGGTATCGGCAGGTATTACGTTGAGGAGAGTTCCCAATATAATTCCTGGCAGTGGTGTTGTTGGATGATTGTTGCGCAGACTTAGCAGCAGGAGTAGTGACCACGAAATTCCTGGTCTTTCTCTTCTTGTTACTGCTTTTTGAAGAACTAGCAGCCTCAGTCTTGACTTCTGTTTTTGTTTCCTTTGCAGTAGTCTTCACCTCAGTCTTCTTTGTTCCTTTTCTTGTGAGTGTTCCAGCCTTCACATGATTATCAGTCAAAGTTGCAGATAGACGGATTGCAGCCTCCAGTGTTTTAGGGTTGCTTCCGTAGACAGTGTCTTGTATCTGCATAGGCAAACCGCCTATGTACTTCTCAACGGTTCTCTCCAATGGTGTCACCAAGTGAGGTACTAGCAGACTATACTCATGAAATTTAGTATTGTAGATTACATTCTCCCCATTATCTTGTTTGAGTTCCCAGAACTCAGTCTCCAGTTTCCTCATTTCACTACGAGGACAAAATTCAGTGGTCATCAATTTCTTGACCTCCGTCCATGTCAGTGCTAGGGCAGCATCAACTCCCCTAGTTCGTTTCTCGCCATTCCACCATGTTAGTGCTCTCTTTTGGAAAACACTGGTGGCATAGCACACCTTCAGATTATCAGGGCAGTCACTGTTGCTGAAGGTATTTTCCATGCTCTCAAACCACTGTAACAGACCAGTGACTGTCTCAGAACCCGTAAACTTTAGTGGATTACAGGAGTTGAAGTGCTTAAATGTGCAGACTGGTGGGTTTGCACCACCTCTGTTCTGATTGAGAGATTGATTGGCTTGAGTCAGTTGGTTCACCAATCCAGAAATGAGGTTTGTTAACTCTTGTATGCCAGAGTTGGCAATACCGTTAGCATCTTCAGAGTTCGTATCATCTCCGTTGTGTCGGCGTGGCGGCATGTTTCTGAGGATATTAGAAACATGTTACTACCGTTTACAACGTAAGTCATACAAACAAGGGTCAAATGAGTTCATTTCAACAGTTAGGATTACATATAGGAACTATATTTTTCTCCTATCTGTCATACATTCTCCACCCTATACCAACACTGACAACCTCCCGATGCAATGCAACAAGCTTATATATAGGGCATATGCAGGGGTAGGTCGCAACCTCCCCAACACCGTCCCACCATCGTTGCATTAGACCACGATTATGCCCTTGTTAGAATTTAGGGGGTATCATGCATCTTACCATAATCTCACTTCACACCCCTTATCCTAGGTAGGATAATTTTGAGTGAATTGGTCTCTAGTTCTCTTGGACAATTAGGTTCGCCTAATGTCTAAGTTCACCTGACATGTAGGTTTGCCTATTTCTAAGTTCACCTAATGTCTAAGTTCACCTGACATTAAAGTTCCCCTAATGTCTAAGTTCACTAAAAGTCCATACTAATCCCAATGTCCATAATCATCAATGAGGGTTCATATCATCACTGAGTGCTCTTATTGTCACTAAGTGTTCATATCCTCCCATATAATTCATTCTCATCAAGTGTTCATACCATCACCAAGTGTTAGTATCATCACTATGTGTTCATATTATCACTAAGTGTCTATATCCTCACCCAAGTCTTCAGTCCATCACTAAATGTTCGTATAGTTCGTTGATCCTATACACCCCACGTGTCCAATAAGTGTGTTCATTAATGAGTTTATATGTGTTCATCAAATGTGATCATCCAAAGTGTCAATCCAAACCAACTTAACCAACATTACATCAACATAACTTTCCCAGCACTTCCTAATAATTTCCTAAGTTCCTGACACTGACAGACCCCCAATATACTACAAATGGTATATGTATAGGGCATATGTAGGGGTCAGTCGCAACTGCCCCAGCCACCGTCCCACCACCTTTGTAGTATACCAAAAGTGTGTCCTTGTCTGGTGATCAAAGACCAATCAAATAATTCCTAGAGCAGATAAGTTCCTAAGTAGTTAATTTCCTAAGCAAATAATTTCCCAAACGGGTAGATCCCTTATTCTTCAATACTGACATCCACATAATGCACCGTAAATGGTATATATATAGGGCATATGTAGGGGTCAGTCGCAACTGCCCTAGCCAACGTCCCACCACCTTTACGATACACCACGTGCATGTCCTTGTCGAATCATTAGGGCACAAGTAAGCATAAAATCATCAATTAATACATGTGAATCAGATATATCATCAGGAGTTCAAATAACATGTAATAAACATATAAGACTGAATCCTGAATATAATAACTAGTGTATGAAATAATTCATATTAGGGTATCCTACAGTTATAGACTAGGTCAACCATTTCTAGTAACCCAATTCCCTATAACCCAAGCTCTGATACCAATCTGTAACACCCCGACCTATGGTGGAAACGTCGGGATGCCACGAGGGATGTGTATATTGTTCATAAGCTCGTGGGCATCAAATTAAATCATCACATAACAATTAATCAACCAAATTAATTACATCAAAAATCATGTTCTTCATGAATTAGTTACATCAAATACACAAAAGATTTAGCTATCTAACTAAATTCTAGTCTTCAGAATTTCAGTTATTTAGCTAAGTCCAAGATCCCACGTGATGATGTCCCAAAAGAATGTAGAGCTATCCTGCCCTACTTACTTGTCTTCATCCCCTGAAACATGTGAAAGTCAAGTGTCAACTACGAAGTAGTTGGTGAGTAATCATAAGTTTTTATATTTAAAAATGTTTTACAAATGATGATAAAAGTTTATAGTTTTCTGAGAAAGTCCACATGAGCACCTGCGAGATAATCCAACACATAACCCCACATACAATCACAAATAGCACAATCACATATTTCATTTAATCATAGGTAATCAATCACATAAATATTCAACCAATCTCAATCATCAATATCCTCAAATAGTATAAGTGACAATACATGCATCATTGTGAATGACCAAAGTCAATGACAACGATACACGGAGTTGTGGCAATCCACGTGACAATACATGCAATCATTGAGGATGACCTAAGTCAACCACAACGATCCACGGAATAGTGACAATACATGCAGTCCTTGCGAATGACCGAAGTCATCAGCTACAACTCATGGAATAGTGACAATACATGCAGTCGTCACGAATGACCGGAGTCATTAACAACAACTCATGGAATAGTGACAATACATGCAGTCGTCGCGAATGACCGAAGTCAATAGCAACAACTCATGGAATATGATAATCCATAACTATGAATATCATACAAATAAACAACTGTCGTCCGTGTGTTATCAAAATAGTATGAAAACCTTGTATACATGTTCCACCTCCGAGTTTAAAACAATACAGTTTAAAAGGAGGTTATGAGAACTCACCTGAGTCCTTAGAATCAGTGTTTTCGTATGATGCGTGCTCACGTAAGAGAACTCAAAGACACTTCAACTACCTGTATTTATCGTGTGTTTTATATTCATAAGTATATGTGTTTCAGCTTCATCAAGTGTTCATAAATGTCTCCTATTAACTCATTAAGTGTCACACCCCTGCGCCGCGTGCGGAATCCACGGCGCGGTGACGTATGATCAGTTGAATCATGCACAAGTATTGAATAAGAACAACCACAATGGATTACTACATTTCATAATGTTTAGACAGTTGATTAATTACAGACAATCTATCTACCAAAAGTAAGACAACTACAGACCCAAAATATAGTTTACAAAATAAGACTCCAAACAAGACAATTAAACATTTAGGATTTAGTGAGTTTCTATTCCATCCTAGCATGTTTCTTCATCTTGTTCTATCTTAGCATGGTCTCCTTAGTTGTCCCTGAGAATGTCTTAAACCTGATTACCTGAAACACGTGAAAAGTAACTGTCAACTACAGACGTAGTTGGTGAGAACAATAGGTTTAAACATTTGTAAACATGAGTTATATGATATATGACATAGGTAAGTTAAAGCATCATAAGATTCACACGGATGAGCTGCAACCCAAACTAACATCAAGTAAGAAAATGAGTGTAAACAGTCCAATCACTGTTCGCACGACAGCCGATAATATCAAGTCCCAAACCACGTTTGGAGTTAGATAATACGTCAGCAGTTTTGATAACCATATGACACCAGACCTGCAGTTGGCTTTTAAAAGCAAATTTAAAAGCCAACTCCATCCTGGATAAGAAAACAATGACACCAGACCTGCAGTTAGCTTTTAAAACAAATTTAAAAGCTAACTCCATCCTGGATAAGAAACAATGTGTCCGCTTTCCCTTGTTGTGATCACCCAGTACTAACGTTAATGAATATGATACTTGATGGGTTTATAAGTTTGTTTACAACAATGGACACCATGTTTTCTGAATCTTACTTTAACCGGATGTGTTAATGTCTTATTGAAAACCTGGATTTAACTCCACGAGTTGACTCCTTTGTTTATGTAACATGAAATGAATCTCTTGATTTGAATACCATGATGTGAACAACTTGACTTGAATACCATGTTTTGAACCAATGAATTTGAATACCATGTTTTGAACCACTTGATTTGGATACCATGTTGTGAACCACTTGTTTTGAATACCATGATGTGATGACCTTGTGTAATAACAAGGTTTATAACAAAAGGGTTTGTAAAATCCTTTAAAAGAACATTTGAGTAAAGCTGTTATAAAACATTTCAAGAAAACATTATAAAATCCTTTTTTAGTAATAAGGGTTTAATAGTAAATAATTCCTTTAAAACAGTTGACAATTTCCTTAAACAGTTGAAGAATCACTTGGATTCATAAGATAAACCTGTAATGTTTATGAATGCACATAAACTGTGCAATGAAACAAGATTGAAATATCGGTTTTGATCACGTGTTCCACCCCAAAACAGTTATAAAACAGTAAAAGAGGGGCTAAAGTTCTCACCTGTCTGCAGTAGACTCTGAACTTAAACAGTTAGCAAGTAGCAAACAGGACTTCTAACTTGTTCCTATATCATTGTAATCATACATAAGATATAAGATTTATAATTGTATAGACTTTGATTCATTGATTGACTTGTGTTCACTTGAACTTGATTAACACTTGAAAGTTATGTCTTGGATTTATTGTTTGATCATGGGTTCAAGAAACTAATGTGAAATGTTCTGTTGTGTACACTCCTTGTGCATACAATGATAAATGTTTGCGAATTCTATCACCATTTGATTAACATGTATTGTGAAAAGATGTTCAATTGTTTCATAAGTCTTGTGATTGTGAATTGATCATGTGCTTAAGATAAGTTGCAACTTAAACCCATTTTGACCAATTTCACATATACATAGAGTTTATGGGCCACACATTGGGCCTTAAGCCCATAATTATGATACTAGCTCAAATGGAGGTCCATGGGCCGTTTGTGTTAACAAAGGGCCAATTGATTATGATGTTGGGCCAATCCACTTGTTTATGGACCGTGTAGAATGCCAAAGACCATATTGGGCCTTGTAGCATTGAGTTGGGCCGATTATGTTTTGAATTGGGCCGAGCAAAGTGAAGTTCTTGGATGTTAGGCTTCGGCCCATCACCTTGGCAGCGAACCCTTCAATTTAATGGGCCATGGTTCGGCTAACAACATGACAAGGTTCGGCTTATTGGGTGGTTCGGCCATGCATGATGGTTCGTGAAATAGCTGGTTCGACAAAGGGCTCGTGACCCCCTTAGGGTTCGCTGATAATAATCATCAACAAGGGTTCGGTCACATCCCCATGGTTCGTGTCTATACTAAGGTTCGTGGGACACCCGAAGGTTCGTTGACTAGGAGCATCAAAGGGGTTCGGTTGATCATGCCACGAACCATACAGGGTTCGTGAAGTGTTCTACAGAAAGGGTTCGTCATAGGTTACTAGAGTTCGCTGCATGTTGCTGGTTCGCGAATGCAAGGGTTCGTCCATGATCATCAATGGTTCGCAGCAACAAGAAAAGTTCGTGGATGCATGAAGGCTGGAAACAGGTTCGCTAGGACTGTCTGGGTTCGTCTGGTACCCAACGAACCATGCAGGGTTCGCTGAGGTTCACCATGTTCACAAGGGTTCGGCCAGAAACCTTCGTGGTTCGTTTCCTCCTGGTTCTCACGAACCTGTTACCTGCGCCATCATCAATACATCCAACTGGTTCTAGGTCTGTAGCTAGGTCGATCTAACATCACAAAAGGTTACTATGCAGTCGAAACTCAAAGATTAGTGTAGATAAACCGGTTATGTGTGTAATTCACGAACTCACAAATGAAAACCCTAATTTCGTGATCTTTCAAGCTTCATTACCTCGAGATTGGCTGGACAAATCTGCGTAAATCTTGTACTTTCGTGTAGACAATGTTGAGAGCTTCGCGTGGACACCAAGAACACCGAATTCCGTCGAGAAACGAAGGAGATACGCGCGTTTGAAGCTCGGTTTTCTAGAGAGAGAGAGGGTTTGCGAAATTTATAGAGAGAGAGAGGGTTTGGCTGCCAAAAATGGAAGAAAAAGGTTTGTTCAAGGCTTTTATAACCCGTGTGGTATTCGGGTCCGTTTCGGTTGCTCGGTTCGCGTTTCCGGAACGTAACGCGTAATTTACGCGGTTTTAAATAAAAATAGATGTTAAACCCATTAAGATGAGTTTCAAAATTGTAAAAATATAAAATAATTAATTTCAATTATTATACTCTTCGTGTTTTGCCGGATCGTTAAACATTCACAATTACGTGTATACCCGCAATCGCGTACGTTTTCCGATCGTTTTAAATATTTAAAGTCGTTTAATCGTAATTATAAGTTCAACATTCGTATTATTATGGATCGTCACCCATAACTATACTCAGTCTCGCTTACAGATTACGATCTTTGTTGAATTAATTAATTGTTATAATATTCGTCTCGACACTACGCACTAACACTAACCTGTTACACCGAACTCAGTATATGTATAGGGCTCACTCTCGCTGCCCACCACTGTTTCGATATAACAAGTTACTGTTCTTGCCTAGTGAAATCGACTGTAAATAAATAATACATACTTGTTTTCTGATTACTAAGATCCTGTAACACACAAGCACACATTTTGAACATATGAATCACATTGATGAACTGAACCATGAATAGACACTGTTCTAACACTGTTTACAACTACATGACTATATGCACAAATGTTACAGTCTCCCCTAGTTAAGGGAATTTCGTCCCGAAATTAACTAGCCGGAGATACTGTAAAAAGATGAGGGTACTTAAGCTTCATCTGGTCTTCACGTTCCCAGGTGAACTCAGCACCGCGTTTGCCCTCCCATCGCACCTTCACGATCGGGATACGGCTGCGTTTAAGTTTCTTGACCCCATGATCCATGATCTCAACTGGACGTTAAATGAATTGCATGTTGTTCTGAATCTGTATGTCTTCCAGTGGAATCTGAACATCATGATCCGCCAAGCATTTCTTAAGATTTGATACATGAAAAGTATCATGAACATTGCTTAGCTCCACTGGAAGTTTGAGTTTGTAGGCTACGGGACCAATCCGTTCCAGGATCTCAAAAGGTCCAACGTACCTTGGTGCAAGTTTCCCTTTCTTCCCGAATCGGACAACGCCTTTCCAGGGAGAAACTTTGAGTAAGACTCGGTCACCGACTTGGAACTCAAGCGGTTTCCGACGTCGATCAGCATAACTCTTCTGCCGATCTCGTGCGGCCTTAAGCCGTGACTGAATGATTGTGATTTTGTCTGATGTTTCCTGAATGAGTTCTGGTCCTACGACCTGTGAGTCACCAATCTCGGTCCAACAGACCGGTGATCGGCACTTTCTACCATATAGAGCTTCGAATGGTGCACATTGAATGCTCGTATGATAGCTATTGTTATATGAAAACTCAATGAGTGGGAGATGAGTGTCCCAACTTCCACCGAAGTCAATGACACAAGAACGAAGCATGTCTTCAAGTGTTTGGATAGTCCTCTCGCTTTGGCCGTCGGTTTGGGGATGATACGCCGTGCTAAGATTAACACGCGTTCCCAAAGCCTTTTGCAATGATTGCCAAAAGCGAGAAGTGAAACGACTATCACGATCAGATATGATTGATGTTGGAGTACCATGACGTGCAATGATTTCGTTGATGTACAATGTGGATAGCTTCTCCATCTTGTAATCCTCTCGGATCGGGAGAAAATGAGCAGATTTGGTGAGTCGATCAACGATCACCCAAATCGAATCGAAACCTCTCGGAGTTCTCGGCAACTTTGTTATGAAATCCATGGAAATTTGCTCCCATTTCCATTGAGGAATTTCAGGTTGCTGCAGAAGTCCCGAAGGCTTTTGATGTTCTGCTTTGACCTTTGAACATGTAAGACATTTTCCCACGTACAGTGCTATGTCTTTCTTCATCCCCGGCCACCAGTAAGATGTCCTCAAGTCTTGATACATCTTGTCGGCTCCAGGATGAACTGAGTATCGCGACTTATGAGCCTCATCACAGATGAGCATGCGCAATTCTTCAGACTTTGGAATCCACATGCGACCATTGAGATATAACAACCCATCTGATCGAGGTTCTAGTTTCTTCTCAATGCCACAATCCAAGTCTGTTTTGAGTTGATTATCTGTTACTACTTGTTGTTGTGCAATACGAATCAAGTCTTTCAAGTTCGGTTGTGTGTTGATCTCCATGGCTCTAACACGAATTGGTTTGACTGGTTCCTTGCGACTAAGAGCATCCGCCACCACATTGGCTTTACCCGGATGGTAACGAATCTCACAGTCGTAATCAGTTAGAAGCTCAACCCAACGTCGTTGTCTCATGTTGAGTTCTTTCTGATTGAGAATGTGTTGAAGGCTCTTGTGGTCTGTATAGATGACACATTTAGTACCGTACAGGTAGTGTCTCCAAATCTTCAGTGCAAAGACCACAGCCCCTAACTCAAGGTCATGAGTAGTGTAATTCTTCTCATGAACCTTAAGTTGTCTTGAAGCATAAGCAATGACCTTGTCCCATTGCATAAGTACACAACCGAGACCAAGGTTTGAAGCATCACAGTAGACAATGAAATCATCACTGCCTTCTGGAAGACTAAGGATAGGAGAATTGCATAACTTCTGTTTGAGAAGTTGAAATGCATCTTCTTGTTTCTGTCCCCATATAAAAGCTTGACTTTTCTGAGTCAATGTAGTGAGTGGCATAGCTATCTTAGAGAAGTTTGCAATGAATCTTCTATAATAACCTGCCAGACCCAGAAATGAACGAATCTCTGTTGGAGTAGATGGAGTAGTCCAGTTCTTAATCGCCTCAATCTTGGCTGGATCTACATGAATTCCATCTTTGTTTATGACATGTCCTAAGAAGTGAACCTCCTTTAGCCAAAATTCACACTTTAGAATTTAGCATAAAGTTGTTCCTTTCTTAGTAGTTCCAAGACTTTCTTCAAATGATCCTCATGTTCTCGTTCTGACTTGGAATAAATCAGTATATCGTCAATAAAGACGATAACAAACTGATCCAAGTAAGGCCTACAGACTCGATTCATCAAGTCCATGAACACTGCAGGTGCATTGGTCAGCCCAAATGGCATAACCACAAACTCATAGTGTCCATATCGAGTCCTAAATGCCGTCTTTGGTATATCCTCATCATTTACTCTTAACTGATGATACCCAGATCGTAAGTCAATCTTAGAGAAGCAAGTTGCTCCCTGTAATTGATCAAACAGATCATCGATCCTGGGCAGAGGATATCTATTCTTGATTGTCAACTTGTTCAGCTCACGATAGTCTATGCACATACGAAATGAACCGTCTTTCTTTTTGACAAAGAGAACCGGAGCTCCCCATGGAGAGAAACTCGGTCTTATAAAACCTTTGTCTAAAAGTTCTTGAAGCTGACTAGACAGTTCTTGCATCTCAGACGGTGCTAACCGATACGGTGACTTCGCCACTGGGTTTGCTCCAGGGACGAGATCAATTCTAAACTCCACTTGTCGGACTGGTGGTAGTCCAGGCAAGTCTTCTGGAAATACGTCTGGATAGTCTTTGATAACCGGTACATCTCCAACTGCTTCCTTGTCAGGTTTCTTTTCCACCACGTGAGCTAAGAATGCATAATATTTCTTCTTCAGATACTTCCTCGCCTTGATGCACGATACAATCTTCAATTCGCGGCAGGGTTTCTCACCGTAGACTATCATCGTTTCGCCGGACGGTAGGGGAATTCGAATAAATTTCTCCGAGCATACGATTTCAGCATTATTCTTAGATAGCCAATCCATTCCTACTACAACTTCGAAGCTTCCGAGAGTCATATGAATGAGATCGATGGAAAAGAGATGGTCATTTAGTCTTAGCTCACAAGCATGAATGATGGAATCTACAACTATAGTCTTACCATTCGCTACTTCTACAGTATAGGGAGCAGTAAGTGTGGATAGTTGCATATTAAGCAAAGAAGCAGTATGAGCAGAGATAAAACTTTTATCAGCACCAGTATCAAATATGATAGGAACATAGTGATCATTGATAAGAAATGTACCCGTGATGACTGCCGGCTCCTCACGTGCTTCCGCAGTTCCAATCACAAAAGCACGAGCAGCAGCAGTATTGTTATTGAGTTTTGGACACTGGTTTCTGAAGTGCCCTTCTGCCCCACAATTATAGCAGGCTCTTCCACCTGCAGCAGTAGAAGTTGTGGCAGCAGTTGTTGCAGCAATAAGATGAGCAGATCGACAAGTCGCTGCAAAGTGTCCCATACGCCCACACTTGTGACACTTCTTGCATGGAGTATTGGGCAGATGATGGTACTGGCATTTGGTGCAGAGTGGAAACGAGCCAGTGTACTGCTTTCTGACATTAGCGGGTTGTGGCATAGCAGTGAGGGGAGTAGCATGAGTAGATGCAGCCGCAGTCAATGCTGCAAAGTTCTTGATCGTCTTCTGTTTCTTCTTCTTATGATGGTGTTGTTCAGGCTTCTTGCCTTCCTCAATCTGTGCTCTTTTAAATCCCTTTCGGGTGAGCACTCCCGATTTAACATACTCCTCGGTCAGAGTAGCACCGAGTTGAATTGCGGCTTCCAAGGTAGTGGGGTTGTTCCCCATAACAGTTCCTCTAACAACTAAAGGCAAGCCTTCGATGTATTTCTCTATCCTGCGGGATAGAGGAGTAACCAAATGTGGTACCAAAATGCACAACTCATGGAATCGAGTTGTATACTTTGCGTTCTCTCCACTGTCTTGCACCAGATTCCACATCTCCACCTCCAGTTTCTTTAGCTCGTGACGTGGACAAAACTTTTCCACCAGTAAGTTCTTGAATCCATTCCATGGTAAGGCTAGAGCGACTTCACGTCCTCTGGTGTTCTTCTCAGAATTCCACCAGGTGAGTGCGCCCTTGTGAAATGCACTCGAGGCCATCTTGACCTTTAGATTCTCTGGACATCCAGTGAAGTCGAGAATGTCTTCAATGCTTTCCAGCCATTGCAGTAGGCCGGTAGCTCCTTCGGTACCAGAGTACTTAGGAGGCTTAGCATCGTTGAACTGCTTGAAAGTAAAGTTAGCAGTTCCAGCGTTTGTGGCATTTGAGTTGTGTGCAGAATCACCGGTACTTCCCCGAAGATTCTGGGTAATATCAGTGACCATACCCGGGATCACATCCCTCATGTGAACAGCGATAGCTCGAGCAATCTTGTTAATTTCATCATCATTACCGCTTGTCGAACCCCCAGCATTTGGGTCTCGTCGAGGAGGCATTCTACGAATAGAAGCCACAAGCGGGTCAGTAATGAGAATGGATACAATTGAATTTTCATGATAAGGTCAGTAATATATCCATACTACTAGTATTATCATTCAATTGTAATATGATCCAGTACACGTATAAGTTATCAACTTATTTGTATACTTATCATGTGAATATGTACGATGTCTCATGATCTCTCCACCAAACCTACACACTGACACTTTCCCGATATACCGAAAATAGCTTATATATAGGGCTCACTCTCGCTGCCCACCACCGTTTCGGTATACCACGATCATGCCCTTGCTAGCATTTGGCAACACGTTTGTACTGATTTCCAAGTGTGTTCCATTGATTAAGAATCCCATGAATCTTTGATTAAATTGAACTATGATTGATTCCATGATTGAACTATGATTATGTTATGCGTGCACCTACTAACAGTTGTTAACATGTAGAACTAAATCATACGTGTGCTCTACACTTTCCTGTTAACTTATGCCAGTAAGTACTAATGATGTAATCACTTAAGAATTTCACTTAAGGTTTACATTTATGATATGTTCACAACTTGGTTGATTCACCATAATGTCTGGTTCATCCAAGTTTGAATTTCATTATGATTTGATTCACCAATGATTGTTTCCCAAATGATTGTATCCCATGTGTTTTGACTAATGTTCCATGTGTCCAGTTGATCCCGAATCCTCACTCCAAATACAAACGCCGGATTCCCCCTAACATACTGAAATAAGCTTATATATAGGGTAAGCTCTCACCGACCCACCACTTACTTCAACACGTCAGCGTTAATCCGTCGTCTATATTTGGGGCTAAGATTCCAACTGTTGATTGATTATGATTGTCTCTTGATTTCTCTTGTTCCTTGATTCTGTTTATGATTGTGTAAACCATGGTCCTTAATTTACTAGAAACTAAGACCTTAGGTTTATGTATATGTGTCCTAGGTTAATCAACCTAGTTTCCCAATACTTACAGTACTGAGCATAATGATTTCCTGTGAGAACTTCAACTAAAGAATATTGTTACACAGATTCTAAGTTATAAAGTTCCTATGATAATGAACACCTGATAATGATAACAATGATAACAATGACAAGGATTTCAAATCAAGATTCTAAATTAATAGTTCTTGACCTTTGAATTCCTATAATGAGCATGACAAGGATTTCAAATCAAGACTCTAAATTAATAGATCTTGACATTTGAATTCCTATAATGAATATGACAAGGATTTCAAATCAAGACTCTAAATTAATAGATCTTGACCTTTGAATCCTATAATGAATATGACAAGGATCTCAAATCCAAGTTCTAAATTAATAGATCTTGACCTTTGAATCCTATAATGAATGTGACAAGGACTTTAGATCAAAGATATCAATCTTTGCCTCTAACTCCTATACTGAATATGACAAGAAATTCATATCAAAGATACTGATAATACAGTTCTTTGCCTCTGAATTTCTATAATGATCTCTGTGTGAGAATTTCAGATCAAGGATACTAAGAATATAGATCCTTGCCTCTGAAATCCTTAAATGCATATGCGTGAGAATTTAATCCGGTTTCTAAAATTATAGAATTCCGATTCAAATTCCTTGACTCGATATCTAATCTTAGTAAAATGTCCTAAGATCTTTCAAGCTTAATGTAGACTTAATGCTTACTTAAGTTACTTAAATCCTAAGTATCCTCAAGTCTATAGCACTTAGTCCTATTGGGTAGCTTAGGTTATAGTCTAGGTCATTTAACATTGGGTTTTTCCTAGTTCTCTACAACCTTGGCTCTGATACCAACCTGTCACACCCCTGCGCCGCGTGCGGAATCCACGGCGCGGTGACGTATGATCAGTTGAATCATGCACAAGTATTGAATAAGAACAACCACAATGGATTACTACATTTCATAATGTTTAGACAGTTGATTAATTACAGACAATCTATCTACCAAAAGTAAGACAACTACAGACCCAAAATATAGTTTACAAAATAAGACTCCAAACAAGACAATTAAACATTTAGGATTTAGTGAGTTTCTATTCCATCCTAGCATGTTTCTTCATCTTGTTCTATCTTAGCATGGTCTCCTTAGTTGTCCCTGAGAATGTCTTAAACCTGATTACCTGAAACACGTGAAAAGTAACTGTCAACTACAGACGTAGTTGGTGAGAACAATAGGTTTAAACATTTGTAAACATGAGTTATATGATATAAGACATAGGTAAGTTAAAGCATCATAAGATTCACACGGATGAGCTGCAACCCAAACTAACATCAAGTAAGAAAATGAGTGTAAACAGTCCAATCACTGTTCGCACGACAGCCGATAATATCAAGTCCCAAACCACGTTTGGAGTTAGATAATACGTCAGCAGTTTTGATAACCATATGACACCAGACCTGCAGTTGGCTTTTAAAAGCAAATTTAAAAGCCAACTCCATCCTGGATAAGAAAACAATGACACCAGACCTGCAGTTAGCTTTTAAAACAAATTTAAAAGCTAACTCCATCCTGGATAAGAAACAATGTGTCCGCTTTCCCTTGTTGTGATCACCCAGTACTAACGTTAATGAATATGATACTTGATGGGTTTATAAGTTTGTTTACAACAATGGACACCATGTTTTCTGAATCTTACTTTAACCGGATGTGTTAATGTCTTATTGAAAACCTGGATTTAACTCCACGAGTTGACTCCTTTGTTTATGTAACATGAAATGAATCTCTTGATTTGAATACCATGATGTGAACAACTTGACTTGAATACCATGTTTTGAACCAATGAATTTGAATACCATGTTTTGAACCACTTGATTTGGATACCATGTTGTGAACCACTTGTTTTGAATACCATGATGTGATGACCTTGTGTAATAACAAGGTTTATAACAAAAGGGTTTGTAAAATCCTTTAAATGAACATTTGAGTAAAACTGTTATAAAACATTTCAAGAAAACATTATAAAATCCTTTTTTAGTAATAAGGGTTTAATAGTAAATAATTCCTTTAAAACAGTTGACAATTTCCTTAAACAGTTGAAGAATCACTTGGATTCATAAGATAAACCTGTAATGTTTATGAATGCACATAAACTGTGCAATGAAACAAGATTGAAATAGCGGTTTTGATCACGTGTTCCACCCCAAAACAGTTATAAAACAGTAAAAGAGGGGCTAAAGTTCTCACCTGTCTGCAGTAGACTCTGAACTTAAACAGTTAGCAAGTAGCAAACAGGACTTCTAACTTGTTCCTATATCATTGTAATCATACATAAGATATAAGATTTATAATTGTATAGACTTTGATTCATTGATTGACTTGTGTTCACTTGAACTTGATTAACACTTGAAAGTTATGTCTTGGATTTATTGTTTGATCATGGGTTCAAGAAACTAATGTGAAATGTTCTGTTGTGTACACTCCTTGTGCATACAATGATAAATGTTTGCGAATTCTATCACCATTTGATTAACATGTATTGTGAAAAGATGTTCAATTGTTTCATAAGTCTTGTGATTGTGAATTGATCATGTGCTTAAGATAAGTTGCAACTTAAACCCATTTTGACCAATTTCACATATACATAGAGTTTATGGGCCACACATTGGGCCTTAAGCCCATAATTATGATACTAGCTCAAATGGAGGTCCATGGGCCGTTTGTGTTAACAAAGGGCCAATTGATTATGATGTTGGGCCAATCCACTTGTTTATGGACCGTGTAGAATGCCAAAGACCATATTGGGCCTTGTAGCATTGAGTTGGGCCGATTATGTTTTGAATTGGGCCGAGCAAAGTGAAGTTCTTGGATGTTAGGCTTCGGCCCATCACCTTGGCAGCGAACCCTTCAATTTAATGGGCCATGGTTCGGCTAACAACATGACAAGGTTCGGCTTATTGGGTGGTTCGGCCATGCATGATGGTTCGTGAAATAGCTGGTTCGACAAAGGGCTCGTGACCCCCTTAGGGTTCGCTGATAATAATCATCAACAAGGGTTCGGTCACATCCCCATGGTTCGTGTCTATACTAAGGTTCGTGGGACACCCGAAGGTTCGTTGACTAGGAGCATCAAAGGGGTTCGGTTGATCATGCCACGAACCATACAGGGTTCGTGAAGTGTTCTACAGAAAGGGTTCGTCATAGGTTACTAGAGTTCGCTGCATGTTGCTGGTTCGCGAATGCAAGGGTTCGTCCATGATCATCAATGGTTCGCAGCAACAAGAAAAGTTCGTGGATGCATGAAGGCTGGAAACAGGTTCGCTAGGACTGTCTGGGTTCGTCTGGTACCCAACGAACCATGCAGGGTTCGCTGAGGTTCACCATGTTCACAAGGGTTCGGCCAGAAACCTTCGTGGTTCGTTTCCTCCTGGTTCTCACGAACCTGTTACCTGCGCCATCATCAATACATCCAACTGGTTCTAGGTCTGTAGCTAGGTCGATCTAACATCACAAAAGGTTACTATGCAGTCGAAACTCAAAGATTAGTGTAGATAAACCGGTTATGTGTGTAATTCACGAACTCACAAATGAAAACCCTAATTTCGTGATCTTTCAAGCTTCATTACCTCGAGATTGGCTGGACAAATCTACGTAAATCTTGTACTTTCGTGTAGACAATGTTGAGAGCTTCGCGTGGACACCAAGAACACCGAATTCCGTCGAGAAACGAAGGAGATACGCGCGTTTGAAGCTCGGTTTTCTAGAGAGAGAGAGGGTTTGCGAAATTTATAGAGAGAGAGAGGGTTTGGCTGCCAAAAATGGAAGAAAAAGGTTTGTTCAAGGCTTTTATAACCCGTGTGGTATTCGGGTCCGTTTCGGTTGCTCGGTTCGCGTTTCCGGAACGTAACGCGTAATTTACGCGGTTTTAAATAAAAATAGATGTTAAACCCATTAAGATGAGTTTCAAAATTGTAAAAATATAAAATAATTAATTTCAATTATTATACTCTTCGTGTTTTGCCGGACCGTTAAACATTCACAATTACGTGTATACCCGCAATCGCGTACGTTTTCCGATCGTTTTAAATATTTAAAGTCGTTTAATCGTAATTATAAGTTCAACATTCGTATTATTATGGATCGTCACCCATAACTATACTCAGTCTCGCTTACAGATTACGATCTTTGTTGAATTAATTAATTGTTATAATATTCGTCTCGACACTACGCACTAACACTAACCTGTTACACCGAACTCAGTATATGTATAGGGCTCACTCTCGCTGCCCACCACTGTTTCGATATAACAAGTTACTGTTCTTGCCTAGTGAAATCGACTGTAAATAAATAATACATACTTGTTTTCTGATTACTAAGATCCTGTAACACACAAGCACACATTTTGAACATATGAATCACATTGATGAACTGAACCATGAATAGACACTGTTCTAACACTGTTTACAACTACATGACTATATGCACAAATGTTACAGTCTCCCCTAGTTAAGGGAATTTCGTCCCGAAATTAACTAGCCGGAGATACTGTAAAAAGATGAGGGTACTTAAGCTTCATCTGGTCTTCACGTTCCCAGGTGAACTCAGCACCGCGTTTGCCCTCCCATCACACCTTCACGATCGGGATACGGCTGCGTTTAAGTTTCTTGACCCCATGATCCATGATCTCAACTGGACGTTCAATGAATTGCATGTTGTTCTGAATCTGTATGTCTTCCAGTGGAATCTGAACATCATGATCCGCCAAGCATTTCTTAAGATTTGATACATGAAAAGTATCATGAACATTGCTTAGCTCCACTGGAAGTTTGAGTTTGTAGGCTACGGGACCAATCCGTTCCAGGATCTCAAAAGGTCCAACGTACCTTGGTGCAAGTTTCCCTTTCTTCCCGAATCGGACAACGCCTTTCCAGGGAGAAACTTTGAGTAAGACTCGGTCACCGACTTGGAACTCAAGCGGTTTCCGACGTCGATCAGCATAACTCTTCTGCCAATCTCGTGCGGCCTTAAGCCGTGACTGAATGATTGTGATTTTGTCTGATGTTTCCTGAATGAGTTCTGGTCCTACGACCTGTGAGTCACCAATCTCGGTCCAACAGACCGGTGATCGGCACTTTCTACCATATAGAGCTTCGAATGGTGCACATTGAATGCTCGTATGATAGCTATTGTTATATGAAAACTCAATGAGTGGGAGATGAGTGTCCCAACTTCCACCGAAGTCAATGACACAAGAACGAAGCATGTCTTCAAGTGTTTACAACTACATGACTATATGCACAAATGTTACATTAAGTGTTTTGTCAACTTAGTTAAGTCAATCAAAGTTAACTTGCAACACTCAAGATGTTATTAATGATCATTATAAGAATAAAATTTTTTTGTTAGTGTTAGTTACCTAATGATGATAATAAATTGTGAATTCGTACGCTTACCCCTCCTAGATATGTATACTTAATGTCACACCCCGAGCCGGCGGGGTTGGATCGGAGTCCCTGCAGAAGGTTCTCGAGGCGCGATATCGTTAGTGATAATCGAAATGATCAGATTGTTACATTGCACATGATACATAAATGAGAAACTTGCTAAAATAAAATAGAATTACATAGTTAAATTACATAAGTTAAGTTTATAATTTAACAATGTAAATCTACTATCACATCATAAATCTTCTATCTTGTATCTACACAAGATATACAAAATAAATTGTATAATGATGCTTCAAAATATGCAGGTCCAAAAAGCTAGGTCCTCTATCAGATAACCTAGTCCAAAGAAATAACTCTTCAGTTGACCTGTTCGTCACCTGAGAAGTCATGCAAAAATAAAGTCAACACATGGTTGGTGAGTTCATTAAGTTTTATAGAATGAGTTTAAACAACCTTAATGACAACCTTAACCTCACCATTAACCACCTATACCATCCAGCATAGTATGCTTATATATAGGGCATATGTAGGGTCGAACTTACCGCCCGCCCAGCCACCGTCCCACCACATACTAAACCACATCCTATATTGTTCCTGGTGATAATTAAGCATTTCATTCCACTAACTTGATTCCATAACATATGATTCTTAGCATTTGATTTCCCTGAAAAATGTTTACCTTGATCCCCCGAAATGACAACCTTAACCTCATCAACAGCCACCTATGCTATTCAATCAAGTATGCTTATATATAGGGCATATGTAGGGGACAAGCCCCAGCCACCGTCCCACCACATACCGGACTGCTTAACATATTGTTGTTAATCATAATTAAGCGTTTCACTCCATTCACCTTTGATTTAGATTCTTGATTTCCACAAAAAATTTACCTTTAATTATCTGAGTTCACCATGTATTCATGATTACCTCAAAGCATTTGCAGAAAAATGATACTAAATGTTTAAATAAATTAATAATAAAACAATTAAATACAGCTAAGACATGATGATTGGGCCTTATTTGACTCAATCAATTAGACTTAGTTGTTGGTGGTTGTCCAAGTTGTACCCTCTCACACGTGACCCATATCAGGCATAACTCACAAGGAGTATACCTGAGCGTGCCGGGATTTTAATGATGCCCATATCAGCTTGACCCAATAGTCTACTGTACATGCCGGGACTTTACGGATATCCTTTGATTCATGATCTCTTGATTCACTTGACTTTGATTTTGATTTCATTTGATAGTTCACGTTATTGCCCATATAGCTTGACTACAAGAGTCTACTATTTACGCCGGGACTTTATGTATGTTACATGTGGTCTTGATTTCTATACAACTGACATCCACCTTAACTCAAGTATTAATGATTTCATTAGATCTTAATGATTTCATTATTTCAATGATTCACACACATTTATGATTTCTGATTCCTTGAGTCTCTTGATTTGATCTTTAGAATTCCCATGATTTCACAATGATAATTGATTCTTAATTAGGATCCTTTGTCTTCAGATCACACACTGAATTAGGTTTCTTTGAACATGATCTTTAGTTTCCTTGATTTCACTTTGAATTTAAATTCTTGAATTTAAGCTTCATGGACTAGGGGTTTATTTAGAGTTTAGAGTTAAAGTATTACTCATAAGAGTAATTTAATTAACTTGATAATTTGATCTGCATAGTAATTACCTAGACAGGAGTCTAGGAGTATCAACAAGCATAAAGATATGACATATAATGAATAAAAGCATTTAAGTAAACAATTTGAATAAAACCGTTTACGCAAGCTTCTCAGCCCCACGTTTGAAAACAAAAACGTTTAGAAAAGGGGAAATGAACTCACCTGTGTTGCTGTGCTAATGTCTTATCTCAAAATGCGTGCTCGTTCTTGTAGATTAGGTTTCTTCAGTTCCTGAGTTGTTTTAAAAGAATTCGAATACTATAAGTATACGTATGAGTCGTCGTATCTAAGGTTTGGTCTCGGTGTGTGTATCTAAGTGTCCTAATTTACTAATTGCTTCTATGATTTAATCTAACTAATCTAGCCTAAATACCCATTTTGTCACAACCCAACCAGGGGGCTTGACTAACGATTGATTCAAAACACAAAGTAGCGGAAGACAAAATGAATATATTACAATTTAACCAAAGGTTTAGACTAAGTATCTAATTTGTTTACAACAAATCTAAAATGTGATTTAACTAATGGGAGATTCTCTAGAGATATTGGGTCCATCCAGGCATCAGCACACTATATTAATCTTTAGCCAAGTTCTTCTGTTTTACATCCAGTATTCCTGTTCTAGCAACCAAGTATCCGAGCCATACCTGTTTCTAATTACCTGAAAGACATGCTAAAATACGTCAACTATAAAGTTGGTGAGCTTGTTGGACCGATCGGGAGCTCGGAAACAATCCGAATCCAATGAAAAACTACTCGACAACCTCTGGGATAGTGCGGAATCCTATTCCAGGGTTTTCCAAACGAAACCAACAGAAACCGTGGTGATCCGAGACTGTAGGAACAACTTGGAAGCAACGATCGAACACCACGGGTTGAGAATCGAACTTGGAAGCACAAGAACCGCTCAAATCTTCAAGGGTTTTGACTCTGGAGTGCCAGGGAAGAAGGAGGGCTCGGGAAAGTTAAGTTTGAAATGATTTGAACTTCTATTTATAAGCTGTAGTCATTCGGCCGAATGAGTGGCCGAAGCAGCTCATTCGGCGAATGACTAAGCTCGAATGAGCAGTCATTCGAATGAGTCATTCGGCGAATGACTCATTCTGAACTTAGACATTCGATACAACTCTCATTCGCCGAATGACTTCATTCTAGAGTCATTCGGCCGAATGAGCAGTTTTCATACTCAAACATTTAATAATCAAATCAAACACTTAGATAAACATTAATAATCAATAAACATAAACATGATGAATTTGATATAAAGACAATTTCCATTAATACTTTGAATGATTACATGATAGCCATTTACATAACCGAACTAGGGACAAAACATGTATCTACATACTCCCCCTTGGACCTAGTTCAACTCTTTGGAATGTCTTTCTTTACAATCTTGTCTGAGATAGCTTTCCAATCAGCACCAGCATGAATCTTTAAGCAGATACAGAGACGAATAACTCTCATATACTGAAGAGCCTGCTCCATATCCTGTACGTCGAAGAAAATTTGATGTCGATAGAAAGCTTTAACATCATTCAATGAAAGATTGGTCAGCCACATGGGATCAAAAACTCTGACAGTTTCCCATTTCTTGTCTTTGCACAGCACGATCACAGCCTCACCGGTTCTCCCATCATAGTACCACCATCGGAAGCCCTCCATAAAGTCTTGACGCATCTTCCGTAAAGGAATCTTCTTCATGACTTTAGGGGGAAGCCACTTCAGGATTACTTTATGCTTCCGGGTATCTCCGTCAATCTCTGGTAGATAGTACCTCTCTGGCTGCTGCGGCTGAAAATTCACCCATCTCTTCCGGTATTCATACTTGATTTGTCGAGAGAACCAAGCAGACATCCCGGAGTCTTCACAGTATAGCATGTTCAGACGTGCTAGTTGATTGACCTCGAATCCAGGCAGCGTCTTGAAATCATGCGGGTGTTTGAAGTAATCTATACCCTTTTCCCTCTTTACTGCGTAGCACCCAAGATCATGGAAGTATGCCCAGCTGAGTATCTGACCTCCAGCCTTATATCCTTTGGTCTTGTAGACTTTCTTGTGCGTTGCTGGCATCTTCTCAGTGCTTTGTTTCTTTAGTACCTCCCAGTACGCAGCCCATTCTTCCTTTCTTTTCTTTAAGTCATCAGCTTCAGCCTTGCTAGCCTCTACTTGCTCTTCAAGATATCTGACCAAGAGATCCTCCGTTTCCTGATCAAATGGTTCAGTGAATGTAGGCAACTCAGCTTCAGCCGATGTATACTTTGGATACTCTTCTTCTGTGATGTCTTCCAAAATGACTTCATCTACATCATCAAAAATTTCTGGTTCGGGCTCTGCAGTACTGGGTACAGAGGTGTCCTCAGTGACCACCTCATCAGGATTCAACCTGAACAGCTCGGCTATTTGCTCTTTTGACAAGCAGTGTATGATTTCACCCTCCTCCTTGTCGTAGCTCACTGAGTGCTGTATAATGCCTTGAGCATCTAAGATCATAGTAAGAGTCTCATCGAGTTGACGTCTCAGAGGCACAGCTTGGACTTCCTCAGTAGCTTTGGGTTCATCTGTCTGTGCAGGAGGAGGTGGAGCAGAGGCTTTCTTCTTATCATTGGCCTTCTTGGATCGAATCTCTGATGAGGGAGGGGCCTGATCATCATCGTCATCATCATCAGTACTTGATGAACCAGAAGACCCATTCCCAGATCCGTCCTTGGCCTCATCATCATGATGATCATCATCATCAGACTCATCGTCTTTGTCTGAGTCTTCATAGTCAACATGTTCCTCATCAGACTCTTCTTCTTCGTCTTCTTTGTCTGAATCATCGGAACGATCCTCAACTCCTTCCAGTCTGGGAGTACTCTCCTTCGAACCCTCGACAAGTCCAGCTAGACGAGCATTCTCAGACTCTAGCTGCAGGATCCGATCACTGAAACCAGAGGCTGTCAGAGCCAACTGGTTGTGCTCATCAATATATTTCAGGAGCTGCTCCTCATGTTGTGCAGACCTGGCCCTCAAATCGGCCCTCTGGTCTGCAGCCTGAAGCAGCAGAGTATCCTGCTCTTCAATCTTCTGAGTGAGCTGAGCAATAACCAACTCCTGCTCTTTATTCTTCCTCTCTTGCTCCATGCTCCTCTCCATCAGTCTCAAGACCATACTGTTCAGTGTACTAAGCTGATCTACAACTGAAACAGCAGGTATGTGAACATCAGCACGAACTGTGGAGGGACCAGAGGAAGCAGCAACATAAACAGGCTCTTGAATGAAAGGAGTGGACAGAGGGGCAGTAATGGCCTGAGTGTGAATGGCCCTTGTCCTTGTCAGTGAAGAAACTGACACAGCTGCTACTGATGTGACAGTAGTTGCAGCAGCTGTAGTCAGTTCTGACCTCCTTTGGAAAGAGAATCGGGTTCTCTTTCCCCTTCCAGCTCTGGATGAGGTGGTAGCACCAGCAGAAGATATCACAGCTGTGGAAGCAGGAGCAGATGACCTTGGAGTGGGAGAAATGTCAGACTCCGGAATAAATATCGTATCAGTAATATCCTCCAAATCATCATTTGTCCTCCTTCTCTTCCTCATCACCACTCTTCCACCCTCATCCACCTTCTCAAACTCATCATCATGAGTCTTCTCAGAATCAGAACTATCTTCATCACCTTCTTCCTCACTCGAGTCCTCTGACTCATCATCACCACCTGAGGAATGTGGAATAGAGACATCGAGAGGAGCAGTCACTGATGAAGTAGTAGTAGACAAGAAATCCAAGTCCATCAGTGACTCGATATCCACATCCTCCTCTTGAGCTGTAGACACAGCAACATCAGCTCCAACACCAGAAGCAGTAACATCAACCATGCTCACTGAAGCAGCAGTGGTTATGTGTACTGATGGCATCTCACCCGCACCTGTGCTCTCAACAGCAACAGTGCTCACCTCCACACCAGCACCACTCGGGCCTGCACCACCATCTCCCTCATCACCATCACTGTCATCATCACCAACTGGGACCACAATGTCCTCCACATCTGAATCGGAGTCATCGTGTCTCCATCTCCTTCCAGCTGGAGCCCTGTAGTCAGGTCGGGAGAGGTGACCAAATAATGATCGAGTAGTAGGCTTCCTCTCCTTCCCTCTGTATGACAAAACTCTGTTGAGAGTTATGTCATTCATGTGCTCCAATCTGATAATGTCAGCATTCAGCTTTGGGAGATCTGGAATCTGTGCATCAAAGATCTGCTGTATGAATCGAGGGTACATCAAAAACTTCTTGTCACCCTTCAGCCCCACATTCTCCTTCATGTGCAGAAAAACCATCTCGGAGAAGTTGAATGGTTTGTTGAGCACAAGGGCAGCAAATGCGCACTGTATGGTTTCGCGCATATCATCGAAACCTCCTCTCCTGGAGCCAAGGCAGTGTACAAGTACATGCGCCAAGTACTTGAACTGCGGGGACATGAACGCTTTGTTCAAAATCCCGGCTCCAATATCTCCCTCGTACTTGCATCTGAGGAAGCATCCACGTACTAGAAATCTGTCAAGAAGAACTGGATGATCCGGAGAGTCCTGAAAACCACACACCCTCCGTATGTGCTCAGCTGACACTACAACGTCATGACCTCTGACCTTGCCCCTAATGACTGTAGGCTCGGCCTCACAGTCAATATCAGCTGATGTCCAGAAATCCTGCTGATGTGATAAATAAGGCACATGAACGGTCGAAATGGCAGTGAAAATCCTGGAACGCCTCAGGAAAGTAATGATATCAGCATAATGCTTCGCGTTCGGAGTCGTCAGATCAAGATGGGCACAGATGTTATGCTTCGGTACTGATTTGTATCCTGCCATGCTGCACAATACAAGAAATACACATATCAGTACAAGATGATCAATTAAACAATGAGATTTAACAAAAATCAGATTAACTTTCTTCTGATGTGTCGAATGAGTCCATTCGCCGAATGAGTTATCTGTCGAATGAGGCTCATTCGTCGAATGACTCTCATTCGTCGAATGAGACTTGAGTATGACTGCTCATTCGCCGAATGATCCATTCGTCGAATGAGGCTCATTCGCCGAATGAGTCATTCGCCGAATGACGACATTCGGCAGTATGACAGTTCAAAATCCCTTTTGTCCAAAATCTCAAATCAATCCCAAAAACTTGTTATACAGCACTCAGAAACGACCGATTAGCATATTTAATACATGACATTTCGAGTTTTAGGTCCATCTTAACAGATTATTCGTTGGGCGAAATCAAAAACCCTAAAACCCTAAATTCGAATCTGTTAGAGATGATTTCATGGATGGAATCGGCTGAAATTTGATCTCCATATACCTGAGAATGAGAACAATAAGATTATCAGTGGCAAGATCTGTCACAGTCACAAGAAATCGAAAAGGATGACTAAGTGTGTGTTTCGCCGAATGGGGTTCGTCTGAAATCGCGAAAGAGTAAATTGTCGAATGACCCTCATTCGGCCGAACCACAGCTATATACTGTGTACTCATTCGCCGAATGAGCTAGGCGAAAGGTCACAAAGATTATGTTCCATTCGCCGAATGAATATGGCGAATGAGTCAATCGATTAAGTTCATTCGCCGAATGAGAATGTCGAGACATTCGACACTCTTCATTCGCCGAATGAAGTTCATTCTGAGAAGCTTATTCGGTCGAATGACTCATTTTCATTCGGCCGAATGAATTCATTCTGTCTCTCATTCGTACGAATGAGAAATGGATTTTTCAAAACTCCAAAATTTCAAAGATTTGACATTTTAAGCACCAAACTTTTAACCAATTATGAAGATATGTCTAGTTGGTTCAGGATTCAGATATGACAGGCATCCGAATCTACAAATGATCATCTAAAACAAAATTGAAAATAGAAAATCTTTTTGTATTTTTCTGAGACAACTAAACAACTGTACAAACACAAATTAAAAGCAAATAAACACAAGTAAACACATATTTTTGTGAAAAGCCCATTAATAAGATAACACAAATCTCTGATCACATCATATAACCTTCAATGAATGCTTCACTTCAATCACAATTTCATTTTGACACGATTACTGATATATTTGTCCAAATTTAAACTGAACAATACTCAACTCTTAAACAAACTAAATGATCCCTCATATTTTCTGATTGAGTTCCCCAATTCATTTCATCAATTAAGATCAAAATTAGTTCAAAATTCATTTCAGCATATCTTAATACCAGTCATCATGAATTCAATAAGATTCAATCATTCATTATCTTTTTGTGTTTTTCTTGTTCTATCCACATGGATGGCTCCAGCTAGGTCCGTCCCAGCAATATGGCACATGTATGGAATCGAACTTTATTTTTATTTGTTTAAGTTTTTCTCAAGCTTAATACCAGCTTGCGTTAGGTTTTCTTCAAGCTTAATACCAGCTTGTTTTTAATTTTTCTTTATCAAGCTTAATACCAGCTTGTTTTTGATTTTCCTCAAGCTTAATACCAGCTTGCCTTTATTTTTCTTTGAATGAAAACTCATTTGATTCCATGATGACAGGTGTATGCTTGATTTGAGTCAAAAACCATTTCTCACTCAAAAGCCTTAATAAATTGGATCCCACAAATCAAACTTTCTAAGTTCTCATATATTGTTTATTTATTTTGTATAGTCAGCCTATCAGTACATCCCATCATTATTTCCTTGTGATTTTAGCTCATGCATTCATTTCTGCTTCTATGACATAATGAAATCAATGTGTTATGTCATTAAACAGGACTATTTCATTTTTCATTTTTCTATTGTTTTTGGATTTTCAATTTTCTATTGTTTTTGAGTTTTTCAATTTTCTATTGTTTTTGGTTTTTCAAATTTCTATATCTCCCCCTAAAAACCTAAAAATAGAAAATCTTTTTGTGTTTTTGTTAATAAAAGACAACTATACTATAGAAAATGAAAATACTAAAAATAAATAAAACTATCTAATTAAAGTGATGATCATTTGTTAGACTCAGATGAGGATTGAACTTCATCCTTGTGAAAAACACCATTAGCCGATAACAGATATAAAAATCTGGGTTTATCAAAAGCTTTTGTAAACAGATCGGCTTTCTGGTGATCGGTGTGAATTTTAACAACATCGATTAATTTCTTCTCAAAACAATCACGTATGAAGTGATATTTTATGTCGATGTGTTTGGTTTTGGAGTGCTGAACTGGATTTTTAGTGACAGCTATGGCGGCAGTGTTATCAACATAGATAGGAGTGTTAGAAAAATGTAACCCATAGTCCCTGAGTTGCTGTTGAATCCAGATGATTTGTGAACAGCAACTTGCAGCAGCAATATATTCAGCTTCACAGGTTGAAGTAGACACCGACGTCTGCTTCTTGCACTGCCAGGTGACCAATCGGTTTCCAAAGAACTGACATCCCGCAGATGTTGACTTGAAATCTCTTTTGCATCCGCCATAATCTGAATCACTATATGCAGTAAGATCAAAGTTATCATCATTAGAGTACCATAAGCCAAGTTCCGGTGTACCCTTCAGATAACGCATAATCCTTTTGACAGCAATCAGGTGAGATACTCTTGGTTTTGATTGATAACGAGCACACAAGCAAGTGGCAAACATGATATCTGGCCGAGAGGCAGTGAGATACATGAGAGATCCGATCATTCCCCGATACAGAGTGGCATCAATTAACTCCCCCTTTTCATCTGGAGTAATCCCGTGATTAATCGCCAGTGGGGTACCAGCAGGCTTCGCATCAGACATACTGAACCGGCTCAGAATGTCACCAACGTATTTGGTTTGATGAATAAAAATCCCTGCCTCAGACTGATCCACCTGTAAACCCAAGAAAAACTTCATTTCTCCCATCGAACTCATTTCAAATTTTTCTTTCATCACAGTCTCGAATTCCTTGCACAGATCATCATTTGTAGATCCAAAGATAATATCATCCACATATACTTGTACCAAGAGTAAATCACTGTCCTTCTCACGGATGAATAAAGTGCAGTCAATGACACCTCTTCTGAACCCGTTGTTCAGAAGGTGAGTGGAAAGTGTCTCGTACCACGCTCTCGGGGCTTGATGTAATCCATACAAAGCTTTGTCTAGCTTGTAGACTTTATCACGATGCAGTGAATCTTCAAATCCGGGAGGTTGATTGACATACACAGTTTCACTGATAACTCCATGAAGGAACGCGCTCTTTACATCCATCTGATAAACCTTGAACTTTTTGAAGGATGCATAAGCCAGAAAGATACGAATGGCTTCTAATCGAGCGACCGGAGCAAACACCTCATTATAATCCAATCCCTCTATCTGTCTGAATCCTTGAACCACTAGACGAGCCTTGTTTCTCACGATTATCCCGTGATCATCCTTTTTGCAACGAAGAACCCATCTAGTGCCAATGACTTTTGCACCTTTGGGTTTATCAACTAGTTGCCACACCCCTAACTTCTTGAACTGCAAAAGCTCCTCTTGCATGGCGTCTACCCATGATTCTTCTTTGAGGGCTTCAGTGACGGTACGCGGTTCCACTTGAGATATAAAGCAGGAATGAGCACAAAAGCTTACATCTGCAAAATCAAGAATGTCTGCAAGACCACCTGAAGAAATTTGACTTCGAGTCTTTACTCCATCTAACGGACTCCCTATAATGTTGTCTTGAGGATGAATTCGATTAATTCTTCCAACAGGATGAGCAGGAACCTCAACCTCAGGATCTAAGTTATTCAAATTCAAGTCCTCAAGATCAGGTACAAGATTATCAACAACTGGTTCAGGAGCAGCTGGGGGATTGTCATCTGTGTCTGAGCTGTCATCATTTACCTGTGTAGAGGGACCAGATGTAGATGTAGGTTGAAAAGTAGCATCGGGTGCATTCTGCACATCATACAACATCTGAACAGCTACATCTTCATCTGAGTACATGGGGGGCATATTGAATGAGTCAAACAGACTGGAATAGTCAAACATCCAATCTGGCCCTTTTCCAGGTGGGGGCATTGTATACTTCTGAACATCCACATGGTACCACTCCTCCACATTATGAGTTGCAATGTTGTAAACTCGCTTATTTGGAGTGCTGTACCCAAGAAAGTACCCTTCTTCCACCTTTTCATTGAACTTGCCCTGCTCATGTTTCTTAAGCATGGTGCATGGAGCACCAAATGGTTCTAGATACTTAAGATTTGGCTTTCGGTTATGAAGCAGTTCAAAGCAAGTCTTCCCATGTCTCTTCACAATAAGAACCCGGTTCAATGTGTAACAAGCATTGGCAACAGCTTCATTCCAAAATTGAACCGGTAGAGAAGAATCAGCAAGCATAGTTCTAGCAGCCTCAATCAATGTCCTATTCTTGCGTTCAGCAACGCCATTCATCTGTGGAACATATGGAGCACTAAACTGTTGTACAATGCCTCTTGCATTACATAAATTCTCCATATTGTGATTTTTGAACTCGGTTCCATTATCAGTTCGAAACTGACGAATCTTGAGCTTATAGAGCGATTCAAGTTTGGTAACCAAAACTTGAATGCAATCAAACGTTTCTGATTTCTCCTTCAAAAAGAAGACCCAAGAGTATCTGGAGTATTCATCAGTGATAACCAGGCAGTATTGATCTCCAGCTATACTCTTCCGATTTACTGGACCAAACAAATCCATGTGGAGAAGCTCAAGAGGAACATTGATTGAATGATACTTTTTCAGCTTATGAGACTGCTTAGACTGCTTTCCTTTCTTGCATGAAACACAGATATCAGACAGCTTAAAATTTTTCAAGCTAACTCCCTCAACCAAACTGTTGTGTACTAGATGATTCATCTTACGTAAACTCAAATGGCCCATCCTCTTATGCCAAAGGATTGAATCTTTTTCAGTTGCCTTTGTCATAAAACATGAAGCTGTGGAGGATGTAGTTGAAGCTGTGGCCATATTGAGAACATACAAGTCTTGTTTTCTTGGAGCAGACATCAAAATCCAATCTTCAGGTATGTGCACACCTTGCTTGAGAATATAACACTTTGATTCATCAAACAGAACCTTGTACTCTTTATCACAAATCTGAGAGACTGACAGGAGGTTGTTTTCCAACTGTTTGACATATCTGACATTATCGAACGAAACCTGTCCATTTGTCAAGATTCCCTCTCCTGTAATAAAACCACCCTTGTCTCCAGCAAAGGCTACATAGCCACCTCGAACTGCATTCACATTGGTGAGCAGCGAAATATCACCAGTCATGTGTCTGGAAGCCCCACTATCAACGATCCAATCGCTGTTTACTCCAGCTTTTGGGGCAACCTGCACAATAAAGAGACTATCAGTTTACATTGGGAACCCAAGCCTTTACGGTCTTGGGTTGACCCATTGAGTCTCGGATCCAAACATCGATCCATTTTCCCTTAGGAATAGGTTTATCTGAAATTTGTGGAACAGACACCTCAGATGATTTAACTTTCCAAATTGCATTTTTATCAAAAGAGGTTTTCAGATAAATGGATGATTGTTTTGATTGATTGACTTTAACCTCATTTGGAACAACCAATGTTTCCAACTGTCCCTTACCCTTGTCTGAACCCTTAGACTGAGTGTGAAATGAAGATTTTGACTGAAAAGATTTAGACACAGATTTGCTAGGTTTTGGTAAAGCAGACTTTAAGGTTATGAAAGGGACAACCTTAGGTCTGATCAACTGAGGGCAAAACCTCACAATGTGCCCTGGTTCACCACACTCAAAACAGAATTTAACACCTTTTTTATGAAAGTGTTTTAAATCAGAAAATGACTTTTTAGTTGATTTAAAAACATTTGATTTTTTACAATCTTGCTCAAAACCCAAACCCTTCCTTCCTTTGTTACCAAACTGAGCTGATTTGGTAGTACAATTAGCTTCAGACTCCTGAGAAGCTTTAACAAAGCAGAGTTCCTTGTAAATCTTTGATTTGGAGATTGGGTCACCTTTCATGACACTAGTAATTTGATTCCGAGGAGTACTCTGCTTTGATGAATACTCTGATTCATCCTCGGAATCAGAAACCCAATCTTCCACGATTCCATCCACCCTTGAATCCTTAGTCTGAGATGAACTCTGATTTTCACTCAGACTAACTGGATCAACTACTAACGGAGTAGTAACTTGAAAATCCTTTACGTCTTTGTCATTTGGAGTGTTGACAAAGGCATTTAGGATTGGTGGAGGACATTTTTGATAATTAACCTGCTCCTTCCCCTGATCAGTACCTCTACTGATCATATGCTCAATGATATAAGAGGAGCTCTCATAGCTCTTGAGCTTCTGTCCCAAAGTCTCATAATCACACTCAACTAATGCTAATTTTTCTTAATCTCATTTATGGTATTGAGATAAGAAGTAATAGCATCTTGCTTGTTCAGAACAGCGATCTCGGCCTCATGCAGTTGTCTATTTAAAAGATCAATTTTATTTTGAAAATCTTTTTCATTAGATTTTAAAACTTTGTTTGCTTCAATGCACAGGTCGAGATCGGTCATAAGATCACTGTTGTGTTTCTGATAAGCAAGGACCTTGCTTCTAAGATCAACACAATTGAAACAATCAGATTTAGAAGATGAACAATCAGTGTATACCTGCTCAGAAGAATCAGTAGAAGCAGAAGAGTTTGCCATCAAAGCAAATTGAGTTGAAGAGTCATCAGCTTCTACATCAGATTCTTGAGTGTCAGAATCTGTCAAACTTTCTGAGTCTGAACTTGATGCTTTGTCATCAGTCACCAACACATCTCCCTGACAGCTTTCTTCAACAATGTCATCAGAAATCTGAATCTCTGCCACACATGCTTTTTCTTGATCATCCTTGTCAGCATTGAATCTGAAGTCCCAATTTACCCCTTCATCTTGTTGAACCATCAAGGCTTTACTACCAGAAGATGAGGATCCAGCTGTTGTAGGAGAATCAATAGGAACTAATCGCCTTTCAGAATTAGCAGGAGCAGACTTCTGATGCTGAAATGGATTTTTGTTTCCAGCTTTCTTCGGCTGTTTACATTGTCTGGCAAAGTGTCCTTTCTCACCGCAATTGTAGCATGTAACAGAAGCCATATCAAATCCAAACTTAGACTCCTTGTTCAGATTGATGTCTTTTCCAGTCCTCTTCACAAACTCCTTCGCTCTTCTGACTGCACTTGCTAATGCCCACATGATGTCAATTCTTTCCATATCATCAGGATCAATCTGAGAGTAGTCATCATTGGTCAAATATGGATTGCCGATCTGACCAGCAACCAATCCATCATATGAACTAACCAATGTTGACAGAAGACCCATGTGCTCTTTAGCAATCTCAACTGTGACTTTATCAAAGTTCTCTGTCTTCAGACTTGCAGTAGGCTGATGATGCTCTTGTTGTGAGCTCGATGAAGAAGATGGGCTAAAGTGCATCTGAGCTGCAGATGGGGCTTCAGAAGCTTTAGACACAAAGGCAGTTTTCAGAGGAGCATGAGTTGTAGATTTATCAACTGTTGGAGTGGAGTAGTATAGAGAAGGATCTTGAACTTGTGCAACCCTCTTGGCCTTCCATTTGTTCTCTATCTCCTGCTCTTTTAGCTTCTGAATGAAATCATTGATGTCCATATGAGCCATCATCTGATTTTGCTTGAGTACCATCAAGAATGACTCCCATTTTGGAGGTAGTGCATCTGCCAAACATTGAATCTTCTCTTGAGTTGTGGTTTTGACCTCATGGTTGAACAGCTCACTCAACAGATGACAAAACCTTGCTATCAACTCATCAAGGGACTCATTTCCCACATACATAAAGCTGTTGAATTCCTTTTTCAAAGCTTTAGACTTAATGCTCTTCAAAGCATCATTACCCTCATATCTTTGCTGCAATGCATCCCACAGAAGCTTAGCCGAAGGAAACTGTCTAAACTGATGAAAGATATCAGTGGCAATGGACTGTGACAAAATAGCATAGGCTTTCTTCTCATAATCATACAACTTCCTCTGAGGCTCAGTCATCCGTGTGACTAGCATAGGAGTTCCATCTTCATTCAGAGGCCGCAGATAACCTCCTTCAATCATCATCCACAGATTGGTATCCACCCCATTGATGTGGATCTCAAATCTATATTTCCAGTGAGGGTAATCATCTAAATTCAACAACTTAGGAGCTTTGTTTGAGTTCCCGGTTTCATTTTCTGTCAGTAAAAGAGTCTGAATACGATGATTTTGATTAGCCATGAGTGCTAAATCTTCCATTTTATCAGAAGAAATGAAATTCAACACTTAGAAAATTTTTCAGAAGCAAAGACCGAATGACTGACAAACTGGCGAATGTCGGGGGCCGAATGAGTGGAAATGCCGAATGACAAGCTGAGTATGACAATCGGCGAATGAAGAAGTCGAATGATCTATTCGCCGAATGGCATTGCGAATGGGGTCTTTCGCCGAATGAAGATTCAGAATGAGGCTTATTCGGCGAATGGGAGTAGCGAAGGAGCTATTCGCCGAATGAGAGCTATTCGGCGAATGGAAGGCTATTCGGCTGAACTTATTCGGCCGCCAGAGTCATTCGGCGATCTGGGGTTTTTGACAACAAAAATCGCGATATCTTTCGATTTTGACCAGATCTAGCCACCAAATTTTGCACAGAACTTCAAGACATAATTATTAACCAATTGGGAAGAAATTAGATCAAATGAACCACAAAAACACTTGAAATCTCAATGAAATAGTGACTTTGGAAGCAAGAAACTTAGGGTTTTTGGAAGTTACGAAAATCAGGGTTTTGGGAAACTCAAATCTGATGGTTTTGGATGGAAATCGAGTAGAATCAAGAGCCAAAGCTCTGATACCACTTTGTTGGACCGATCGGGAGCTCGGAAACAATCCGAATCCAATGAAAAACTACTCGACAACCTCTGGGATAGTGCGGAATCCTATTCCAGGGTTTTCCAAACGAAACCAACAGAAACCGTGGTGATCCGAGACTGTAGGAACAACTTGGAAGCAACGATCGAACACCACGGGTTGAGAATCGAACTTGGAAGCACAAGAACCGCTCAAATCTTCAAGGGTTTTGACTCTGGAGTGCCAGGGAAGAAGGAGGGCTCGGGAAAGTTAAGTTTGAAATGATTTGAACTTCTATTTATAAGCTGTAGTCATTCGGCCGAATGAGTGGCCGAAGCAGCTCATTCGGCGAATGACTAAGCTCGAATGAGCAGTCATTCGAATGAGTCATTCGGCGAATGACTCATTCTGAACTTAGACATTCGATACAACTCTCATTCGCCGAATGACTTCATTCTAGAGTCATTCGGCCGAATGAGCAGTTTTCATACTCAAACATTTAATAATCAAATCAAACACTTAGATAAACATTAATAATCAATAAACATAAACATGATGAATTTGATATAAAGACAATTTCCATTAATAATTTGAATGATTACATGATAGCCATTTACATAACCGAACTAGGGACAAAACATGTATCTACAGAGCTCATGAGTTTTAGTTTACAGACACAATAATAAATAGCATGTGATAATTCAAAAACAATACAACCAACCCTGTGCCATGCCGAGCGTTTGCCTCTTATAATGCTAGCCCGTATCATGACATTTTAATCTACTTCCCATTCCGAGACCCGTTCCTGCCCTCGGTGTAAATGTGTCAAAGCGAATATATGCCACAACGGTTGACATTAACCTCAGTGGGGTTTCAACCCTATTTTTATAAGGCCACCCTTTCGGGCCACTGTGCGTGGGGGATTCCCCAAGTAGTACTACCCATATACCCACCGGCTCTCCTCCGGAGTTAATGGCTGTAAATTATGTTTAATGTCTAGGGGAAGCAATTATATTTGAAACGGACGTTCATTATCACATAAATATAAATTTATAAACGGTTTTTGGAGCATGCTTTCAGTATCCCAAAACAGTAAAAGAAAAGGGATCACATGAACTCACCTGGTTGCTAAATGCCTTCATTTTGTTCCTGTACAATTATATCATTGCCACTATGTATGCCTTGCTACGTTCCCAGAGTTATCATCATCACAAGCTCCTATTTGTATCAATTTATGTATATATGTATAAGTTGTAGATTTCATACTTTATGGTTGTTTAATGTGGTTGAGCTCTTTGGGTTAATGTGTTTAAATTTCACTAGTTTAAAGTTTCATTATATTACTATACATAACAAATCCTTACCTTATATTGTACGTATAAATGTATGAGCAAATGTTGGTATTATTTGATGTTTAGTATAACTACTAGTATGCTACTTATGTGACTAGTATGTTTATGATCTTCTAAATATAAGCTGATGTAATGCATAAGGTATTACAAGACAATCATATAATTATTATAATGTATTCACCTAACTTATTAGTATTAGAGATAACTAATAAGGATTTCATATGTAACAAGATAGTTGCAAATAAATCATTAGTATCAAAAATATTATACATGTTGTAGTCATTGAATATACTAACTATTATAATTGTTATAATTATAGAATAATAGAATGTTTAAACATATTTATAATTTAATTTCTATGTATCAATCAAATTATACATTCCTAGAGAAACTTTTATCAAAGATAATATTAACAACATTAACAGCAATAAACATAATCATACTAATTTCACTAACAACGTTTTTAGTTCAAAATGTTAATCATAAAATAGATAACTAAGGTAATATCATACGTTAGGTTAATATTAATGTTTTTAAGCTAAGTGTAACTATTTATAAACAATAATTTAAATAACCTAAATGATTATGATTTGCATATGTTTAAAGTGTTAGATAATATTTAGCAAGACCTTTAATATTGTTAAAAGAATAAAAATGAAAATGTTGGCGTTGATAGCAATAATAATAATAATTTTTAAAAGTAATTAGCCTTAATATAAAAACTAACAAATTAGTAATCATTTAGAGACTTAATATGAGATTGTTATCTTGTATAAAATCAGTTGTTAACATATTGGATTTAAACATACTCGTAAACATACGATTATACATAAATTATTTATTGTATATATTAACCTATAGATGTATATATATACATTTAATGATTTAACACCTACATAAATAATATATGAATCATGCCCATACTTTGAGTTCTCCATTTATAAAATGTCTTATAATTTAAGTTTCTAAGTTATTTTATACACAATGCAACAAGTTCTATATTACATATCAAGACCTGTTAAAACTAATTTAAACGTTTATTACCATTTATACATATTATGTAGGTATTGATATTAACACATTGAACAAGTTGCTATGTTTTAAATTCCAACTTATATATTAGTATTTTGGGTTTCATGACTATTATTATTCACAAATGTCACTCCGAATGTATAATATAACTCACACACGTTTTATGGTTTTATAAACATTTTTATTATTATCTAATTATTATGAACCACATTTTATCCTATTTTAGCCCAAATGCTCAACCACCTTAATTTATTTGTTTAAACATATTAACCATTCATTAAAATATAATGGCGCGCGTGTTTACCTTTCCACTCGTTCATCTCGCGCGTACAATCTAATTTATTTAACCGATCGTATGTTTCATAACTCGAATATGTTTCTAAAATCGTTTTTAAATAACGAATAAAATCGAGTAGTCGGTTTTTGCTGTTGACCATGATGGTCCGGGTTTGACCAGCCGTATTTCCTGTTGACTTTCGTTGACCAGGGTTCAAGCCTTCTTCAAAAACCCTAATTTCCTTCATCTCTTCTTTTGGCCACCGCTGCTTCACCTGGTGGTTGTTACACCACCACCAGTCACCTGCTCATCACCATCACAACCTCATAGTACCATCAAAACAGTCGTTAAAGCCATAAAAATCCCTAAAATCGGGCATGCATGTATGGATCGAGTCCCCTAGTGACATTTCTTACCTGATTTTTGGTTGATATCCTCACTTCTAACCCTAGCAGCCGCCACCATCGTTGTTGCAGCCCCGCTAGTGGGCTGAGACCACCGTGAACCATCATCTAAACATTCATCAGAACACAAGAATCTCTAAGAATCGACATGCATTCATAGATCGAAGCTTGTCGTGCATGTTCTTACCTTCGGTTTTCATTTGAAATGAGAGACCGCCGAAGACTACCATCACCGCCTTTCTAAGCTTCTTCCGGAGCCCCCACCGCCGCTGCATACGGTGTTTCTGGTCCAAGCTCCGCCTCATAACACCTCCGCGACTTGCTCGAATCCCGAACCCAGCCTGTAACCACCATTTGTTTGGGTGAAAGGCCTAGCCGTCGTCCACTTCGCACCCCATTTTAGCCGCTCTGAGTTCGATATTGTGTGAAGCAAAAGAAGAAAATATTGCAGAGCTGGTTAAGAGAGGTTCGGAGATGTAGCCATCTTGTCCCGCCGCCGTGACTCCACCGTGCGCCGCCGTAGGGCCGCCGTGGGGTGGCTGCCTCCGCCGGTCACTCTTTCTCTCTTTCTTTCTTGGTTTTGTTCGAACGGCTGGAAGCACACACACATAATGTGTGTGTGCGGCTGATACAATGAGAGGGAACAAGGGTTTAATCCCTTTTTATACTTAGGGTAATTCTAGGGTTTACAAAGTAGCCTAAACGCGTATCGACCCGTCTTGCGCTCGTTTTTCGAATCTGTTTATTATTCCTGACCTAAGACTTCTTAATTATAAGTAAAAATTTTCGAAATATTATTAGAACATTTGTTAATTAATTTCTCAAAATTAATTATGTTGCAATACGTTAATATTGCGTATACGACATTTTTGACTAATCTTAATGTTTCGCGCTCCGAATAAGATTCTATCATTTTTAATATTACCATTATTCATATTTAATCATTTACAAATACCTTGCTTCGGTTCTGATCTCATTACGTTTAAGCGACTAGTACGTGACACTAAACACGTTAAATGTGCTTTATCGGTTTACGTTACACCGTTCCGGTTAAATCTATTCGGTCAGACTTGATATTTAGATTTTTGTGATTCTGCTAATATTATTTTGTTATCATTGTATCTTTTTCGTTTGGCAGTCACGTTTTAACCGATAATTACGATATATGCATGTTTTTAAATAATCCTTCCGTTAGTATTAAGAAAATTGTGTTATATTTAGCTCTAATAAATCTCGTTCTTTAATTTGATCTTATGATCATTGAGGAATCATTAAAATAAATTTATCGAATGAATTTATCGAAGTATTAGAAGTTTAAGTTTAAAACTTATCAGACTTGATTTATTAACTTGATTCTTATTCAAGATCCAATATTTGAACTTCGATTTATGTATAGAATTCTTAATGGGCCTTTTTGGGCCTTAACCTTTTATTTGGGGCTTATTATCTTATTGGACTTTATTGGGCCTAAGTGTTCAATTTCTAATTCTAGGTTTTAGTTTGTGGGGATTTCTTACAGTTGTTACAGTCTCCCCAACTTAAAAGAATTTCGTCCTCGAAATTAGCTATTACTACGGTTAAGTATGTTTGAATGGTTGTGGGTATTTCTTGAGCATCTTTTCTTAAAGCTTTAAATTTGATTTATCATTTCTAAGTATCACCATGTTCTAGCTCATCCTAAGAGACTACCCTTAAACTAAACAAGAGTACACTTTTACTTATTATGGCATAAGATATTGATAAAGACCATAATAGTTATAAACAGTAAAACCTACCAAGCATGCCAGTTTATATGCATTGCATAAGATGTTAACACAGATTTTGATTATTATAAGCAGTAAAGCCTAACAAGAATTGTTAGCCTACGCGTATTGCAGTTTAAACGTTCATAAGGCTATCATACATAAAAATTAACATAAATGAAGTTTATTTGCATTATAAATGTTCCATAGGATACCAAGTTACATTCTATTTTTCCCACATGTTTCATTACGTATTCAATGCATCTATAGTTTCCAAAACCTGATCACTTTGATCTTGTTTCCAAACATAATGTTTCATCTTAGACTGAATGTAACCAATAGATGTCAAGGCTCACAGTTCCTTGATTATGTATCTGAATACAATGTTTCATACAACATGAACATAGCAATCAAGCATACTCGTTTTTCCTTTAATGTCTCATCCTGGTCATAAATATAATTATCTCACTTATATATGACATTTGGCACAATATTGTACATAATGTAAATAAATCTTGTATTCTTGGTTACTTTCTTTTACACCATAAATTTATGATTTCTTATCTAAGTCTACAATTTTATTCAATGATAAACATATCTTCGGTTTCTAAAACCAATAAAGGGAAAGTAACCACTTCAAGTAAACAAAGTCTAACATATCATTTAACAAGTACTAAGGTGTAACCGATATATTTCAAGTAGTTCAGTTAAGATAGGAACAAAATTATGATCATATCCACAATGTAACAATCATGTTTTATGTTGAATTTAACCAAAGTCTTACATGTATACAATTGGAGTTGTTGATCTAAGTCTAGATTATTCAAAGAATAGGCTCATGCGTGATTACAACAATACTAATAAAGGAAGCTATTGATCCTTGTCTAGGTAGGGAAGGAGTAAATCCTAATATGATAACTAGGATATTAAAAATATGAATTTAAGGATTTTTATTGACATGCATGCGCCAAGATACCTTTACAATACGCAGATTATTTTACGTTGGGAGTTTATTCGCTAAGGCTCCTGACTGTAGTCTGAGGTAAATTTGGGAGATCGATAGAATACTTGTACTTAAGGTTCTCATAAACTTCCAATGGATAAGTTAGCAAGGATACATAGGTTAGATTTCAACTAGATTCTATTAAGTTAGGTTCGTAAAGGCTTTGACTCACTGTTTGTGTCCGGTCATTACTCTGAATTATTTCAAGGATTTACAACAATTACAGCTTCATACGAAGTCTTTCAAAATAGAATCAAAGGACAAATCATTATTCGGGAGGAGGGCATCATCTTGTTTGAATATGTCAAACTTTCTGATCATCCGGTTTGGAATATAAGAAATCATAGATGCAAAGATTTAAGGAAACTTTCGTCCTTACCATGACAAGTCGAGGGATGGCTTTTTGAATATTTTCCTAATAGAATGATTATATGTTGGGTATTCTTGAACACTAATAGTATGTGATGGTATAAAAGAACAAATAGCGTATTTATAATACGTTCAGGACGCATGCAAACGAACTGACAAAGTTCCTTTGTTCTAGGGTGGTTATGATTTGACTTCTTTCAATAAGTCATTCCAAGTAATCATTTCAACACGCATCACCCTAACGATGGCTTTTTGAAACAAAACCTCAATTAGGTGCCTTAAGAAATTGAGTCATTGAATTCTCATTGACAATTCTATGAATGTTCCCACTTTTGACGAACAAATGGATATGATTTTCCTATATGACACTATCTTTTCCATTGTCACATTGTCTATTATTTATCCAATTTGCTATTGATAAGCGAAGTAATGAGATGCAAAAGTACAGATTGTTGTTGGCTTCGCAGTAGATCTGACAAATAATTATTTTATCGTTTTGCGTAATCGATAGAATGTTCTATATTTCTTCCTTCACATTATGTATATGACCACAACTTCACTGTGTCAATGCATTGGTCATTGGTTCCATTTCTTATTCCCCTTGACTGAATGCTCTACTTCATCCTATAAGTTATAGCCTACTAATTTCTTGTCGTGTTAAGATTTTCGACGTATCTCTTTGTCATGAACACTCTTGGTGTACATATTTTATTTATCCTACGTCTTGCAGTGGTGAAAAGGTGCATTAGGCTGGAACGTGATCTTCACTGCTATCCTCAAAGTATGGCAGATATTTTCATAGTTTTCACTCTTGAGGTTGACTTTTCGCAAATGATTTTTAACTTTTTATGCTACCTTCTTGTTGCTTTTCTTCTTACAATTTAACACATTCTATCTTATTTGAGATTGATCCTCCTAATTTACTTCCTTGCAGTCCTTCCATACTGCTTAATCCTGGTAACAAAACTATCTTCCTCCGGTGACAATCTAGATTAGTTGTCCTTCTTGCTAATTCACTTCATTATCTCTTGATGATGTTTGTAAGAGTGAATTTCGATGTAGATCCATCCAATGATTAAAATCTCCAAAGTGCCCAAACTCTTCAATTTCAAGATATCCCTTCCTGCACTATGGAGTGGTCGGTATTAACTAGTGTCTTTCGTGTAACTACTCATGAGTTCGGCTTGTTGAAATTTTATAAGTTATATACCATGAGAATTCTTCAGCTTTTTATATTTCTGTTTAAATGTTTTAGTTGTTATACTACTTGTCATAACACTCTACAATAACACTATCCCAATGTACCGAACATAGTTTATATATAGGGCATACGTAGAGTCAGGCTACCTGCCTTATCAGCCGCCAGCCCACCACTGTTTCGATATATTACGATAGTGTTCTTGCCAAATGTCTTTGACTGTAGATATATTAGTAAACACTTATTAACTAAACAATTTCCTCTATCATACTACACATGTTCATAAGATTCACATTGATGTTATGATGCAAATATTATTTCCTGCAGTTGGTCTTCAATGCTTCTCAAAACATTTATTGGCACTATAAAATCTTCTAATCTAAGATTAAATCCTTCACCATTTAATTTTTCACTTCTTCTATTTCCAATAAACATCGATTCTAACTGTTTGAAGCTCGTCTTTTCCTCTTGATATTAATTACCTTCCTTCACCTTGCTATAACTTGGTAGCTGGTATTGATCATCGTATATCAATGCGCATGGAGGTCTCATTTGCCAAAACTATGAAATTTCTTCAAGAGATAATAGGATGTCTCGTTCAATCTCATCTATGGTCTTTGATATACCGTACACAAAATGTCCTTCGCGTATTCCCTTTTACCTTGCAATCAAAGAAATATCTTGATCACTCTCACTATCAATAGGAACACATTCTTCTCTTGACAATCATACCTTCACAATTTATGTTTCCGGCCTTCAGCTTCATGTTCCATCTATTATATTCACTAGGTGGAGCTCCTTTAGGGATTTACAAATTGTTCGCATATGACGTCGTTATTGGGTTTAGCATCAGGGGTTCGATCGAAGGATTCAATAGAAAAGAGTTTCAATGTTGAAACGGTTTGCTTAAGAAATATCATTTTCTGGAACAGAATTTCGAGTGATAGAATAAATTAAAATTTATATTGAAGGTTCACATTCTCGCTGTGTGAACTAAGGAATTACCTTTCACAGCATATAATTCTAATACTTCTACTTTAGTTATCAAGAATTTGGGTATGGTTAAGTTAAAGGAGTGTTCATTAGAGTTGCAAATAGAATAAATCATTGATGAAAGTTTGGAGATCGAAGATGAACTATTAAGGATAATAGGAATAGTAATCACAGACAATAATGGTCGTTGATTATTAAAGGTGACTAACCTAATGTTGATATGAGAAATGATGAAATGAAGAGTTTCTCAAGTTTTTACGTATGATAATCCGAATCTGAAGGGAGTATGTGTCACAATACTTTGATGTCATCACCTGCTTTCTCCTGGGTCTTTGTGATTTTTCACTCACTCATGTAATCTTGTAGTCAGTTGAGGAGTAGTCATCGTTGATAGTTAAAATCAAACTTCTGTGGCTATATATAAATTCGATAAAGAAGTACAAAGGAGTTTTGAAGTTTATAGAATAAAATCAAAAGATTCTTGGACGCCTTAAAGGATTGGAAGTCGACGACATAAGTACCTTGATAACAAAGAGGTCATGATTCCCCTAATATTTGAGGTAAAAAGAAGACAAGAATCCGGAAACGCCGTTTCCAATAGGATAGAATGAATGAAGAGAAGATATCGTACCATAAAATCACCGTTGACCTCTTGTGACTTAAATCCTATGCTCAGCTCCCATTGTCAACTAATGTTTGTTTCAGTAATCATTAACATAACAAGTATTTATACGTATATACATAAACATTATGTTCAAATTTAATTTTATGTGTGTCTTAGAACTTCCCATGTAACTTCAAATTCACCATTATGTGTGCACCCATAATCCTGAATTTGATTTACATGTTTGTTCTAGTTTAACCATTCGTGTGCTTCATATGCCTGGGTATTCATGGTCTCACTAGTTTCTATTTGTTTAGGCCCCTAGATTACTCAGGTTAAAGTCTAGGAACTTATCCTAAGGTTCCTAATTCGCTAAAACCTTTGGCTCTGATACCAACCTGTCACAACCCAACCAGGGGGCTTGACTAACGATTGATTCAAAACACAAAGTAGCGGAAGACAAAATGAATATATTACAATTTAACCAAAGGTTTAGACTAAGTATCTAATTTGTTTACAACAAATCTAAAATGTGATTTAACTAATGGGAGATTCTCTAGAGATATTGGGTCCATCCAGGCATCAGCACACTATATTAATCTTTAGCCAAGTTCTTCTGTTTTACATCCAGTATTCCTGTTCTAGCAACCAAGTATCCGAGCCATACCTGTTTCTAATTACCTGAAAGACATGCTAAAATACGTCAACTATAAAGTTGGTGAGCTCATGAGTTTTAGTTTACAGACACAATAATAAATAGCATGTGATAATTCAAAAACAATACAACCAACCCTGTGCCATGCCGAGCGTTTGCCTCTTATAATGCTAGCCCGTATCATGACATTTTAATCTACTTCCCATTCCGAGACCCGTTCCTGCCCTCGGTGTAAATGTGTCAAAGCGAATATATGCCACAACGGTTGACATTAACCTCAGTGGGGTTTCAACCCTATTTTTATAAGGCCACCCTTTCGGGCCACTGTGCGTGGGGGATTCCCCAAGTAGTACTACCCATATACCCACCGGCTCTCCTCCGGAGTTAATGGCTGTAAATTATGTTTAATGTCTAGGGGAAGCAATTATATTTGAAACGGACGTTCATTATCACATAAATATAAATTTATAAACGGTTTTTGGAGCATGCTTTCAGTATCCCAAAACAGTAAAAGAAAAGGGATCACATGAACTCACCTGGTTGCTAAATGCCTTCATTTTGTTCCTGTACAATTATATCATTGCCACTATGTATGCCTTGCTACGTTCCCAGAGTTATCATCATCACAAGCTCCTATTTGTATCAATTTATGTATATATGTATAAGTTGTAGATTTCATACTTTATGGTTGTTTAATGTGGTTGAGCTCTTTGGGTTAATGTGTTTAAATTTCACTAGTTTAAAGTTTCATTATATTACTATACATAACAAATCCTTACCTTATATTGTACGTATAAATGTATGAGCAAATGTTGGTATTATTTGATGTTTAGTATAACTACTAGTATGCTACTTATGTGACTAGTATGTTTATGATCTTCTAAATATAAGCTGATGTAATGCATAAGGTATTACAAGACAATCATATAATTATTATAATGTATTCACCTAACTTATTAGTATTAGAGATAACTAATAAGGATTTCATATGTAACAAGATAGTTGCAAATAAATCATTAGTATCAAAAATATTATACATGTTGTAGTCATTGAATATACTAACTATTATAATTGTTATAATTATAGAATAATAGAATGTTTAAACATATTTATAATTTAATTTCTATGTATCAATCAAATTATACATTCCTAGAGAAACTTTTATCAAAGATAATATTAACAACATTAACAGCAATAAACATAATCATACTAATTTCACTAACAACGTTTTTAGTTCAAAATGTTAATCATAAAATAGATAACTAAGGTAATATCATACGTTAGGTTAATATTAATGTTTTTAAGCTAAGTGTAACTATTTATAAACAATAATTTAAATAACCTAAATGATTATGATTTGCATATGTTTAAAGTGTTAGATAATATTTAGCAAGACCTTTAATATTGTTAAAAGAATAAAAATGAAAATGTTGGCGTTGATAGCAATAATAATAATAATTTTTAAAAGTAATTAGCCTTAATATAAAAACTAACAAATTAGTAATCATTTAGAGACTTAATATGAGATTGTTATCTTGTATAAAATCAGTTGTTAACATATTGGATTTAAACATACTCGTAAACATACGATTATACATAAATTATTTATTGTATATATTAACCTATAGATGTATATATATACATTTAATGATTTAACACCTACATAAATAATATATGAATCATGCCCATACTTTGAGTTCTCCATTTATAAAATGTCTTATAATTTAAGTTTCTAAGTTATTTTATACACAATGCAACAAGTTCTATATTACATATCAAGACCTGTTAAAACTAATTTAAACGTTTATTACCATTTATACATATTATGTAGGTATTGATATTAACACATTGAACAAGTTGCTATGTTTTAAATTCCAACTTATATATTAGTATTTTGGGTTTCATGACTATTATTATTCACAAATGTCACTCCGAATGTATAATATAACTCACACACGTTTTATGGTTTTATAAACATTTTTATTATTATCTAATTATTATGAACCACATTTTATCCTATTTTAGCCCAAATGCTCAACCACCTTAATTTATTTGTTTAAACATATTAACCATTCATTAAAATATAATGGCGCGCGTGTTTACCTTTCCACTCGTTCATCTCGCGCGTACAATCTAATTTATTTAACCGATCGTATGTTTCATAACTCGAATATGTTTCTAAAATCGTTTTTAAATAACGAATAAAATCGAGTAGTCGGTTTTTGCTGTTGACCATGACGGTCCGGGTTTGACCAGCCGTATTTCCTGTTGACTTTCGTTGACCAGGGTTCAAGCCTTCTTCAAAAACCCTAATTTCCTTCATCTCTTCTTTTGGCCACCGCTGCTTCACCTGGTGGTTGTTACACCGCCACCAGTCACCTGCTCATCACCATCACAACCTCATAGTACCATCAAAACAGTCGTTAAAGCCATAAAAATCCCTAAAATCGGGCATGCATGTATGGATCGAGTCCCCTAGTGACATTTCTTACCTGATTTTTGGTTGATATCCTCACTTCTAACCCTAGCAGCCGCCACCATCGTTGTTGCAGCCCCGCTAGTGGGCTGAGACCACCGTGAACCATCATCTAAACATTCATCAGAACACAAGAATCTCTAAGAATCGACATGCATTCATAGATCGAAGCTTGTCGTGCATGTTCTTACCTTCGGTTTTCATTTGAAGTGAGAGACCGCCGAAGACTACCATCACCGCCTTTCTAAGCTTCTTCCGGAGCCCCCACCGCCGCTGCATACGGTGTTTCTGGTCCAAGCTCCGCCTCATAACACCTCCGCGACTTGCTCGAATCCCGAACTCAGCCTGTAACCACCATTTGTTTGGGTGAAAGGCCTAGCCGTCGTCCACTTCGCACCCCATTTTAGCCGCTCTGAGTTCGATATTGTGCGAAGCAAAAGAAGAAAATATTGTAGAGCTGGTTAAGAGAGGTTCGGAGATGTAGCCATCTTGTCCCGCCGCCGTGACTCCACCGTGCGCCGCCGTAGGGCCGCCGTGGGGTGGCTGCCTCCGCCGGTCACTCTTTCTCTCTTTCTTTCTTGGTTTTGTTCGAACGGCTGGAAGCACACACACATAATGTGTGTGTGCGGCTGATACAATGAGAGGGAACAAGGGTTTAATCCCTTTTTATACTTAGGGTAATTCTAGGGTTTACAAAGTAGCCTAAACGCGTATCGACCCGTCTTGCGCTCGTTTTTCGAATCTGTTTATTATTCCTGACCTAAGACTTCTTAATTATAAGTAAAAATTTTCGAAATATTATTAGAACATTTGTTAATTAATTTCTCAAAATTAATTATGTTGCAATACGTTAATATTGCGTATACGACATTTTTGACTAATCTTAATGTTTCGCGTTCCGAATAAGATTCTATCATTTTTAATATTACCATTATTCATATTTAATCATTTACAAATACCTTGCTTCGGTTCTGATCTCATTACGTTTAAGCGACTAGTACGTGACACTAAACACGTTAAATGTGCTTTATCGGTTTACGTTACACCGTTCCGGTTAAATCTATTCGGTCAGACTTGATATTTAGATTTTTGTGATTCTGCTAATATTATTTTGTTATCATTGTATCTTTTTCGTTTGGCAGTCACGTTTTAACCGATAATTACGATATATGCATGTTTTTAAATAATCCTTCCGTTAGTATTAAGAAAATTGTGTTGTATTTAGCTCTAATAAATCTCGTTCTTTAATTTGATCTTATGATCATTGAGGAATCATTAAAATAAATTTATCGAATGAATTTATCGAAGTATTAGAAGTTTAAGTTTAAAACTTATCAGACTTGATTTATTAACTTGATTCTTATTCAAGATCCAATATTTGAACTTCGATTTATGTATAGAATTCTTAATGGGCCTTTTTGGGCCTTAACCTTTTATTTGGGGCTTATTATCTTATTGGACTTTATTGGGCCTAAGTGTTCAATTTATAATTCTAGGTTTTAGTTTGTGGGGATTTCTTACAGTTGTTACACATTTATAACTCAAATCGTCTAATTAGTTATAGTAATTTGCTCTTAAATGTTTACGAAATTCGGGCAGAGTTTCCTTTGTTTTTATTCCAAATCCAGACAATTTATATTGTCTATTTTACAACCAAATCCCAAATAAATTATGATAACTAGCTTTTGTAACTAAAAAGACACCGATGACATTTATAAAATATAACAATTAGCTATTAATTAAAGTCATGCTATTTTATTAAAAACATAAGTTATTTTTATGATCAATACAAGTTAAACGTGTTAGAACTTGAGTTAACCAAATTTAGATCAATCCCAAGTCCTTTGATAGTTCTTTCTTTCCCCTAGTTCTTTGTTCATCCATGTATAACTTAGCTTAGAATGTTTCAATTGAAGAATCCAATTTAATTATACAACCATATGAAATTTTCTAAGTGTAAGATGTAAATATGGGAATTAACACTAACACCGTATGCAATATCATCCACTAATGCATGTTCCTTAATTCGTTCTAAGCTTTGAGTACTCGTATATTCATTCCCTTGTTCTTATAATTAAATTCAATAACCTTAGGCACTGAATTTCCTTAATTAGCCAACATTTTGGGGTTTTGAACCTCCTAAGGCAGCGAACCTATTGGCATTTTTAAAGCAGGTTCGGTGAACCTTTAGGGTTCGGGGAACCTTTAGGGTTCGGCGAACCTTCTGAGTATGGCGAACCTTCTGAGTTAGCGAACCTTCTGGGTTCACCGTGTATGCAGGTTCGCCCCATCCCCCGGTTCGTGGCAGCATAGGTTCGTCTGACTTAGGTTCGGCCCAATTGGTTCGTTGGTCAAAGATTCGTTTACCTAGAGGTTCGGCTCTAGGGTTCGTTGATCAACTAAGGTTCGGTGCATGTGGATTAACAGGTTCGCTGCAGGTGGTGCAGGTTCGTTGCAGGTGTGCATGTTCGTGGCTCAGAGTGTACAGGTTCGGCTGGCAGAGCTCAGGGTTCGGCTGTCAGTAGGTTCGGCTAAACCCAGGTTCGGCTAAGAAAACAGGTTCGTCGGACCAAGGTTCAGCCACCAGAAGGAAGGTTCGGCTACCTGCAACAGGTTCGCCTTACCGAATTTGGCCACGAACCTGTACTTTCTTCTTCATTTTTCAATCCCAATCTGTTACAAATCAGTTCCTACAACTTCCTAGTTATTCATATGTGTATATCTAAGTGTTTCTAAGTGTTCAATGTGATTAAAATTATAAGAATCTACAAGGTTCGTGATACACATTTAAAACCGAAATAAAATGGAGATTTACCTCAAAATCTACGGATGAAAGTCCAAATTTCTTGTACTTCCGTGATCTACTCGATGAGATGGTCGTTTTGACACCAAGAATGCTCGAAATGATGAAGCTTTGAAGGAGAAATCTTAGAGAGAAGATGGAGAGAATTTCCTAGAGAGAGAGAGATGTGTGTGACGAAAATGAGAGAAAGAGAGAGGTTGGTGGAGGTTGGTGTGGTCATTTATGACCACATTAATGATCCACAAATACCCGGTTGTTTGGTTTCGTTCGGTTTCGCGTAAAATGCCGTTTTCGCGTAGTTTTCGTAACGAAAATGAACTGGTTTATAAAATATAATTTATAAAATTATTCTAAGTTGTGATTCCTAATAAATTAACTAGTTATCTTATCTTTTATTTAAAATTTATTAAATAATTATTATTGTTTACATTAAATCGTATGGTCGTCGCGCGTCTTCGTTCGAATCATCACCTGTACGAATACGACGATACCTATACTTTTCAATATTGTTCTCTAATTATCGGATGTTATTCAAAACATTAAACCTTCAGATATATTCATACAGATCGTCACCCATACGAATAACCCGTCAATTTAGCATTCACATAACAACATCCGTGTGTTTTGTTCTATAAAGCCTCACATACGTTTATACCTACTAAATCCTAACAATTAATCCCATGATGGTTCTGTGTTGCCAGATAATTATCTTACTCAAGAACCATAGTTCTGAACTTTGTTTCTGTTAAATGTTTCTGGACTTGTTGTTTGATAACACAAAATGATATTGACAATTGATTATGAATATGAAATACACTAAAATGTATATAGTTCGTACATGTTTACTGTTCACGTAACTGTTGCGATCATTGTTCCGGCACCGGTTCCGGCACTGATGTTACAGTCTCCCCTTGTTAGAGAAATTTCGTCCCGAAATTTAAGAGTTGTTATCGGGCACAGCTTCCTCTTCAAACAGCTGGGGATACTTTGAATTCATGTTATCTTCACGTTCCCAAGTAAACTCGGGCCCACGCCTTGAATTCCATCGAACCTTTACAATTGGAATACGGCTTCGCCTCAGTTGTTTAACCTTGCGATCCATAATCTCTAAAGGTTCCTCAATAAAGTGTAGTTGTTCATCCACTTGAATTTCTTCAATTGGAATAACAAGTGATTCATCGGCAAGACATTTCTTTAAATTCGAGACGTGAAACACTTCATAAACACCACTGAGTTCATCTGGTAATCTCAGTCGATAAGCGACAGGACCAATACGTGCAATGATCTCGAACGGTCCCACGTATCTTGGTGCTAATTTGCCTTTCTTTCCAAAACGTACAACGCCTTTCCATGGGGATACCCTCAACATTACACGGTCTCCCACTTGAAATTCCAACGGCTTGCGCCGTTTGGCGGCATAGCTTTTCTGTCTGCTCCTTGTTGCTTGTAGTCTTCTCTGAATCTGGGAAATCTTATCAGTGGTTTCTTGTACTAGTTCGGGCCCAGTTATGCGATTATCTCCTACTTCAGTCCAACAGATCGGTGATCGACATTTCCGACCATAAAGGGCCTCGAATGGTGCACATCTGATACTTCTGTGGTAACTGTTATTGTAGGAGAACTCGATCAGTGGCAAATGGGAATCCCAATTCCCACCGAAATCCAATACACAGGTTCTTAACATGTCCTCCAGGGTCTGAATTGTACGTTCGCTTTGACCATCCGTTTGTGGGTGGTAAGCTGTACTCAGGTTTAATTGTGTCCCTAGAGATTTCTGCAATGATTGCCAGAACCTTGATGTAAATCTGTTGTCTCTATCTGAAATAATAGACAATGGCACACCGTGGCGTACCACTATCTCATTGATATATAGTCTTGCCAGTTTATCCATCGTGAAAGTCTCACACATAGGCAAGAAGTGAGCAGATTTGGTTAAACGATCAACGATCACCCAAATTGTATCGTGACCACTAGAAGTGCGGGGTAGCTTGGTAATGAAATCCATAGCTATTTGTTCCCACTTCCAGAGCGGAATCTCACGCTGTTCCAGTAGACCAGACTGTCTCTGGTGTTCCGCCTTTACCTTCGCACACGTTAGACATTGACCGACGTACTCGGCTATATCTTTCTTCGTTCCCGGCCACCAATAAAATCCACGCAAGTCTTGGTACATCTTATCAGCGCCTGGATGAACAGAGTATTTAGTCTTGTGTGCTTCATCGAAGATAAGTTTTCTCAATTCGTCTACCGCCGGGATCCATATGCGATCCTGGTAGTAGATCATTCCATCAGGCTTAGTCTCAAGGTGTTTCTCTGCTCCACAGTCAAGTTCTTTCTTCAAGTTTCCTCGATCAACTGAATCTTGTTGTTTCTGAATGATCTTGTCTCGTAAGCTCGTCTGCACCGTCATTCCCATTGCTCTAACGCGCAAGGGTTTGATCCGTTCCTTCCGGCTCAAGGCATCAGCTACAACATTCGCCTTTCTCAGATGGTACTTGATCACGCAATCATAATCATTAAGAAGTTCAACCCAACGGCGCTGTCGCATGTTGAGTTCTTTCTGATCAAAAATATGCAGCAGACTTTTGTGATCAGTGAATATGGTACACTTGGTGCCATATAAATAATGTCTCCAAATCTTCAACGCGAAGATTACAGCTCCTAGTTCAAGATCATGAGTAGTGTAGTTCTTCTCATGAACCTTTAACTGTCTTGATGCGTAAGCGATAACCTTGTCCCGTTGCATCAGTACGCAACCAAGTCCCTGATGGGACGCATCACAATAAACAACAAAGTCATCACAGCCTTCTGGGAGAGAAAGGATTGGAGCATCACATAATTTCAGTTTTAATGTCTGGAAAGCATCTTCTTGTTTCTGCTCCCAGACAAACGGTTCACTTTTCTGGGTTAGCTTAGTGAGAGGCAAAGCTATCTTGGAAAAGTTTGAGATAAACCTTCTATAATAACACGCCAATCCCAGAAAAGACCGTATCTTCGTCGGTGTCTTCGGAGTGTCCCAGTTCTTTATCGCCTCGATCTTGGCAGGATCCACGTGTATTCCTTCGTTGTTGACTACGTGACCCAAAAATTGAACTTCTCTTAACCAAAATTCACATTTAGAGAATTTGGCATAAAGTTTCTGTTTTTTCAACAGCTCCAAGATCTTCCTGAGGTGTTGTTCATGATCTGTTTTGCTCTTAGAATAAATCAAGATGTCATCAATAAAAACAATGACAAACTGATCCAGATACGTTTTGCACACTCGGTTCATGAGATCCATGAAAACCGTTGGTGCATTTGTCAATCCGAAAGGCATCACCATAAATTCGTAATGCCCGTATCTGGTTCGGAATGCCGTCTTCGGTATGTCTTCATCTTGAACTCTGAGCTGATGATACCCAGACCGCAAGTCAATCCTTGAGAAGTACTAAGCCCCTTGAAGTTGGTCAAACAAATCATCAATCCTCGGTAATGGATACCAATTCTTGACGGTTAGTTTGTTTAGCTTTCTGTAATCTATGCACATTCTGAACGATCCGTCTTTCTTTTTCACGAACAGGACCGGAGCTCCCCAAGGTGAGTAGCTCGGTCTGATGAAACCTTTATCAAGTAGCTCCTGTAACTGATTAGACAATTCATGCATCTCTGAAGGTGCTAACCTGTAAGGAGATTTAGCAACAGGAGTTGCTCCAGGAACTAAGTCGATACGAAACTCTACCGGTCGCGCAGGAGGCAACCCCGGTAGATCTTCAGGAAATACTTCAGGATATTCTTTCACTACAGGTACGTCTTGTATCTTTTTCTTGTCCTTCTCCTTTTCCACCACATGAACCAGAAACACCACGCACTGCTTCTATAGACACTTACGCGCCTTTATGCAAGAGATAATTTTGACATTGCGTTTTGCTTGATCCCCTTTCACTTCCAACACACAATAAATCGGCAATGGAATACGAAGCAGCTTTTCCGAACAGACGACTTCCACTCGATTAGAAGAAAGCCAATCCATTCCAACAATGATATCGAAACTACCCAACTCCATCGGTATCAAGTCGATGGTGAATGTATGGCCATTAAGTATCAATGGGCAATTTCTATAGACTGTACTAACTGTAATCTGTTTTCCGTTAGCTACTTCTATGATGGAAGGGGAATCTAACGGTTCCTCTATAGAATATAGTTGGCATGCAAAATCGGTAGAGATAAAACTCTGATCCGCACGAGTGTCAAATAGAACGGATGCATAAAAGACATGTAAAAGAAACGTACCTGTGACCACATTGGGGTCCTGGCGTGCTGCTGGTGCTCCGATGACAAAGGCTCTTCCACGAGGTGCTTGGACTGCCTGTTGAGCCTTCTTCGGGCAGTTCTTTGCAAAGTGGCCTTGTTCGCCACAACTGAAGCATCCACCGTTGTTCTGGTTGGCTGGTGGAGGGAGAGCCAAAGCAGCATTGTTGACTGCTGGATTTGGTGTTAGTCTGCACTGTTGGACCCAGTGCCCTTTTCTTCCACAGCCTGTGCATTGGCGGCACTGGTTGCTTGCAGCATGGTGGTACTGGCACTTAGTACACAAGGGATGTGGGCCAGTATATTGTTTCTTGAGTGCATTCTGTGGTGCCATGGCTGCTTGATTGAGGGGAGTAGCCACTGTGTAGTTTTTGACGAGTTTCTGCTTCTTCTTCTAGTGATGATGATGATGCGGTTTCTTTGAAGGCTCTTATTTGCGTTTGCCGGTGTCAGCCTCTTTCTTTAAAACTCCAGAGGCTACCATCAGATCAGTGAATTCCCCAGATAAACTCACTGCAGACTCCACAGTAACAGGGTTTGCTGCAACAACTAAACCCTGAATGCAGGCGGGAAGTCCACCTACATATCGGTCAATCCTCTTCTCTAAAGTTGGTACCATGTCCGGCACCAAAGCAACCAACTCGTGGTAACGAGTAGTATATCCCATGTGATCAGCCCCCTTCATCACATGATTTGACAACTCAACCTCCAGCTTCTGCAGTTCGTTCTTAGGGCAGAACTCGATTCTCAGTAAAGCCTTGAAGTCTTCCCAGGTCATTGACATAGCTTCTTCCCGACCTCTTGCATTGATTTGACCATTCCACCAAGTCAAGGCACGTTTGTTGAAAGTTCCAGCAGAATAACGAACCTTGTGGTGCTCTGGACAGCTGCAGAAGTCCAGAGTGGTCTCGATCTTTTCAATCCATTGGATTAATCCAACGACTCCTTCAGTACCGCTAAAGCTTGGCGGCTTGCAACCCACAAATGACTTGTAGGAGTAATGTGATGAGCTACCAGTATTCCCACTGGCTTCCCCTGATGAGTTTCCAGTGTTGTTGATTTCATTACGGAGACGGAGGAACATCTCCGGTATCGCCTCCTTCATCTGATTAGTCATCTGACTGCTCAGTAATGTCACCGAGGCAATAGTGGCAGGATCCAGCATTTGTGTTGTGCTCGAGCCTGGTGGTATGTTGAGTGTAGGAGGAGGAACAAATGGAGGAGGAGGAGGTGGAGGCAATGGAGGCACCGTAGGAGGAGACTCAGACGGTGATGGTGTAGATGAATGTGGAGCTAAGTCTTGTGGCGGTGGAGGTAACGAAGGAAGTTGTCTTCTCGGCGGCATTCTGATCATAACCAATAAAGTTATCGGTTAGTGTAATGATCGAATACAGAAGACAATATGCAAATAATTCCTAAGTCCTGTTTTCTCTACATGCAGGGTCCCTAGGTTATAGTCTAGGCCAAACCGTTTCAATAAATGACCTATATTTCTATATAACCATGGCTCTTATACCAATCTGTCACACCCCGAGCCGGCGGGGTTGGATCGGAGTCCCTATCGGGCGGAAGGTTCTCGAGGCGCGATATCGTGAGTGATAATCCAAATGATCAGATTGTTACATTGCACGTGATACATAAATGAGAAGCTTGCTATAATAAAATAGAATTACAAAGTTAAATTACATCAGTTAAGTTTATAATTTAACAATGTAAATCTACTATCACATCATAAATCTTTTATCTTGTATCTACACAAGATATACAAAATAAACTGTATAATGATGCTTCAAAATATGCAGGTCCAAAAAGCTAGGTCCTCTATCAGATAACCTAGTCCAAAGAAATAACTCTTCAGTTGATCTGTTCGTCACCTGAGAAGTCATGCAAAAATAAAGTCAACACATGGTTGGTGAGTTCATTAAGTTTTATAAAATGAGTTTAAACAACCTTAATGACAACCTTAACCTCACCATTAACCACCTATACCATCCAGCTGAGTATGCTTATATATAGGGCATATGTAGGGTCGAACTTACCGCCCGCCCAGCCACCGTCCCACCACATACTAAACCACATGCTATATTTTTCCTGGTGATAATTAAGCATTTCATTCCACTAACTTGATTCCATAACATATGATTCTTAGCGTTTGATTACCCTGAAAAATGTTTACCTTGATCCCCCGAAATGACAACCTTAACCTCATCAACAACCACCTATGCTATTCAATCAAGTATGCTTATGTATAGGGCATATGTAGGGGACAAGCCCCAGCCACCATCCCACCACATACCGGACTGCTTAACATATTGTTGTTAATCATAATTAAGCGTTTCACTCCATTCACCTTTGATTTAGATTCTTGATTTCCACAAAAAGTTTACCTTTAATTATCTGAGTTCCCCATGTATTCATGATTACCTCATAGCATTTGTTGAAAAATGACACTAAATGTTTAAATAAATTAATAATAAAACAATTAAATACAACTAAGACATGATCATTGGGCCTTATTTGACTCAATCAATTAGACTTAGTTGTTCGTGGTTGTCCAAGTTGTACCCTCTCACACGTGACCCATATCAGGCATAACTCACAAGGAGTATACCTGAGCGTGCCGGGATTTTAATGATGCCCATATCAGCTTGACCCAATAGTCTACTGTACATGCCGGGACTTTAAGGGTATCCTTTGATTCTTGATCTCTTGATTCACTTGACTTTGATTTTGATTTCATTTGATAGTTCATGTTATTGCCCGTATAGCTTGACTACAAGAGTCTACTATTTATGCCGGGACTTTATGTGTGTTACACGTGGTCTTGATTTCTATAAAACTGACATCCACCTTAACTCAAGTATTAATGATTTCATTAGATCTTAATGATTTCATTATTTCAATGATTCACACACATTTATGATTTCTGATTCCTTGAGTCTCTTGATTTGATCTTTAGAATTCCCATGATTTCACAATGATAATTGATTCTTAATTAGGATCATTTGTCTTCAGATCACACACTGAATTAGGTTTCTTTGAACATGATCTTTAGTTTCCTTGATTTCACTTTGAATTTAAGTTCTTGAATTTAAGCTTCATGGACTAGGGGTTTATTTAGAGTTTAGAGTTAAAGTATTACTCATAAGAGTAATTTAATTAACTTGATAATTTGATCTGCATAGTAATTACCTAGACAGGAGTCTAGGAGTATCAACAAGCATAAAGATATGACATATAACTAATAAAAGCATTTAAGTAAACAATTTGAATAAAACAGTTTACGCATGCTTCTCAGCCCCGTGTTTGAAAACAAAAACGTTTAGAAAAGGGGCAATGAACTCACCTGTGTTGCTGTGCTAATGTCTTATCACAAAATGCGTGCTCGTTCTTGTAGCTTAGGTTTCTTCAGTTCCTGAGTTGTTTTAAAAGAATTCGAATACTATAAGTATACGTATGAGTCGTCGTATCTAAGGTTTGGTCTCGGTGTGTGTATCTAAGTGTCCTAATTTACTAATTGCTTCTATGATTTAATCTAACTAATCTAGCCTAAATACCCATTTATAACTCAAATCGTCTAATTAGTTATAGTAATTTGCTCTTAAATGTTTACGAAATTCGGGCAGAGTTTCCTTTGTTTTTATTCCAAATCCAGACAATTTATATTGTCTATTTTACAACCAAATCCCAAATAAATTATGATAACTAGCTTTTGTAACTAAAAAGACACCGATGACATTTATAAAATATAACAATTAGCTATTAATTAAAGTCATGCTATTTTATTAAAAACATAAGTTATTTTTATGATCAATACAAGTTAAACGTGTTAGAACTTGAGTTAACCAAATTTAGATCAATCCCAAGTCCTTTGATAGTTCTTTGTTTCCCCTAGTTCTTTGTTCATCCATGTATAACTTAGCTTAGAATGTTTCAATTGAAGAATCCAATTTAATTATACAACCATATGAAATTTTCTAAGTGTTAGATGTAAATATGGGAATTAACACTAACACCGTATGCAATATCATCCACTAATGCATGTTCCTTAATTCGTTCTAAGCTTTGAGTACTCGTATATTCATTCCCTTGTTCTTATAATTAAATTCAATAACCTTAGGCACTGAATTTCCTTAATTAGCCAACATTTTGGGGTTTTGAACCTCCTAAGGCAGCGAACCTATTGGCATTTTTAAAGCAGGTTCGGTGAACCTTTAGGGTTCGGCGAACCCTCTGAGTATGGCGAACCTTCTGAGTTGGCGAACCTTCTGAGTTAGCGAACCTTCTGGGTTCACCATGTATGCAGGTTCGCCCCATCCCCCGGTTCGTGGCAGCATAGGTTCGTCTGACTTAGGTTCGGCCCAATTGGTTCGTTGGTCAAAGATTCGTTTACCTAGAGGTTCGGCTCTAGGGTTCGTTGATCAACTAAGGTTCGGTGCATGTGGATTAAGAGGTTCGCTGCAGGTGGTGCAGGTTCGTTGCAGGTGTGCATGTTCGTGGCTCAGAGTGTACAGGTTCGGCTGGCAGAGCTCAGGGTTCGGCTGTCGGTAGGTTCGGCTAAACCCAGGTTCGGCTAAGAAAACAGGTTCGTCGGACCAAGGTTCAGCCACCAAAAGGAAGGTTCGGCCACCTGCAACAGGTTCGCCTGATCGAATTTGGCCACGAACCTGTACTTTCTTCTTCATTTTTCAACCCCAATATGTTACATATCAGTTCCTACAACTTCCTAGTTATTCATATGTGTATATCTAAGTGTTTCTAAGTGTTCAATGTGATTAAAATTATAAGAATCTACAAGGTTCGTGATACACATTTAAAACCGAAATAAAATGGAGATTTACCTCAAAATCTACGGATGAAAGTCCAAATTTCATGTACTTCCGTGATCTACTCGATGAGATGGTCCTTTTGACACTAAGAATGCTCGAAATGGTGAAGCTTTGAAGGAGAAATCTTAGAGAGAAGATGGAGAGAATTTCCTAGAGAGAGAGAGATGTGTGTGACGAAAATGAGAGAAAGAGAGAGGTTGGTGGAGGTTGGTGTGGTCATTTATGACCACAGTAATGATCCACAAATACCCGGTTGTTCGGTTTCGTTCGGTTTTGCGTAAAATGTCGTTTTCGCGTAGTTTTCGTAACGAAAATGAATTGGTTTATAAAATAGAATTTATAAAATTATTCTAAGTTGTGATTGCTAATAAATTAACTAATTATCTTAACTTTTATTTAAAATTTATTAAATAATTATTATTGTTTACATTGAATCGTATGGTCGTCGCGCGTCTTCGTTCGAATCGTCACCTGTACGAATACGACGATAAATATACTTTTCAATATTGTTCTCTAATTATCGGATATTATTCAGAACATTAAACCTTCAGATATATTCGTACAGATCGTCACCCATATGAATAACCCGTCAATTTAGCATTCACATAACAACATCCGTGTGTTTTGTTCTATAAAGCCTCACATAGTTTATACATACTAAATCCTAACAATTAATCCCATGATGGTTCTGTGTTGCCAGATAATTATCTGACTCAAGAACCATAGTTTTGAACTTTGTTTCTGTTAAATGTTTCTGGACTTGTTGTTTGATAACACAAAATGATATTGACAATTGATTATGAATATGAGTTACACTAAAATGTATATAGTTCGTACATGTTTACAGTTCACGTAACTGTTGCGATATTGTTCCGGCACCGGTTCCGGCACTGATGTTACACTTAAAGATGTTAATCTTTATCATACACATACCTAGGCCCATAATTGCATGCATGTTTTATCACCGTGACAACCATAACCTAAGTTATAAGGCTTTAGTCAAAATTCAACAAAACATGCTTAGGTTATTCATGAAAAATGTTCAATGTCCTCAACCCATAGTTTGAAACTTGTATTTATTATAGCAAAAGCGGCATCCTAATATTCCCCCGTGCATGCATGAATTTTAGACGAACCCATGTTCCATGTTTCTCTAATGTTCGTGTATCCCCCCCCTAGCTCAATGAAACTAATGTTCATCAGCCCTAGGACCAGCGAACCTTAAGGTTCGTGGCCCTTAGGGTTGGGCAATGGGTTCGGCTTAGAGGTTGGCCTAGGTTCGGCCAAGAGAAGTTCCATCCAGCCCCAAGGTTCGTGACCAGCCTGTTAGGTTCGCCAACTCCTAGGGTTCGGCTAACCCTAGGTTCGTGGAGTGTCACATTCGGCCATGCATAGGTTCGCCCCTAAGGTTGAGGTTCGCAGCTCACTAGGGTTTGCTAACTATGAAGGTTCGTTCATCCCATGGTTTCGGCTACATGCAATGGTTCGCCGGTGAAAGGTTCGGCAGTCAGCAACAGGTTCGGTGAGGGTTAGGTTTGCCTAGGTCAAGGTTCGACTCTTAGCAGGTTCGTGGGATCTGGGTTTTGTAACAGGTTCGTAGACCACAATGGAGGGTTCAGCCATGGCAGCACCATCCACGAACCAGCTCTCCCCACTGTTCATCTTCTTCTTCTTCGAACCCCTACCTGTTACATATCCATACCTTAGCTTCCTACCCTTACCCTTGTTCGATTAACATGTTTTTAAAACCTTAAAATCGGTTACAAGATGGCAGTTCATGTATCCATGTATTTTTAACAAAATCCGAGGATAATGCTTCAGATTTACCTCGATATGTAGTCCAAACGTTGAGTTTCTTCGTATCTCCTTGTTCCTCTCGATCACGCGGTCGTTTTGGCACCAAGATCTCGTGATTTTGTTAATAAACGGGAGAGAAAACTTAGAGAGAAGTTAGAGAGAGAGGGTGCGTGAATGTGTTCTAGAGAGAGAGTGGGAAATGTAAGAATGAAGAAAATGAAGTAGGTTTATTTCGCGTATAAATAATAAAATGCTCGGTTTCCATCGTAAAATACTTTTAAAACATAAATCATTCAAATAATTATGTTTCGTCTTAATAAAATGGTTTTTAAATAAAATCGTTTAAATAAAATATCTTCGTTTATTTTCGTTAATAAAATAATTCGTTCGTTTTCGTTTTAGGTTGTAATTCCTAATAAACTTTTTAATTTATTTTTCTTATTTTAATATCGTTAAATATTGTTTCGTTATCTCGTCGAAACGCGTTACTCACGTACGTATTCGTAAAGATCGTCAGCTTTCCGAATCCAACGCTTGTATCGTATTTCAATTCGATTTACGATTTATGGAATATCGTTTCAGAATATTATTCTTAACAATTTTATTCTTATAAATCGTCACCCACGCGAATACATTGTTAAGTTAATATTTCAGAATTAATATTCGTGTTTAAATTATGTTCGTAACCTCACCATCGCGTAATCAATTCCAATTATACTTCCATTATTTTATTAACTTTAATATTATCAATCCCAATCCAAAACCCACTAAACCATATCACTGACACATCCGTGATAAACCGAAATATGCATATGTATAGGGCATATGTAGGGGTCAGTCGCAACCGCCCCAGCCACCGTCCCACCGCTATTTCGATAAACCATGACCATGTGTCCTTGACTATGTTTAACAACCAAACAACAACCAACTCCTAATTCCTTTCCATTCCACACCAATAATCCATTATCCGTGAATTCAACTGCGATAAACTCTCTGGTTCTGTTTAGTTGGGTTACAACTAAACTTCCCATGGCTTACGCGTATAATAATATGTTCCCAATATGTATACCAATATCAGTAATAACATCCAATAATGTATCATCATTAATAATAATAATGTCATGTCGTAACAGTACAATTGTACATGTACGGACAACTGAAATACAGTGATGTTACAGTCATGAGCGGTGATGAGAACACTCGATGCTACCCGAAGACAGTCACCGGAAATGAAGGATTGGTGCAAGGAGAAACAAGCAAGAAGCGAAAACGGTGTCGTTCTAAGAAATCAAGAGACCCTGTAATTTACACAGAGGCTGTTCCCCTTCGCCAGATGGCCGTTGCTCCAGAGTCAGAGTTTTGTAAGAGATATGCTGGAAAGGCCCCTCTTTGCACTAGTTGCCACTTTCACCACCGTGCTGAAACCCCATGCAAACAATGCACCCGTTGTGGTAAAATGGGCCATTGGTATCATCAATGCAGATCTTCGATGGAATTAATATGCAAACAGAATGCTGGCAAATTTACATTATGTGCTACGTGCGGTCTTCACCATGCTGAGCATAAACTGTGCAAACATTGCCTAAATTACGGGAGGAAGGGACACTGGAGTCGTGATTGTAATAATCCCCCGACTCATAATCAGAACCCTGGAAATATTACATATCCCCTTCCTCGATACAGCAAGGATTCCGATGTGTGCGGAATGTCCGAACACGTTGCACGAGACTGCCCCGTGAGGGTATTTTTAGCAGATCATGCGCATTCGTAGGAAATGGTTGCTTTACCAGCTTCTGATGCAAGTTTGGGGTGGGATGACCCCATAGGTATGCATATTTCATCTTGTTACGTTGAATTATTTATTGGCGTGCTAATTTGAAATGCATACCCCGTTGTGGCTTTAGAAACAATAAATCTAAGGAACCCGTAAGCAAACTCGATGCTAATAAGATAGTAGGAATAGTAATATAAGAAAGCCTTAGGACAAATAAGCATTAAGTAAATAAATAAAGATAGGGTGATTTTTAATTACAGTCTAGTTACTATAATTAGGAAAAGAACCTTATCTAATTAGAGCACTAAAAGGCCGTAGAAATTCAAATGCTAAAGCTAGTGTGTAAGCTGACACTTTCTCACCTAGACCTCATAGAACTCGAATCACTGGATTTAGAGAACTCTGATTCTAGGATGTTAGGACAGGATGAATGTTAGAACTGTGCTGGAAACATAGCTAAACTAGATAAGCAGATCAAGGGAAATCAATCGTGAATACGAGACGAAGATATGCAAGAGACAACATTACGAATGAGATATGGGCATTCCGAGTTTACGGTAATGCCTTTCGGATAGAAGAATGCACCCATGGTTTTCATGGACCTCATGAACCGAGTGTGCAAACCGTATCTGGATCAGTTTGTCATTGTCGTTAGGGATGACATACTGATTTATTCTAAGAGCAAGGCAGAACACGAACGACCTCTCAGGAAGATTCTAGAGCTATTAAAGAAAGAGCAACTACTCTATTCTAAATTCCCCAAGTGTGAAGTATGCTAAGAATAGTAACAATTGGCACAACAGTTGCAATAAGCCAGATAAGTCACACGACTTTTGGGTAAAGTAAGGTAAATACACAACATCTCAGAGATGTGTATCGGATTACTTAAAGGATAAATCATTACCCGTATCCTAATAGAACTACCATATTTTAGGTAGACCTCCCCAACATGTAAAGTACACCTTCAAAAACTGAGAACAGATTTAACAGGTGGTGAAGTATGAATATGGTTATATAAAATAACCTAGAATTCACCATGCGTGACTTAGAGATCTAGATCGGAAGATCAAGAACTAGAGTCATGAGAACCACCCATGAAAACTTTATGGAGTGTGTTAGAGGGTAGAGCAGAAAGATAGCATGAAGCGAAACCGAATGGAATACCTACTACCAAAATAGCAGGTGGATTTCCTGCGGTTGATGAACCGAGAAACTTATTCTCAATAAAGCACACAGAGACAGATAATTAATGCATCCAGGCATCGATATAATGTAATGAGACTTACAGAGATTTTATTGGTGGCCGGGAATGAAGAAAGACGTAGCCGGATGCGGCGGTCGATGCCTTATGTGTGCAAGGGTAAAGGCAGAACACCAGAAACCGCCAGGGTTACTGGAACAGCCTGAGATTCTGATCTGGAAGTGGGAACAAATAGCTATGGATTTCAATACCAAGCTACCCCGCACTTCCAGTGGTCATGATACCACTTGGGTCGTCAATGATCGATTGACAAAAATCTGCCCTCTTCTTGCCAAAGCATAAGACCTTCACAACAGATAAACTCGCGAAACTATACATCAGCAAGATAGTGATATGTCATGGTGTACCATTGTCTATCATTTCGGATAAAGACAGCAAATTCACATTAAGGTTCTGGCGAACATCGCAGAAACCTCTAGGGATGTACTTAAATCATAGTACAGCTCACCATCCACCAACGGACGGTCCAAGCTAACGTACAATACAGACCCTGGAGGATATGTTGGGAACCTGTGTTTTAGATTTCGGTGGGAATTGGGACTTTCACTTGCCACTGATTAAATTCTCCTACGACAACAGTTACAATAGTAGCATTGAATGCACATCATTTGAGGCTCATTAAGGCCGGAAATGTCGGTCACCGAACTGTCGGACTGAAATAGTAGATAATCGAACAACTAAACCAAAGTTTAGTGAGAAATTAGTGACAAGATTGATCAGATTCAACAAAGGCTATAGACAACAAGGAGCAGACAGAGGAGCTAAGCTGATAAATGTCGTAAGCCGTTGAAATTTCAAGTGGGAAACCGTGTCAAGTTAAAGATGTCCCCAAGGAAAGGTGTAATCCATTTTAGAATGAAAGGAAAATTAGCACCACGATATGTAGGACCGTTCGAGCTCATCGAACGTATTGGTCCTGTGGCGTATAGACTAAGATTACCAGATGGACTTAGTGGTGTGCATGACGTGTTTCACGTCTCGAACTTGAAGAAATGCTTTACTGACGAAGCACTCGTCACACCAGTTGAAGAAATTCAATTAGACGAACATTTACACTTAATAGAATAACCTGTGGAGATTATGGATCGCAAGGTTAAACAATTAAGGCGAAGCCGTACTCCGATTGTCAAGGTTCATGGGAATTCAAAGCGCGGACCCGAGTTTACTTGGGAACGCGAAGATCATATGAAGTCCAAGTATCCCCACCAGTTTACAGAGGAAGCCGTACCTGATAACGATTCTTAAATTTCGGGAAGAAATTTCTCTAACAAGGAGAGACTGTAACATCAGTGCCGGAAACGCCACCGGAACAGTGATCTACACAGTAACATGAACAGTAAATCAAGTACAAATTTCAGTTGTTACTCAAATATCACTATCATTTCATGTTATTATAGAACAGATTCAACATCATTTCAGAAACGAAACTCATAAACATGGTTCATCAGTCAGATAATTACCTGACACTACAGAACCATCATGTGATTGATTGTTAGAATTCTATTATGTATAAACGTATGTGAGGCTTTACAAAACAAAACAACAACGGATGGCGTTACGTGAATGCTAAATCGACGGATTATTCGTATAGGTGAGGATCTGTACGAAAACATCCGAAAGTTTAACGTTCTGAACGATATCCAATAACTAGAAAACCATATTGAAAAGTGTAGTTATCGTCGTATTCGTACGAGTGACGATTCGAACAAATACGCGCGACAACTGTACGATTTGATTTAAACTGTAATTTAAACAATTTTCAGAAAATTTAAATAACTGGAAGATATTTAGTTAATTACTATGAATAACCATCTAAAATAAATTTAGAAACGTTGTTTTTGAAGCGTAACGTTTCGTTACGAAAAACGAAACGAAACCAACTTTTACGTGAAATCGAGCAACCGAAACGAACCCGAACTCACCCGGGGTATAAATACCCCAAATGACTCATCTTCTTCATTTAATCCTTTCACTCTCTCTCTCTCTAAAATCAAAAACTCGGAACTTTCTCTCTCTAGAAAGTTCAAACTTCTACCGCCTAGATCTCACTCGTTTCTCGACGAAATCTCGCGTTCTTGGTGTCAAAACGACCACACCAACACATAGAATTCGAAAGTACAGAAGATCCGAGCTTTGAAACATCCATTTTGAGGTAACAATGCGATTTTGTCATGGTTTGAGGGTTTTCAAAACCCTAGTTTCGACCCATCTTGAAACCGGGTTAAACATTTCCGCCCATAGGGAAATCTCACCAAACCACCTTAGGATTATGTAGGAACTTGTTAACGAAGGTATCTAGGCCATGGAACTCGAAAATGGGTACTGCCTTGTTGCTGAGATCGAGAGGCCGAAGGGGTTTTCCCCAGCTCACCGAATGAGCTTGATGTCTTCATTCGGCCGAAAGGCTAGCCGAAGCAGCCCACATTAGACCCCAACCCCATTCGCTAAAACCCTCCATTTGGTCGGCCATACCTTCGGCAAAGGGTGATTCAGCTCAGGCTTCATGCGGCCAAGTCCATACGGCCACCCCCTATTCGGCTGTCATCTTCACCCGGCCAAGCTTTCACTCGGTCGCCCCTGCAAACCCTCATTCGGCCTAACCCAAGTCAGTCGGCTCAAGTACTTCGGCCCAGCACCTCCTTCGGCCTATGATGGTTCGGATTGGGTGCTTGTACATGGGATAAGTTACAAGATCAAGGGCATGACCTAACACACATGAGGGCATGTGTGGGATTGTGTATTGCATGCATGAAGCTTGATTTTGTGTGTGTGTGCATGGGATATTAAGGTTTCATAACAATCAAACAATTTTGGGATTAGCTATAGATCAAACATAGAATTATCAAGCACAAGAATCATATGAATTTATTATGGAATAAAGAATTAAGACCTCTTTCAATGACCATGGGGATTATATCATGAAGGTGGGTCAAAGATGCAAGAATTCATTAAAGAAAACAAGGAATTAGGGTTTTCTAAAGGGAATGGGCTTTCCTAAATCATACAAACAACTAGTTATGTGTTCTTAATAACCATTAAATTAGCTCAATACATTTGGGATTCATGGTGAAATCATGAAGGATTAAAACAATAACTTAAGGTTTGGAGAGTTCATTTCATTATTAACACCTAACCTTAGGAAGATTCATAAAGAAATGTAACCAATTTAGATGATTCACCTGAATCATCTAGGACTGGTTATTCAAAGCGTTGATCAAGAGTCATTGGATACACAGAGGCTAGTAATGCACGACACGATACGATAATAAATTTAAGAAAATAAAACATTATAATGTTTTACAATTTTGAAACTCATCAAATAATTAGAATAATTTTCTTTTATTTATTTCATTTAAATTACGTTTAAATTTCCGGAAACGTAACGAAAATGCGAACCGAGCAACAAAAACGAACCCGAACACTCTCGGGGTATAAATACCCTTAAATGAGTTTATTTTCTCATTTTTACACTTCATCTTCTCTCCTACAAACCCTAATCCCGGATTTCCACCTCCCACCTCCATTTTCACCTTCTTTCTTCCATAACTTCCTCAATACTTGGCCAAATCACTCCATTTTTGAACCTACACGAAGCTCTCATCACCCTCTACACGAAAGTACAACTGATCTAAAGAGAAATCAACCAAAATCCGAGGTACGAAGCTGTGAATAACTCGAAAATTAGGGTTTTCATCCTTTGTTTGAGCACCAACCTCAAACCGGTTTAAATCCTTATGCTTCGACCATCATACCCTGAAAACGAGTCCTAATACACACCAGCACCTAAAACCATCCAAGACCTGGGTTAAGAGGTTGGTTGGAAACCACCCTAGTCGACCTAAGCTTTCAGCTGGTCGAATGGGTACATTCGGCCGAATGGCCTTGCTGACTCACCACCAACCGAAACACCTTGGGCCGAAGTAACCAAATTCGTGGATGCTTCATTCGATGACTAGGTCCCCATTCGAACCCTCTCATTCATCCCTATACTTTCGGCCACCACCTCCGAATGAGGCCCATTCGACAGCCACCTTCGGCCTAACATGGTTTCATTCGACCATCACCACATTCATTCGGCCGACTCATCTGAAGGTTTATGCGACCAGCAGCCTACCCCCAAGGCCTGTTGTGGCCCGACGAAATACAATGGGCCCAACAAATAAGCAAGAAAACCCCAACTACCCACTTCTCATTTGATCTGTGTATTCGGGCCACTAGCCATGTTCAGGCCCATATCACTAGATGAAAGCCCAAGTCAATCAGCCATCTCATTTCTTTGGCCCAGCAGATTTTTCTTAGCCCAGAACTAATACAAACGACCCAAAGGCTGATTGGCCCATCTCACATCTGGCCCAACAGTACCCTTTGGCCCAACAGGAAGCAGTTGGCCCAAACCCCACTAGAACAACCCTTTAACTGGCCCATAGAAATATTGACCAGGCCCAATCGTCTACTACCAGGCCCAACCCAGTTGTTGATGGCCAACAGACTTATCAGGCCCAAGGCCCACTGTTTTTGGCTCAAGGCCACGATTGTGGCCAACAGCCCAAATCCTAGGCCCACATCTGTTTCAGCCCAAGTAAGTGAGGCCCAGCTTGGCCCACGAACTGTTTTGGTGAGGGCCTAAGACAAAACCTATTGGGCCCAGCAAATTCAGCCCGAGGCCCACAGAAATTAACTCCAAGACCTATTTTTAAGGCCCTTGTACTAATTTTGGAGCCACTTTGTTATTGGCTTGGCCAATAGCCTACTTCTAGCCCAATTATGGTTCCTACAGCCGATTATAACTTTAGGCCCAACATTTCTTGCCTGGGCCCACCTCTGGCCCAACAATTTTCCTCGTGGCCCAATGGAGGCCCACAAGGCCACTTGATTACTAGGCCTTGTAACATTTGGCCGGGCCCTTGTATTTCAACACCACATATCATTGGCCCAACTTAATTTATTTGGCCCAGGTGACTAATGAACTACTATAACTCTTTAATTCAACACTAGTAAGTGGTAATATACATAATAATCAAGGAATTACTACCAAAATGGCAACTTTTACAACAAGGTTTTGTAACATTCATAACATGGCCTTCATGAAACTACAATTGGTCTTTAATATAAACTAGATGAAACAATAATAACTCAAAGAAAGTCTATGGATTATAAGGACCAATAACAAATGAGGATGGGCCAGACAATGACTGAAGACTTTGAGTGTTGGCCAAAGCATACGGCTAACACATACATACACACAAAATTTCTATAATTTATACTAATAAGTTATAAACATCTTGAAATCAATACAGGATTGTGAAAACACACTCAAGTACAATTAAGAGCGCGTACATTCTTGTTTAAGCTAAGTCAAACACAACAACTACAAGGTGAGTTCATATGCCCCTTTTCTCTTAAATCTTTACTGGTTTTAACTCTCGGGGCTGAGAAACATGTTTACTTTTATTTATTTAAAAGTTTTACTTAACATGTTAGTTATACTCTGATTAAATGATATTAAATTGTTTATTATCATATATCATTGTATGCATGCTTGTATGATCATGAGATAACAGGGAAACTCAGATGATTATGATAAGATAATTTCTTAATCATCAACACATTATAATAACTTAGTTATAAGATGATAACTTATAACACTTAGTTATTTCCACATGAGCAGACACGTAGACAATTTACACTTAATTATATAATGAGAACAATCCCACATTGAGACTTTGGGAACACATGGATTTCAGTAAATGATGATCATGATAACGTAACTTCATGGGATTCTTATCATTTACAGTAAATGATGATCATGATAACGTAACTTCATGGGATTCTTATCATTTACACATAATTAACATAATGTAATAAGACATGTTCTTATTCGACTTTGTTAAGTACACGAGAACAATCCCACACGGATACTTTGGGATCACATGGAATTCAGTAAATGATGATCATGATAACGTAACTTCATGGGATTCTTATCATTTACACATGATTATCATAACGTAATAAGACAAGCTCTTATTCAACTTTGTTAATCACATGAGGACAATCTCACACGGAAACTTTGGGATCACACGGCGGGATAGGAGAGAATGGAATGCATTTTAATCTGATTACGTGAGGATTAAAATGGATTCCATTCGGATTCTATACGCTGCATTTGGAGATACATGATGAACAATTAACTAATACTTTTAATTAAATTAAAAGTGTATCATAAAAGTTAACCTTACAAGTAATAGAATAATACAAGGATCAGATTTACATAATCTAAATTCCTTAATTCAACGAGGGTTTATCAATACTTCGGTTTGATAACCAAACCCCTCTTACTATACTATTATTCTACATATGATTACACAGCGAACACTTCGGATATTTGGGAAATGGATATCTTTAGTTGTATCGCAAGCGGTGTGGAAACTTGGTTGAGTATGTGGTGGGATAGCGTCTGGGCTTGACCCTTTCGTGATTCCCTATATATAAGCATACTTAGTCAGGTGAAATACCACTTGTACATATAACTAAAGAGAGACCATTGGGTGGAACAGGTGAACAAGTATACAAGCAACAAGTATAACATTGTGAATGTGTGCATGATCAGTTCAATGGTTTTCAATTTACTTACTTATGAACTCACCAACCTAGTGTTGACTTTGTTTAAATACATGTTTTCTCAGGTGACGAACAGGTGTAGATACTTATATGCAAGTGATAAGCTAGTGGACTCATAGAAGACCTAGCTTACTTTTGATTGCATACTTTTGATATGACAAAACAGTGAATCACTTTTGTATATCTTGTACAGTTCAAGATATAAACTCATTGATTCTTTTGATTAGATTTACTTAGTTAAATTATGATGTACAATGTAATTTAACTTTGTAATTCTATTTCATGTCATGATTAGCATTTCTCATTTATATCTCATGTGCTATGTAAACAATCTGATCATTTGATTATCACCCAATGATATCGCTCCCCGGGAACCTTCAGCCCGACGGGAAAACACGATCCGTTTCCGCCGGCCCGGGGTGTGACAGATTGGTATCAGAGCCATGGTTATAGAGAAATATAGGTCATATTCCATAAACGGTTTGGCCTAGACTATAACCTAGGGACCCTCATGTAGATATTATCTGGCATAAGATCTTATTTGCATATGCTTTCTGCATCTGATCACTGCACTAACCGATTTTCTTTCGGTTATGATCAGAATGCCGCCCAGGAAGCAACCGACTACGCAGACTTCAGCACCACACTCTTCGACACCAACACCACCTGACTCTCCTCCACATTCACCACCACCTCCACCTCCTCCTCCACACTCTCCACCACCAGGCGCAAGCAATATTCAGATGATAGATCCTGCTACTATCGCCTTGGCAACCCTGCTGAGTACTCAATTGACAAGCCAGCTGAAAGATGTCATCCCAGAGATGATAAACAGGATTCAAGGCCACGGCAACATTTCTGGCCATACTACAGGAGAGGCTAGTGGAACCACTAGTCATACTTCGGACTACTCCTACAAGTCTTTTGTAGGATGCAAACCCCCAAGTTTCACAGGAGTCGAAGGAGCTGTTGGACTGATCCAATGGCTAGAAAAGATGGAGAACACTCTGGACATTAGCAACTGTCCAGAACACCATAAAGTTCGCTATGCAGCTGGTTCATTCAGCAAGCGACCATTGACATGGTGGAATGCTCAGATTCGAGCAAAGGGAAGGGATGAAGCAATGGCGATGCCATGAGCAGAATTTAAGCTTCTTATGAGGAACGAATTCTGTCCGAAACACGAACTACAGCTACTGGAGACTGAACTCTCGAACCATGTAATGAAGGGAGCTGATCATATGACCTTCACCACTCGCTATCATGAGTTGGTAGCTTTGGTGCCAGAAATGGTACCAACATTGGAAAAGCTGATTGACCGTTATGTGGCGGGATTACCTTCTTGCATCCAAAGTATCGTGTTGGCTGCTTATCCTGCTACTTTCGAGGCTGCTATCTCCCTATCAGCTAAACTTACCAAGGTGATGGTAAGGTCTGGAGTTTTAAAGGATGAGACTGAAACAGCAAAAGCTGGAACTTCCAAGAAGTCGGATAAACGTCCGGCTAAGAAACAAAAAGTGGCAAGGAACTTTGCTGCCACTACTCAAGCGCCAATGCTTAATCAGCCACCACCACTGCAGGTCAAGACGCCATACACTGGCACAGCATCTTTGGGCAATTCGTGTCAGTATCATCATCTACCAGATGTCCCGTGCAGACACTGCATCAACTTTGGAAGATTTGGTCATACAGCAAATTACTGTCGGAGTCCGAGGACTCAAAACAGAAACAACAATGCAGCCACTACAACTGCTGCTACCGATCACAGGTCTTGCTACAACTGTGGCGAACCTGGTCATTTCTCTAGGGATTGCCCCAAGAGAAATCAACTAAGGGCTCAAGCACCAAAGGGACGAGCCTTTCAAATAGGAGCTGCTGCAGCTAGACAAGACCCGAACGTCATTACGGGTACATTTCTTCTATCTGATTTCTATGCCTCTATATTATTTGATACTGGTGCGGATCAGAGTTTTATCTCATCCGATTTTGCTAGCCATCTTAATCATGTTGAGGAATCATTAGACTCCCCTTATACTATTGAGATAGATAATGGCAAACAGATTACAGTTGACACAGTACTTAGGAATTGCCCACTAACACTTGGTGATCATACATTTTCCATCGACTTGTTACCGATGGAGCTGGGCAGTTTCGACGTTATTATCGGAATGGATTGGCTATCTCTTAACAGAGTCGAGTTCATCTGTTCCGATAAACTACTACGCATTTCTATGGAGAACAATGAGGTCTTGGAGATTCGTGGAGACCAAGCGAAACGCAGTGTCAAGATAATTTCGTGTATGAAAGCTCGCAAGTGCTTACGGAAACAATGTGTTGCATTTTTAGCTCATGTGATTCAGAAAGACAAGAAAGCAATCAAGATTCAAGATGTACTGATTGTGAGAGATTTTACAGAAGTGTTTCCGGATGACTTACCGGGACTGCCACCCGAGAGATCGGTACAGTTCCGAATCGATTTAATTCCGGGAGCAACTCCTGTAGCCAAGTCTCCCTACAGACTCGCACTATCGGAGATGCAAGAGTTGTCTAACCAATTGCAAGAACTTCTCGATAAAGGATTCATCCGACCGAGCTTTTCCCCGTGGGGAGCTCCGGTTCTTTTTGTGAAAAAGAAGGATGGAACTTTCAGAATGTGCATCGATTATCGAGAACTCAACAAACTCACCATCAAGAATCGGTACCCGTTACCGAGGATTGATGATTTGTTTGATCAGTTACAGGGAGCACAGTACTTTTCAAAGATAGACCTGAGATCAGGTTATCATCAGCTCCGGATACAAGAAGAAGACATACCAAAGACGACTTTTCATACCCGATATGGTCATTACGAGTTCATGGTGATGCCATTCGGATTGACGAACGCACCGGCTGTGTTCATGGATTTGATGAACCGGGTGTGCAAGCCATACCTAGATCAGTTTGTTATCGTTTTCATTGACGATATACTGATTTATTCAAAGAATGAGAAAGAACATGAACAACACCTCAAGACAGTTTTGGAGCTTCTAAAAGCGGAACGACTCTATGCCAAGTTCTCCAAGTGTGAATTTTGGTTAAGAGAAGTTCAATTCTTGGGTCACGTGATTAACAGTGATGGTATTCACGTGGATCCTGCCAAGATTGAGGCAATCAAGAACTGGGATGTGCCTACAACACCGACAGAGATCCAATCATTTTTGGGATTGGCAGGTTATTACAGGAGATTCATTTCGAATTTCTCTAAGATAGCCTTGCCTCTCACCAAACTCACACAGAAGTCTGAACCTTTTGTGTGGACCTATAACCAAGAAGAGGCATTCCAGACACTGAAACAAAAAATTGTGTCATGCTCCAATCCTAACACTCCCAGAAGGCAGTGATGACTTTGTAGTTACTGTGATGCTTCCCATCAGGGACTCGGATGTGTTTTGATGCAACGAGACAAAGTCATTGCTTATGCCTCACGACAGCTGAAGATACACGAGAAGAATTACATGACACACGATCTTGAACTGGGAGCTGTTGTATTTGCATTAAAGATTTGGAGACACTACCTTTATGGTACTAAGTGCACTATCTTCACAGATCACAAGAGTTTACAGCACATATTTGATCAGAAGGAGCTTAACATGAGACAGAGACGTTGGGTTGAACTCCTGAACGATTACGATTGTGTGATCAAATACCATCCGGGCAAAGCAAATGTTGTTGCAGATGCTTTGAGTCGGAAGGAAAGAGTCAAACCCTTACGCGTTCGCGCTATGGGAATGACGGTGCAAACGAGTTTGAGAGATCACATTTTACAAGCACAACAGGAGGCAGTGGCAAGAAACAACCTGAAACGCGAGCTCGATTGTGGAGCCGAGAAACATTTCGAGACAAGACAAGACGGAGTTATTTACTATCTGGATCGTGTTTGGATCCCGGCAGTAGATGAACTTCGAACGCTCATTCTTGACGAGGCACACAAGTCACGTTACTCAGTTCATCCTGGTGCCGATAAGATGTACCAAGATCTTAGGTCATTTTATTGGTGGCCGGGTATGAAGAAAGACATTGCTACTTATGTTGGCAAATGTATCACATGTGCCAAAGTCAAAGCTGAACACCAGAAACCTTCGGGTTTGCTGGAACAACCAGAGATACCACAATGGAAGTGGGAACAAATAGCCATGGATTTCATTACCAAGCTACCCCGCACTTCCAGCGGACACGATTCGATTTGGGTTATCATTGATAGATTAACCAAGTCCGCACATTTCTTGCCGATCAGAGAAACATACAAGATGGAGAAACTTGCAAGACTATACATTGATGAAATAGTAGTGAGGCACGGTGTGCCACTGTCTATTATTTCAGACCGAGACAGTCGATTTACTTCGCGATTCTGGCAATCATTGCAACAATCCTTAGGGACAAGTGTTAACTTGAGCACTGCTTATCATCCACAAACGGATGGACAATGTGAGCGCACCATTCAAACCCTAGAGGATATGTTGAGAACATGCATCCTAGACTTCGGTGGAAGTTGGGACACACATTTACCACTCATTGAGTTCTCCTACAACAATAGCTACCACAGCAGCATTTGATGAGCTCCTTTTGAAGCACCCTATGGTAGAAAGTGTCGGTCTCCAATTTGTTGGACCGAAGTGGGAGACACCAGAATAACTGGGCCTGAGCTTATTCAGGAAACTACTGATAAGATAGCCCAGATTCAACAACGATTACAAGCAACACGTAGCTGCCAAAAGAGTTACGCAGACAAACGGCGCAAGCCTTTGGAATTTGATGTGGGTGACCGGGTTATGTTGAAAGTGTCCCCATGGAAAGGCGTAGTTCGATTTGGGGCTAAAGGCAAACTAGCACCTCGGTATGTCGGACCGTTTGAGATTACTCAACGCATAGGTCCAGTGGCATACAGACTCAGACTCCCTGATGAACTCAGCGGAGTACACGATGTATTTCATGTATCAAATCTCAAGAGGTGTCTAGCAGACGAAACATTGATCATACCGTTGGAAGAGATACAAATTGACGAGCAATTACATTTCATTGAAGAACCTGTAAAGATTATGGAACGTGAAGTCAAGAGACTGAAACGAAGCCGTATCCCTATTGTAAAGGTTCGATGGAACTCCAAGTGTGGACCAGAATTTACTTGGGAACGCGAGGACAACATGAAATCAAAGTATCCCCACCTGTTTGAGAATTGAAGCCCGACTTTGATGCTTAAATTTCGGGACGAAATTTCTTTAACAAGGGGAGACTGTAACAGCAAGTACCAGATCGTCCGACAAGTCCGTACGGTATGTGTACTTTCACTTTATACTATGTGTAAATACATGTACATGAATAGTAATTGTATTATCAGATTTCAAAATACAATACATAGTTGTACGTATTTTTGTGTAAACTTAAATACAGTAAGTACAACATACATTTGAAACAATAGTTGTGTGTATTTAAGTGAAAACTTAAGTACAGTTAACACAACGAATCACGGGAAACAACAGTGTTTAAGTAAACAACGAAAACATATCGGTTGCGATCTGATGTCCACAGATGACAGGAATCAGATGGCCGACGAATCAGTACAAGAGCAATGTGAAAACAGGATGTTTAGTTGAGTCCGACAGTGAGGAAACACAATTCAAACACAAATGCAGTGTTATTTCAGAATAATGAACTAACAGTGTGTTTGCATGAGTGACGATTCACACAAACATATCTGTGATTTTAGAGTTTTGAAATAATGACTGGAAAGTAGAAAACAAAAGTCAGAAAGCAAAACCATCGTCGTATTCGTTCGGGTGACGATTCGAACGAATTACGCGCGAAGGTGACGCGATCTGACGAAACGAAAACGAGCACGACACGATACGATAATAAATTTAAGAAAATAAAACATTTTAATGTTTTACAATTTTGAAACTCATCAAATAATTAGAATAATTTTCTTTTATTTATTTCATTTAAATTACGTTTAAATTTCCGGAAACGTAACGAAAATGCGAACCGAGCAACAAAAACGAACCCGAACACCCTCGGGGTATAAATACCCTTAAATGAGTTTATTTTCTCATTTTTACACTTCATCTTCTCTCCTACAAACCCTAATCCCGGATTTCCACCTCCCATCTCCATTTTCACCTTCTTTCTTCCATAACTTCCTCAATACTTGGCCAAATCACTCCATTTTTGAACCTACACGAAGCTCTCATCACCCTCTACACGAAAGTACAACCGATCTAAAGAGAAATCAACCAAAATCCGAGGTACGAAGCTGTGAATAACTCGAAAATTAGGGTTTTCATCCTTTGTTTGAGCACCAACCTCAAACCGATTTAAATCCTTATGCTTCGACCATCATACCCTGAAAACGAGTCCTAATACACACCAGCACCTGAAACCATCCAAGACCTGGGCTAAGTGGTTGGTTGGAAACCACCCTAGTCGACCTAAGCTTTCAGCTGGTCGAATGGGTACATTCGGCCGAATGGCCTTGCTGACTCACCACCAACCGAAACACCTTGGGCCGAAGTAACCTCATTCGTGGATGCTTCATTCGATGACTAGGTCCCCATTCGAACCCTCTCATTCGTCCCTATACTTTCGGCCACCACCTCCGAATGAGGCCCATTCGACCGCCACCTTCGGCCTAACATGGTTTCATTCGACCATCACCACATTCATTCGGCCGACTCATCTGAAGGTTTATGCGACCAGCAACCTACCCCCAAGGCCTGTTGTGGCCCGACGAAATACAATGTGCCCAACAAATAAGCAAGAAAACCCCAACTACCCACTTCTCATTTGATCTGTGTATTCGGCCCACTAGCCATGTTCAGGCCCACATCACTAGATGAAAGCCCAAGTCAATCAGCCATCTCATTTCTTTGGCCCAGCAGATTTTTCTTAGCCCAGAACTAATACAAACGACCCAAAGGCTGATTGGCCCATCTCACATCTGGCCCAACAGTACCCTTTGGCCCAACAGGAAGCAGTTGGCCCAAACCTCACTAGAACAGCCCTTTAACTGGCCCATAGAAATATTGACCATGCCCAATCGTCTACTACCAGGCCCAACCCAGATGTTGATGGCCAACAGACTTATCAGGCCCAAGGCCCACTGTTTTTGGCTCAAGGCCACGATTCTGGCCAACAGCCCAAATCCTAGGCCCACATCTGTTTCAGCCCAAGTAAGTGAGGCCCAGATTGGCCCACGAACTGTTTTGGTGAGGGCCTAAGACAAAACCTATTGGGCCCAGCAAATTCAGCCCGAGGCCCACAGAAATTAACTCCAAGACCAATTTTTAAGGCCCTTGTACTAATTTTGGAGCCACTTTGTTATTGGCTTGGCCAATAGCCTACTTCTAGCCCAATTATGGTTCCTACAGCCCATTATAACTTTAGGCCCAACAATTCTTGCCTGGGCCCACCTCTGGCCCAACAATTTTCCTCGTGGCCCAATGGAGGCCCACAAGGCCACTTGATTACTAGGCCTTGTAACATTTGGCCGGGCCCTTGTATTTCAACACCACATATCATTGGCCCAACTTAATTTATTTGGCCCAGGTGACTAATGAACTACTATAACTCTTTAATTCAACACTAGTAAGTGGTAATATACATAATAATCAAGGAATTACTACCAAAATGGCAACTTTTACAACAAGGTTTTGTAACATTCATAACATGGCCTTCATGAAACTACAATTGGTCTTTAATATAAACTAGATGAAACAATAATAACTCAAAGAAAGTCTATGGATTATAAGGACCAATAACAAATGAGGATGGGCCAGACAATGACTGAAGACTTTGAGTGTTGGCCAAAGCATACGGCTAACACATACATACACACAAAATTTCTATAATTTATACTAATAAGTTATAAACATCTTGAAATCAATACAGGATTGTGAAAACACACTCAAGTACAATTAAGAGCGCGTACATTCTTGTTTAAGCTAAGTCAAACACAACAACTACAAGGTGAGTTCATATGCCCCTTTTCTCTTAAATCTTTACTGGTTTTAACTCTCGGGGCTGAGAAACATGTTTACTTTTATTTATTTAAAAGTTTTACTTAACATGTTAGTTATACTCTGATTAAATGATATTAAATTGTTTATTATCATATATCATTGTATGCATGCTTGTATGATCATGAGATAACAGGGAAACTCAGATGATTATGATAAGATAATTTCTTAATCATCAACACATTATAATAACTTAGTTATAAGATGATAACTTATAACACTTAGTTATTTCCACATGAGCAGACACGTAGACAATTTACACTTAATTATATAATGAGAACAATCCCACATTGAGACTTTGGGAACACATGGATTTCAGTAAATGATGATCATGATAACGTAACTTCATGGGATTCTTATCATTTACAGTAAATGATGATCATGATAACGTAACTTCATGGGATTCTTATCATTTACACATAATTAACATAATGTAATAAGACATGTTCTTATTCGACTTTGTTAAGTACACGAGAACAATCCCACACGGATACTTTGGGATCACATGGAATTCAGTAAATGATGATCATGATAACGTAACTTCATGGGATTCTTATCATTTACACATGATTATCATAACGTAATAAGACAAGCTCTTATTCAACTTTGTTAATCACATGAGGACAATCTCACACGGAAACTTTGGGATCACACGGCGGGATAGGAGAGAATGGAATGCATTTTAATCTGATTACGTGAGGATTAAAATGGATTCCATTCGGATTCTATACGCTGCATTTGGAGATACATGATGAACAATTAACTAATACTTTTAATTAAATTAAAAGTGTATCATAAAAGTTAACCTTACAAGTAATAGAATAATACAAGGATCAGATTTACATAATCTAAATTCCTTAATTCAACGAGGGTTTATCAATACTTCGGTTTGATAACCAAACCCCTCTTACTATACTATTATTCTACATATGATTACACAGCGAACACTTCGGATATTTGGGAAATGGATATCTTTAGTTGTATCGCAAGCGGTGTGGAAACTTGGTTGAGTATGTGGTGGGATAGCGTCTGGGCTTGACCCTTTCGTGATTCCCTATATATAAGCATACTTAGTCAGGTGAAATACCACTTGTACATATAACTAAAGAGAGACCATTGGGTGGAACAGGTGAACAAGTATACAAGCAACAAGTATAACATTGTGAATGTGTGCATGATCAGTTCAATGGTTTTCAATTTACTTACTTATGAACTCACCAACCTAGTGTTGACTTTGTTTAAATACATGTTTTCTCAGGTGACGAACAGGTGTAGATACTTATATGCAAGTGATAAGCTAGTGGACTCATAGAAGACCTAGCTTACTTTTGATTGCATACTTTTGATATGACAAAACAGTGAATCACTTTTGTATATCTTGTACAGTTCAAGATATAAACTCGTTGATTCTTTTGATTAGATTTACTTAGTTAAATTATGATGTACAATGTAATTTAACTTTGTAATTCTATTTCATGTCATGATTAGCATTTCTCATTTATATCTCATGTGCTATGTAAACAATCTGATCATTTGATTATCACTCAAAGATATCGTGCCCCGGGAACTTTCCGCCCGACGGGAAAACACGATCCGTTCCCGCCGGCCCGGGTTGTGACAAATGGGCCTGAGGTTAATCATATAGGATTAACACAAGCCCATCATGTTAATTATACTTTTCTCTTAAATAAGTTATGTTTTAATAAAAGAACAGATATTTATAAACCCTATTAAATTAATTAAATGATTTCTAAATAAATGTGTAATTTAAAACGAATTAACTTAAAACTGTTTTAACTAAAGACTTGTAATGAATATTGGTGGGATTAGGGTTAGTAATGGGTAATACGTCTAGACTATATAGAAGGAATCCTAGAAACACATTAGTAACATAGGACACTTAGTTGCACACCGAGACCAAAGCCCTAGATGCGTCTATTATAAATACTTATTTAAAGATACATAGTCGACAATCAACGAGCATGCATACCTTTGTGGTTCATTTGCGCAGCAACACAGGTGAGTTCATTGGCCCTTTTCTAAACATTTTTGTTTTCAAACGCGGAGCTGAGAAGCATGCGTAAACCTTTTTCTTTAAATATGTTTTACGTAATTGCTTTTAATTATTGTATGTTTTATATATACATGTTTATACTCCTAGACTCCTGTCTAGGTATGTGTTATGCAGAATTAACTAAAGAATAATTTAATTACTCTTATGAGTAATACCTAAATTCTAAAACTCTAAAACAAACACTTAGTCCATCAAAATTCAAATTCTCAGAATCTAAATTCGAAGTGAAACCAAGAGAACTAAAGCTAAGGATCAAATTCTAAGGAATCTAAATCAGTGTATGATCAGTAAAACTAAGGATCCTATTCAAGAATCTATAATCATTATGGAACTCATAGAAAGCTAAAGATCAGAATCAAGAGACTCAAGGGAATCGTAACCGTGTGTGAATCAATGAAATAATGAAATCATTAAAATCTAATGAAATCATTAATGTGTAAGCTAAGGTGGATGTCAGTTGTATGTAAATCAAGACCACGTGTAACACACAGAAAGTACCGTCATAAACAGTAGACTCTTGTAGTCAAGTTATATGGGCATAACTAAAACGATCAAACGAATTCAAGATAACAAAGACGGTCAAGAATCAAAGGATATCCTAAATTCCCTACATGTACAGTAGACCTGAGGGTCAAGTTGATATGAGCAAAACATGAAAGTCCCGACGCGTACAGGTAGACTCATTTTGGGTCATGCCTGATATGGGCCACGTGTGAGACGGTACAACTTGGACACCACCAATAACTAAGTCTAATTGATTGAGTCAAACAAGGCCCAATCATCATGTCTTAGTTGTAATTAAATGATTAATTATTGATTTATTTAAGCATGTAATGTTATATTTCTACAAGTGCTTTGGGTAATCATGTAGGCATGGTGAACTCAGGAAATCAGAGGTATTTCAATTTGTGGAAAATCAAACTCTAAAATGAAGATGGGTGGTGGGTAAAACGCTTAATTATCATTAACAGCAATGTCCTATGTGGCTTAGTATGTGGTGGGATGGCGTCTGGGCGGGTTGTAGGCTCGACCCTTTCGTATGCCCTATATATATGCATACCGAGTTGGATGATACAGGTGATGTTAATGAGGTTAAGGTTGTTACCGAAGCGATTGGTAAACACTAATGTATACATGTTTCTAGACTTCTAAACGAAATGTTTGAAACTAGAATGGGAATGAAACTGGAAGATAGGTAAGACGCCTAATTATCATTAACAATAATGTCTTATGTGGCTTAGTATGTGGTGGGATGGCGTCTGGGCGGGTTGTAGGCTAGACCCTTTCGTATGACCTATATATAAGCATACCGAGTTGGATGATACACGTGATGTTAATGAGGTTAGGGTTGTTACCTAAAAGTTTTGTAATAGGCTATTCTTTTAAAAAGGAATTGTATGTTATGTAAAATGCTTAATTATCATTAACAACAATGTCATATGTGGTTTAGTATGCGGTGGGATGGCATCTGGCGGGTTGTAGGCTCGACCCTTTCGTATGCCGTATATGTAAGCATACCGAGCTGGATATTACAGGTGATGTTAATGAGGTTAAGGTTGTTACCCCAAAAGGGTTTGCAAAAGCTACTTTTCGAAAACTAAACTACATGAACTCACCAACCATTGTGTTGACTTTGTTTTCTTTCATGCTTTTTAAGGTGATGTACAGGATTTAGCTAAGGTTTCGGGAATGCATGCTAGGATGCCAGTTAGAGGACCTAGTAGATTTTGGGAAGCACATATTTTTTTGACTACTGTGAATCACTTTTCATATCTTGTACGGTTACAAGATAGTAGCCTTATGATTCATTTGTTAGATTTACTTGGTTAAATTATCAAACGTTGACAATTGTAATTTAACTTTGTAAACTCTAGTTTAATCTCATGGTGCTACAGTTATTCTTAACATTGATGCTATGTAAACAATCTGATCATCACGATTATCACTTCCGATATCGCGCCCCTGGAACTTTCCACCTGAAGGGGAAGTCGATCCAACCCGCCGGCTCGGGGTGTGACAGATTGGTATCAGAGGTCAAGGTTATAGAGAATAATAAGTCATTTCCACACCAATAATCCATTATCCGTGAATTCAACTGCGATAAACTCTCTGGTTCTGTTTAGTTGGGTTACAACTAAACTTCCCATGGTTTATGCGTATAATAATATGTTCCCAATATGTATACCAATATCAGTAATTGTTGATGCACTTAATGTCCCTAGTTCAATTATGTACTAATCATCATGTAAAGATTAAAGTAATATTAATGGAAGTTGTCTTTATATATGGTTCTTAATGTTTAATATTGATTATATGATTGTTTAAATTGGTTAACTAATATTTGAGTATGAGTATTACTCATTCGGGCAAATGACTCTAACGAATGAAGTCATTCGCCGAATGAGAATAGAGAATGACTATATTCAACGAATGAGCCATTCGCCGAATGACTCATTCGACTGACTTGTCTATTCGACATAGTCATTCGCCGAATGAGTTGCTTCGGCCACTCATTTGGCCGAATGACTACAGTCTATAAATACAAGTTCAAATCATTTCAAACCAAACTTTTCTGAGCCCTCATTCTTCCCAGTGCACTCCAGTGTCAAACCCTTGAAGTTTTGAGCGATTCTTCACGTCCAACTTCGATTCTCAACCCGTGGTGATCGATTCTCACTCGCACGTTGATTCTACTCACTCGATTCACCACGGTTGCTGTTGATTTCGATTGGAAAACCCTGGAATAGGATTCCGCACTATCCCAGAGGTTGTCAAGCAGATCTACCTTGGAATCGGATTGTTTCTGAGCTCCTAAGAGGTCCTACAAAGTGGTATCAGAGCTTTGGCTCTTGATTCTGCTTGATTTCCATTCAAAATCACTAAATCTCAGATTGTAGGTTCAAGATTTGAAAAACCCTAAGTTTCTTGTCCTTAAAGTTACTGTTTCATTCAAGATTAGTGAGTTTTTGTGGTGTTTTTGTCCAAACTTCAATCCCAATTGATTCATAATCATATAATGGTGTTTTGTACCAAATTTGGTACTTAGATCTGGTCTAAATCAAAAGTTATCGCAATTTTTGTTGCGAAAACCCTCAGATCTACCGAATGAGAATGGCGGCCGAATAAGTTAGGCCGAATCAGTTCTCATTCGGCGAATAGCATCATTCGCCATATTCATTCGCCGAATAGCTCCATACGTTTCACTCATTTGGCGAATAGCTTTATTCTCAGTTCTCATTCGGCGAATAACTCATTCGACACCTCATTCGCCGAATAATTCATTCATCCTAATAGTCATACTCAGTCTCTCATTCGTCTGAATTAGTTCATTTGGACCCCGACTTTCGCCCTTTAACTCTTCATTCGGCCATCAGTCTGCAAATTTTTCTAAGTGTTGAATCTTGTTGTTCTTGATTAAATGGAAGACTTAGCATTGATGGCGAACCAGAATCATCGCATTCAGACATTATTGTTGACTGAGACTGAGACGGGAAACTCCAACAAGGCTCCCAAGTTTCTATCTTTAGACGATTATCTGCACTGGAAGTATCGGTTTGAGATTCACATCAATGGAGTGGATACTAATTTATGGATGATGATTGAAGGAGGATATCTGAGGCCTCTTAATGAAGATGGAACTCCTATGCTAGTCACACGGCTGACTGAGCCTCAAAGGAAGCTTTATGATTATGAGAAGAAGGCTTATGCCATTTTATCTCAGTCTATTGCTACTGATATTTTCCATCAGTTCAGACAGTTTACATCTTCTAAATATCTGTGGGATGCTTTGCAACAGCGTTATGAGGGCAATGATGCTTTGAAGAACATCAATTCAAAGGCATTGAGGAAGGAATTCAACAGCTTTATGTATATGGGGAATGAATCATTGGATGATTTGATTGCTAGATTTTACCATCTCTTGAGTGAGTTGTTTAATCATGAAGTCAAGACTACTACTCAGGAGAAGATTCAGTGTTTAGCAGATGCTCTTCCTCCAAAATGGGAATCATTTTTGATGGTACTTAAGCAGAATAAGATGATGTCACACATGGATATCAATGATTTTATCCAGAAATTGAAGGAGTAGGAAATTGAGAACAAGTGGAAAGCTAAAAGGGTTGCTCAAGTTCAGGATCCTTCATTGTACTACTCTACACCTACTGTAGAGAAAGCCTCTTCTCATGCTCCACTGAAGACTGCATTTGTTTCTCATACTACTGAAGCTCCATCTTCCAATCAAATTCATTTCAGTCAGTCATCGTCCTCTTCAAGTTCTCAGAAAGAACATCATCAACCAGTCACAAGTCTAAAAACAGAGAATTTTGATAAATTTACAGTTGATATTGCTAAAGAGCATATGGGTCTTTTGTCTACTTTGGTTAGTTCTTATGATGGACTGGAAGCAGGACAGATTGGCAATCCTTATCTGACAAATGATGACTATTCTCAGATAGATCCAGATCATATAATTCAGAAAAAGATTGCCTTTTTGGTTTGAAAACATTTGTTTTAGGCGTGTTCTGATTAAAACCCAAACCCTTTTTTCCATTAGGAACAAGATTGTCAATCTTGTTAGATGCACAAGCTTCATTTTCTTTTGAAGCTTTCAGAAAACCTAAGGCTTGATAAATTTTTGAGGATGAGATTGGGTCGCCCTTTTTGATAATAGGGATTGGATTCTGAGCAATAACACAATCAGATGAATCATCATATTCATCCTCAGAATCAGAAACCCAATCCTCTACAAGTCCATCCACCGAAGATTCCTTTGACAAAGAGGAACCTTCATCAGTAATCATCCCAATCGGATCAATTACTAATGGAGTTATAACTTGAAAATATTTAACATCTTTGTCATTTGGTGAATTGACAAAGCTGTTTAAGATTGGTGGTGGGCATCTTTGATAACTCATAGTTCCCTTACCCTTATGATCAGCTTCTTTGCTGATCATGTGCTCAATGATATAAGATGCACTCTCATAGCTCTTGAGCTTTTGTCCTAGGGTCTCATAATCACACTCAACCATTGCTAAATTCTTCTTTACCTCATTAATGGTATTGAGATAAGAAGTTATAGCATCTTCTTTGTTAAGAACAGCAATCTCAGCCTCATGAAGTTGTCTATTTAAAAGTTCAATTTTAGCTTGAAAATCTTTTTCATTAGCTTTTAAAACTTTGTTAGCATCAATACACTGGTTGAGATCACTGATCAAGGCAACATTGTGATTTTGATAGGAAAGGACCTTGCTTTTAAGGTCAACACAATTAAAACAGATAGAACAAGAAGATGAACAATCATCAGATACCTGATCAGACTGTGAAGTTGCAGCAGGAGTAACAGATGAGTTTACCATCAAGGCAAACCGAGTAGGAGATTCTTCAATATCAGCATCAGACTCAGATTGAGTGTCAGAATCAGTTAAGCTTTCAGACTCTGATCCAGATGTTTCTTCTATCTTGAGTTGTGCTCCTTCAGCAGTACTCTCTTCAAGTTGATCATCTATCTTCTGGATCTCAGCAACACATGCTTTATCTTGCCCTCCTTGTTCAGAATTGAATCTGAAATCCCAATTTTCACCTTCATCCTGCTGTACCATCAAAGCTTTGCCTGCATTTGAAGAACTAGTCTGAGCAGGAGAATCAATAGGGACAAGTCTTCTTTCTGTATTTGCTGCAGAAGACTTCTGATGATGAAAAGGATTCTTGTTTCCTGCTTTCTTTGGATGTTTGCATTGCCTAGCAAAGTGACCTTTCTCTCCACAATTGTAACATGCGACTGATGCCATGTCAAAACCAAACTTAGACTCCTTGTTGAAGTTGATGTCTTTACCAGTCCTTTTGACAAACTCCTTAGCTCTCCTCATAGCACTTGCCAAGGCCCACATAATATCAATACATTTTCATAAAAAAGGAGAACCGGTTTGCTTTGAGTGTGGTGCACCTGGGCACTTTGTTAGATCTTGCCCATAGTTGATCAGACCAAAGGTTGCACATTCCAGAAAACAAAATCAGATTTTTGTTAAACATGTCAAATCTGAATCCAAGTCAATTCAGACAAAACCCAAACAACCAAATCAGGTTAAATATTTGGACAAGGGTAAAGTGAAACTGGTGAACTTGAAAGTTCCCAAGATGGTTAATGTTGATCAAGTTAAATCATCATCCATTTATCTGAAAAATTCTTTCAGTAAAAATGCAGTCTGGAAAGTAAAGTCTGAGACTTCAGTTCCACCCACTTCAGACAAGGCTGTTTTAGATGGTAAATGGATCGATGTTATGATCCGAGACTCATTCGGTCAACCCAAGACTGTAAAGGCTTAGGTTCCCAAATTGAACTAATTGTTTTATTTTTGTGCAGAATGCCCCAACAGCTGCTCTAAACAGCTCTTGGATTGTCGATAGTGGGGCTTCAAGGCATATGACTGGAAATATCTCTCTACTCACAAATGTTCAATCTGTTCATGGTGGATATGTAGCTTTTGCCGGTGACAAAAGTGGTTTTATCACGGGAGAGGGAATTTTATCAAATGGGCAAGTTTCATTTGACAAAGTCAGATATGTCAAGCAATTAGAGAATAATCTTCTTTATGTATCACAGACTTGTGATAAAAACTACAAGGTTCTTTTTGATGACTCCAAATGCTACATTCTAAAGCAAGGCGTTGTTATCCCTGAAGATTGGATCTTGATGTCTGCCCCCAGGAAGCAAGACTTGTATGTACTCAATATGGCCACAGCTTCGACTACATCCTCCACAGCTTCATGTTTTATGTCAAAGGCAACAGAGAAAGATTCAATTCTTTGGCATAAGAGGATGGGCCATTTGAGTCTGCGCAAGATGAATCATCTGGTACACAACAATCTGGTTGAAGGGGTTAGTCTGAAGAATTTCAAGCTGTCTGATGTCTGTGTATCCTGCAAAAAGGGCAAGCAAGTCAAGCAGTCTCACAAACCAAAGAAGTATCACTCAATCACTGTCCCACTTGAGCTTCTCCATATGGATCTTTTTGGTCCTGTTAGTCGTAAGAGTATAGCTGGAGATCATTATTGTCTTGTCATTACTGATGAATTTTCCAGATACTCTTGGGTGTTCTTTCTGAAGGAGAAATCTGAAACTTTTGATTGTGTTCAAGTATTGGTTACCAAACTTGAATCTCTTTATAAGCTCAAGGTTCGAATACTCAGAACACACAACGGAACAGAATTCAAGAACCATAACATGGAAAACTTCTGCAATTCAAAGGAAATTGTTCAACAATTCAGTGCCCCTTATGTTCCGCAAATGAATGGAGTTGCTGAGCGAAAGAACAGGACTTTGATTGAGGCTGCTAGGACGATGCTTGCTGACTCTTCTCTTCCAGTTCAATTCTGGAATGACGCTGTAGCAAATGCTTGTTACACTTTGAATCGGGTTTTGATAGTGAAGAGGCATGGGAAAACTTGCTTTGAACTGCTTCATAACAGAAAGCCTAATCTTAAGTATCTTGAACCTTTTGGTGCACCATGCACTATGCTTAAGAAACATGAGCAGGGCAAGTTCAATGAAAAAGTGGAAGAAGGGTATTTTCTTGGGTATAGCACTCCAAATAAAAGGTTTTATAATACATCAACACAGAATGTTGAGGAGTGGTACCATGTTGATGTGCAAAAATATTCTATGCCTCCACCAGGAAAAGGGCCAGACTGGATATTTGATTATTCAGATCTTTTTGATTCATTCAATACGCCTCCCATGTATTCAGATGAAGATGTTGCGATTCAAATGTTATATGATGTACAAAATGCACCTAATGAACCCATACCACCTTCATCCACTTCAGTTCCCATTGTACAGACAAATGATGACAGCTCAGACACTGATGATAACTCTACTCCACCAGATGCCCCAGGCCAAAATGTTGATGATCTTGTACCAGATCTTGAGGATTTGAATTTGAACAATCTAGATCCACAGATTGAGGTTCCTCCCTATCCAGTTGGAAGAATCAATCGTATTCATCCTCAAGAAAACATAATTGGGAGTCCATTAGATGGAGTAAAAACCAGAAATCAGCTTTCTTCAGGGGGACTTGCTGACATTCTTGATTTTGCAGATGTAAGCTTTTGTGCCCATTCCTGTTTTATCTCTCAGGTGGAACCCCGAACTGTCACTAAGGCTTCAAAGGAAGAATCATGGGTAGATGCCATGCAAGAAGAACTGCTGCAATTTAAGAAGTTAGGTGTCTGGAAACTTGTTGACAAACCGAAAGGTGCAAAAGTCATTGGCACTAGGTGGGTTCTTCGTTGCAAGAAAGATGATCATGGCATCATTGTTCGAGACAAGGAACGTCTGGTTGTTCAGGGATTCAGACAGATAGAAGGCTTGGACTACAATGAAGTGTTTGCACCGGTCGCTCGACTTGAAGCAATTCATATTTTCTTGGCATATGCATCCTTTAAGAAGTTTAAAGTTTATCAAATGGATGTCAAGAGTGCATTCCTTCATGGTGTGATTAGTGAGACGGTCTATGTCAGTCAACCTCCCGGGTTTGAGGATCCATTGCATAGAGACCAAGTCTACAAGTTAGACAAGGCCTTATATGGATTACATCAAGCGCCGCGAGCATGGTATGAGACACTGTCTACTCACCTTCTGAACAACGGGTTCAGAAGAGGAGTCATTGACTGTACACTGTTTATTCAAGAAAAGAATGGTGATCTACTCTTGGTGCAAGTATATGTGGACGACATCATCTTCGGTTCCACAAATGATGGTCTGTGCAAAGAGTTTGAAAAGGTTATGAAAGAGAAGTTCGAGATGAGCTCAATGGGAGAGATGAAATTTTTTCTGGGATTACAAGTGGATTAGTCTGAGGCAGGGATTTTCATTCATCAAACCAAATACGTTGGTGACATTCTGAGCAGGTTCAGTATGTCTGACGCAAAGCCTGCTGGTACCCCACTGGCTGTCAATCACGGGATTACACCAGATGAAAAGGGGGAGTTAATTGATGCCACTCTGTACCGAGGAATGATTGGATCTCTTATGTATCTCACTGCTTCTCGGCCAGACATCATGTTTGCCACATCCTTATGTGCACGTTATCAGTCTAAACCAAGAGTCTCCCATCTCATTGCTGTCAAGAGGATTATGCGTTATCTGAAGGGTACACCGAATCTTGGTTTATGGTACCCTAATGATGATAATTTTGAGCTTACTGCATACAGTGACTCGGATTATGGTGGTTGCAAGAGAGATTTCAAATCAACATCTGCGGGATGTCAGTTCTTTGGCACCCAATTAGTTACCTGGCAGTGCAAGAAGCAGACGTCGGTGTCTACTTCAACCTGTGAAGCTGAATACATTGCTGCTGCTAGTTGTTGTTCTCAGATCATCTGGATCCAACAGCAACTTAGGGACTATGGGTTACACTTTTCTAACACTCCTATATATGTTGATAACACTACTGCCATAGCTGTCACTAAAAATCCTGTTCAGCACTCGAAAACAAAACACATCGACATTAAATATCACTTCATACGTGATTGTTTTGAAAAGAAATTAATCGATGTTGTTAAAATTCACACTGATCACCAGAAAGCCGATCTTTTCATAAAAGCTTTTGATAAACCCATATTTTTATATCTGTTATCGGCTAATGGTGTTTCCCAAAAGGATGAAGTCCTACCTTCATCTAAATCTAACAAATGATCATTGTTTTTCTTAGTTATTTCTGCTATTTTTTTAATTCAGTATTTCTGTTATTTCATTATTCTAAACAAAAATACAAAAATATTTTTTGTTTTAGGTTTTTAGGGGGAGAAAAAGTATGCAATTTGAAAAACCAAAAACATTAAAAATTTGAAAAACCCAAAAACATTAAAAATTATGAAAAATGAGAAAGTCTTCTTTAAGAAAGTAATACATTAATCTATCATGTCATAGAAGCTAAAGTAAATGTGATAGCTGAAAACACATGAGAATTATAATGTGATGTACTGATAGGCCGATTTTACAAAATTAATAGACAATTTGTGATGACTTTGAAAGTTTGATTGGTGGGATCTGTTTTAGAAAACCTGTTGAGTGAGAAATAGTTTTTGACTCAAATCAAGCATACACCGGTCATCATAGAATCAAATAGGGTTTCAAACATAAACAAGCTGGTATTAAGCTTGAAGAAAAATAAGAACAAGCTGGTATTAAGCTTGAAGAAAAATAAAAGCAAGCTGGAATTAAGCTTGAAGAAAAAGAAAAGCAAGCTGGTATTAAGCTTGAGAAATACTTAAACAAAATAAGTTCGATTCCATACACGTGCCACATTGCTGGGACGAACGTAGCTGAAGCCGTCCATTTGGATAGAACAAGAAAAATACAAAAAGATAATAAAATTGGAATCTTATAGAATTTATGATGACTGGTATTAAGATATGCTGAAATGAGTTATACACTGATTTTGATCTTTAAATGGTAAAATGAAATGGGTAACGCAATCAGAAAACATGAGTGATCATAAATCTTGTTTAGAAGTTATGTAAAGTCAACTTTAAAATTGGACAAATATATCAGTAATCATGATTATAGGACAAGTGTGTTTGAAGTGAAACATTCAGTGATGCTGATATAATATGATTAGGTGTGTGTGTTATTCTCTAAAATAGACTTCTCACAAAAACATGTGTTTCTTTGTATTTAGTTGCTAGTTGTACAGTCGTGTTTTGTTTCAGAAAATTACAAAAATAGTTTACATGTTCAACTTCAGTTTAGATGATCATTTGTAGGTTCAGATGTCTGTCTCATCTGAATCCTGAACCAACCAGACTAATCTTCATAAAGGGCATTGGGTTTTATAATTGAAATTGTCAAATCTTGAAATTGTTGTGTTTTGCATGGAGAATGGCTCATTCGTCCGAATGACCTTATTTGGAGAAAGAGTCATTCGGCGAATGACCTTTGATCAAGTGACTCTTTCGCCATTCACATTCGGCAAATGACTTGTGTCGAATGACTTATTCGTCACTTTCATTCGGCGAATGACTCATGACAGAATAAGCCTCATTCGGCGAATGAGTTTAGGGCGAAACAGCTCATTCGCATGTCTCATTCGGCGAATGAGTAACCCTATATAAGCATTCAATCGGCCGAACTACCCTCATTCTCCCACTTTTCATTCGGCCGATACTGTGTGTGCGACATTCGCCCGAATCACTCTCTCCCATCAACTCACTTATTTTTCGTCGTTGTTACTGTCTCAGCCACTGATAATACTGTTTCTGATCATCTCAGGTATACTTGGATCAAATATCGACTTTTGACCGATAAATCTCTGAAAACAGTTCATGCTTTGGATTTCTAGGGTTTTTGAAATCGCCTGTACAATAGATGGTCAAATTGGACTTGAAATCACATGAGACATGTTTTAAAGTTGTTAGTCAGTCGATTCTGAACATGGATATATAATTTTTATGGACTGATTTGAGTTTTTGAAAACTGGAGTGTGAATTTCAAAAGACAGCCGAATGACGCCATTCGGCGAATGACTTCATTCGAAGCATAGCTCATTCGGGTAATCCGTTTAGATGATCATTTGTAGGTTCAGTTGTCTGTCTTATCGGAATCCTGAACCAACCAGACATATCTTCATAAATGGCATCTGTTTTACTGATCAAAATGTTAAATCTTGAAATTGGTTGTGTTTTGTGTTGAGTATGTCTCATTCGACCGAATGAAACTCATTCGGCGAATGAAACATTCAGCGAATGACTTGTGTCGAATGACCCATTCGGCGAATGACTCATGTCGAATGACTCATTAGTCAGTCTCATTCGGCGAATGACAAAATGTCGAATGACCTATTCGCCGTTCACTTTCGGCGAATAAGTGATCCTATATAAACAGTAATTCGGGCGAACTACTTCATTCGACAAAAATCTCTTTCGCCCTTTACTATGTGTTCTCATTCGCCCGAAAAACTTCTCTCTTCGGTCGATCTTTTTCTCGTGATTTCTACTCACCCAGCCACTGATAATCTTGTTTATTGTTATCTCAGGTACATTGGGATCGAGTATCGTCAAATTCTGACCGTGAAATCATCAAAAACCGAACAAATTTTAGGGTTTTTCATTTCGCCCTTGCAATAAATGATCGAAATGGACTTAAAACCTCATTCGACCTATTTTAAATGTGTTAATCGGTCATTTCTGATTGTGGATGTGTGGTTTTTGCAAACTGATTTGAAGATTTTGAAAAGAGGGATTTGAACTTGAACTGACTGCCGAATGACGCCATTCGACGAATGACTCATTCGGCGAATGAAGGTCATTCGTCGAATGACTAAGTCAGCATATAGCTCATTCGGGGAATGAAGCTCATTCGGCGAATGAAGCTCATTAGACAGGATGACTCATTCGACAGAATGACTCATTCGGTCAATAGCTCATTCGACCTATGGTCATTCGGCCAAATCAATTACATTCGGCCAAATTGATCTATCTGTTAACTGTTCTGATTTGATTCCATTGAGAAACTAAACTGTTCTGACATGTATATTTCTCTGATTTTCAGTATGGCTGGATACAAATCAGTGACAAAAAACAACATTTGCGCACATTTGGATCTCACCACTCCGAACGCCAAACATTATACTGAAATTATCACATTTCTCAGGCGTTCGAGGATCTTTACGGCCATCTCTACTATACATGTGCCTTATCACTCTCACCAGCAGGATTTCCGGGCCTCTGCCGATATCGACTGTGAGGCTGAACCTACTGTCATCAGAGGGAAGGTTCTTGGGCACGATGTTGTTATATCAGCCGAGCACATCAGGAGAATTTGTGGTTTCCAGGATTCACCTGATCAGCCATATTTGCTAGATCGTCACTTAGTTCGTGGATGCTTTATGAGATGCAAGTACGAGGGTGATCTAGGAGCGGGGATCCTCAACAAGGCATATATGTCTCCGAAGTTCAAGTATCTTGCTCATGTTCTGATTCACTGTCTCGGGTCGAGGAGAGGTGGATTCGACGACATGCGGGAGACTATACAGTGTGCCTTTGTTGCATTGGTGCTTAACAGGCCATTCAACTTCTCTGAGATGATTTTCACTCATATGAAGGAGAATGTGGCACTAAAGGGAGACAAGAAGTTCTTGATGTATCCCAGGTTTCTGCAGCAATTGATTGATGCTCAGTTGCCCGATTTACCGAAGATCAAGCTGGAACACATGAATGATACTACTCTCAACAGAGTAATGTCATACAGAGGGAAAGACAGGAAGCCGACTCTACGGTCATTGTTTGGTCATCTTACGAGGCCTGATTACATTGCTCCACCTGGTCGAAGATGGAGACATGATGACTCAGACTCTGAGGTGGAGGACATAGTTGTGCCTGGTGATGATGGGGATGATGGTGATGATGGTGGTGCTGGTGCAGGTGGTGATGGTGCAAGTGCTAGTATTATTGTGAGTATTGTTGCTGGTGATGTTTTTATCACTACTGATGTTAGCCTAGTTGAGGCTATTGGTGTGTCTGCTGGTGCTGGTGTGAGTACCTCTATGGATGCTGATGAGGATGTGGATGTTGATTCACTATTGGAGCTAGATTTCATGGCTACTACTACCTCCATAGTGACTACTTCTATTGATACGACATGCACCACACCTGCTACTGATGAAAATGAGTCAGAGGACTCAAGTGATGGTGAAGGTGAAGCTGGTGATGATAAAGCTGGTAGCTCTGACTCAGAGGATACGCCAGATGATGAATTCGAAAGTGTATGGATTGGAGGGAGATTGAAGAAGTGGAAGAGGAAGAGAACTGAAGCAGAGATGGAGGAGATTACAGATCCACTATTTATTCCTGAGTTTGATGTTTCACCTCCTCCACGTTCCTCTATTCCAGCTTCTGCAGCTGTTTCTGTGGCTGTCGTTCCGTCTTCTTCTTCTGCTGGAAGAAGGAAGAGATCAAGGTTCCTCTTTCAGAGGAGGTCAGAACCGACGACAGCTGCTACAAATACCGTCACATCAGTAGCAGCTGTCTCAGTTTCTTCATTGACAAGGTCAAGGGCTACTCATATTCATGCTACCACTGCCCCTCTGACCACCTCTATGACTCAGGCTCCCATTTTTACTGCTGCCTCTGCTGGTCCCTCCATCTCAAGGGCTGACACGTTCATACCTACTGTTTCAGTTGTGGATTAGTTGAGCACACTGAACAGTATGGTACTTAGATTGATGGAGAGGAGCATGGAACAAGAGAAGAAGAATAAAGAGCAAGAGTTGATTATTGCTCAACTCAAACATCGGGTAGAAGAGCAGGATACCTTGCTTCTTCAAGCTGCAGATCAGAGAGCTGATCTACGGGCTCGTTCTGCTCAGCAAGAGGAGCAGTTGCTGAAGTATATTGATGAGCATCATCAGTTGGCATTAACTGTCACTGATTTCAGTGATCGGATCTTGTCCTTAGAGACTGAGAATGCTAGTCTAGCTTATCAGCTTGAGAGTCTCAAGGATAGCACCCCCAGGATTGAAGGCACTGTTGCTCACTCCGATGATTCAGATTCTGAAAAAGAAAAGGAAGAAGAAGAAGAGGAAGAAGAGGAAGAAAAGGAAGAAGAATCTGATGAGGAGAAAGTAGATTATGAGGAGTCTGATAAAGATGATGATCAGGACGGATCAGGAAGTGGGTCTTCTAGTTCATCAAGTTCTGATGATGATGATGATGATGATGATGATCAAGCCCCTTCTACATCTGAGATCCTGTCCAAGAAGGCAAATGACAAGAAGAAACAAGCTCCTCCTCCATCTCCTCCCAAACAGAATGTTGAACCAGATACTACTGAGGAAGTAGATGCTGTGCCTGTGAGACGTCAACTGGACGAGACTCTTACTATGATTCTTGATGCTCAAGGCATCATACAGCACTCAGTTAGCTATGACAAGGAGGAGGGAGAGATTATTCATTGCTTATCTAAGGAGCAAATTGCTGAGTTATTCAGCTTAAATCCTGATGAGGTTATCACTGAGGATACCTCTGTTCCTGTTACCGATGAGCCTACCCCAGAGGCCTTTGATGATATAGACGAGGTTATTCTTGAAGATATTACTGATGAGGAATATCCCAAGTATACATCAGCTGAGGAAGAGGTGCCCACATTTACTGATCAGTTTGATCAAGCCACTGAAGATCTACTGATCCGATACTTAGAAGAACAAGTTGAGGTTAGCAAAGCCGAAGCTGATGATCAAAAGAAGAGAAAAGAGGAATGGGAGGCCTACTGGGAGGTTCTCAAGAAAGAAAGCACCATGAAGTTGCCAGCTACACACAAGAAAGTATACAGGACCAAAGGCTACAAGGCTGGAGGTCAAATCTTGAGCTGGGCATACTTTCATGATCTTGGGTGTTATGCTATGAAGAGAGAGAGAGGCATTGACTAATTCAAGCATCCTCACGACTTTAAGACGTTGCCAGGCTTTCAAGTCAATCAGTTAGCACGTCTGAGGATGCTATATGCTGAAGATTCTGGAATGTCAGCCTGGTTCTCTCGACAAATTCAGTATGAGTACAGGAAGAAATGGGTGAACTTCCAACCACAACAGCCTGAAAGATACTATCTGCCTGAGATTGACGGTCAGTCAAGGAAGCACAAAGTTATCCTGAAGTGGCTACCTCCTAGAGTTTTGAAGAAGATTCCGTTAAGGAAGATGCGACAAGACTTTATGGAGGGCTTCCGATGGTGGTATTATGATGGACGGACTGGAGAGGCAGTGATTGTTCTATGCAAGGATAAGAAGTGGGAGACAGTACGGATTTTTGAGCCTATGTGGTTGACCAATTTGTCCCACAAAGATGTCCAAGCATTGTTTCGTCATCAAATTTTCTTTGATGTACAGGACATGGTACAAGCACTACAGTTTATGAGAGTGATCCGTCTCTGCAGTATATTCAAGATTCATGCTGGAGCATACTGGAAAGCTATTACTGAGAAGTACTTCAAGAAAGACACTTCCAAGAGCTGAACTAGGTCCAAGGGGGAGTTTGTTTATGCACTTAATGTCCCTAGTTCAATTCTGTACTAATCATCATGTAAAGATTAAAGTAATATTAATGGAAGTTGTCTTTGTATATTGTTCTTAATGTTTAATATTGATTATATGATTGTTTGAATTGGTTAACTAATATTTGAGTATGAGTATTACTCATTCGGGCGAATGACTCTAACGAATGAAGTCATACGCCGAATGAGAATAGAGAATGACTATATTCAGCGAATGAGCCATTCACCGAATGACTCATTCGACTGACTTGTCTATTCGACATAGTCATTCGCCGAATGAGTTGCTTCGGCCACTCATTCGGCCGAATGACTACAGTCTAGAAATACAAGTTCAAATCATTTCAAACCAAACTTTTCTGAGCCCTCATTCTTCCCAGTGCACTCCAGTGTCAAACCCTTGAAGTTTTGAGCGATTCTTCACATCCAACTTCGATTCTCAACCCGTGGTGATCGATTCTCACTCGCACGTTGATTCTACTCACTCGATTCAGCACGGTTGCTGTTGATTTCGATTGGAAAACCCTGGAATAGGATTCCGCACTATCCCAGAGGTTGTCAAGCAGATCTACTTTGGAATCGGATTGTTTCCGAGCTCCTACGAGGTCCTATAATAATAATATCAGGTCGTAACAGTACAATCGTACATGTACGGACAACTAAAATACAGTGATGTTACAGTCATGAGCGGTGATGAGAACACTCGATGCTACCCAAAGACAGTCATCGAAACTGAACAAGGAGAAACAAGCAAGAAGCGAAAACGGTGTCGTTCTAAGAAATCAAGAGACCCTATAATTTACACAGAGGTTGTTCCCCTTCGCCAGATGGCCGTTGCTCCAGAGTCAGAGTTTTGTAAGAGATATGCTGGAAAGGCCCCTCTTTGCACTAGCTGCCACTATCACCACCGTGCTGAAACCCCATGCAATCAATGCACCCGTTGTGGTAAGATGGGCCATTAGGATCATCAATGCAGATCTTCGATGGAATTAATATGCAAACAAAATACTGGCAAATTTCCATTATATGCCACGTGCGGTCTTCACCACGCTGAGCATAAACTGTGCAAACATTGCCTAAATTGCGGGAGGAAGGGACACTGGAGTCGTGATTGTAATAATCCCCCGACTCATAATCAAAACCCTGTAAATACTACATATCCCCTTCCTCAACACAGCAAGGATTGCTATGTGTGCGGAATGTCCGAACACGTTGCACGAGACTGCCCCGTGAGGGAATTTTTAGCAGATCATGCGCATTCGTAGGAAATGGTTGCTTTACCAGCTTCTGATGCAAGTTTGGGGTGGGATGACCCCATAGGTATGCATATTTCATCCTGTTACGTTGAATTATTTATTGGCGTGCTAATTTGAAATGCATACCCCGTTATGGCTTTAGAAATAATAAATCTAAGAACTCGTAAGCAAACTCGATGCTAATAAGATAGTAGGAATAGTTGTCACAACTAGTACCTGACCGGCCGGCAAGTCCGTACGGTACGTGTACTTTAAACAGTAACTATGTGTAATTCTATGTGCATAAACATTTCTTGTATTAACAGTATTCTAAATACAAGAAACAGTTGTACGTATTTTTGTGTAAACTTAAATACTGTAAGTACAACATACATTCGAAACATAAGTTGTGTGTATTTAAGTGAAAACTTAAGTACAGTTAACACAACAAATCACGGGAAACAACAAGTGTTCAAGCGAATAACAATAACAAATCGGTTGCGATCTGATATCCATAGATGACAGGAATCAGATGGCCGACAATTCAATGTGAAAACAATGTGATATCAGGGTGTTTAGTTGAATCCGACAGTGAGGAAACACAACTTAAAACAATATCACAGTGTTGTTTTAGAATAACGAACTGACAGTGTGTTTGTGTGGGTGACGATTCACACAAACATATATGTGAGTTTAATGTTCTGAAATGATGACTGGAAAGTAGAAAACAAAATTCGGAAAGCAAAACCATCGTCGTGTTCGTTCGAATGACGATTCGAACGAATACGCGCGATGGTGACGCGATTTGACGAAACGAAAACGAAACGCGACACGAACGAAAGTAATTTAATAAAATAAAATAATTAACATTTTACAATTTTGAAACTCATCAAAATAATTAATTAACTTCTTTTTATTTAAAACATTTAAACTACGCGTAACGTTCCGGATACGCGACGAAATCACGAACCGAGCAACCGACACAAACCCGAACACCCCGGAGTATATAAACCACAAATGAGAGTGTTTCCTCATATTTTGCTGCACTCTCTCTCTCTCTTAAACTCATAAACCCGTCACTTTCTCTCACTAGAAAACCCACCACCATTGTTGATCTTTCAAGCTTTATATCTTCTTCAATTCTCAACGAAATTCAGTGATTCTTGAACCCACGTGTAGCTCTTGATGTCCTCTACTTAGAAGTACAAAGGATCCAAAGTTTTGACCACAGAAAAACGAGGTATGAAACGTTAAAGTTCACGAAAAATTAGGGTTTTTGGGTTCCTGATGTCCGGCCATCACTATAGTCGGTCAAGGGTCTAACAGAATCAGAATCAGAAGGCAAGTGCCCCTACTTCCTCTCAACACAATCACCACTTCTACACCTGCGGAATACTTGGATATTTTTCAAGAGACTGCCCTATGAGGAAGTTCCCAACAACTTCAACAGTTCCAACCACATCAACCACCCCCGAGGAACTACTCGCTCTGCTAGCACCAGATGTACACGCAGAGTCGGATGACTTCGATGGTATGTCCTTTTTACAATGTGTGTTTAAATTATGTAGGATATTAAGATTATATACATTATGAGTAATTAGTAACATGACTAAGGATAATTATAGATAAATTAGATGCCAATTAGATAATAGGATTTAGTATCATTAATATCTACGTTTGAATGGAGAACGACCAAATTCCGGAGGTTCATGGAGATCGAGTGAAACGTCGTGTCAGAATGATATGGTGCATGAAGGCAACCAAGATTCAAGAAGTGTCAATTGTGAAAAACGAAGCGGACGTGTTTCCAGATGACTCACCGGGACTGCCACCCGAGAGATCGGTGCAGTTCCGAATCGACTTGATTCCGGGAGCGACTCCTGTAGCTAAGTCTCCTTATAGACTTGCACCATCTGAGATGCAGGAGTTGTCCAATCAATTACAAGAGCTACTCGATAAAGGGTTCATCCGACCGAGCTTTTCCCCGTGGGGAGCTCCGATACTCTTTGTTAAGAAAAAGGAGGGAACCTTCAGGATGTGTATTGATTATCGAGGACTCAACAAACTCACCATCAAGAATCGGTACCCGTTACAGAGGATTGATGAGTTGTTTGATCAGTTACAGGGAGCACAGTGCTTTTCAAAGATAGACCTGAGATCAGGCTATCATCAGCTCCAAATTCAAGAGGAAGACATACCAAAGATGGCCTTTCGTACCCGATATGGTCATTACGAGTTCATGGTGATGCCATTCGGATTGACATCGCACCGGCAGTGTTCATGGATTTGATCAACCGGGTGTGCAAGCCGTATTTTAGATCAGTTTGTTATCGTCTTCATAGATGATATACTGATTTATTCAAAGAACGAGAAGGAACATGAGCAACACCTCAAGACAGTCTTGGAACTCCTAATGGAGGAACGACTCTATGCCAAATTCTCCAAGTGTGAATTCTGGTTAAGAGAAGTTCAGTTCTTGGGTCACGTGATTAACAGTGATGGTATTCATGTGGATCCTGCCAAGATTGAAGCAATCAAGAACTGGGATGTACCTACAAAGCCTATAGAGATACGATCATTCTTGGGATTGGCAGGTTATTACAGGAGATTCATCTCGAATTTCTCTAAGATAGCCTTGCCTCTCACCAAGCTCACACAGAAGTCTGAACCTTTTGTGTGGACTCATAAACAAGAAGAGGCATTCCAGACACTGAAACAAAGATTGTGCAATGCTCCAATCTTAACACTCCCAGAAGGCAATGATGACTTTGTAGTTTACTGTGATGCTTCCCATCAGGGACTCGGATGTGTTTTGATGCAACGAGACAAAGTCATTGCTTATGCCTCACGACAGCTGAAAATACATGAGAAGAATTACACGACGCATGACTTAGAATTGGGAGCTGTTGTCTTTGCTTTAAAGATTTGGAGACACTACCTATATGGTACCAAATGCACTATCTTCACAGACCACAAGAGCCTACAGCACATATTTGATCAGAAAGAGCTTAACCTGAGACAGAGACGTTGGGTTGAGCTCCTGAACGATTACAATTGTGTGATCAAATACCATCCGGGCAAAGCAAATGTTGTTGCAGATGCTTTGAGTCGGAAGGAAAGAGTCAAACCCTCGCGCGTTCGAACAATAGGAATGACCATGCAAACAAGTCTGAGAGAACAAATTCTACAAGCACAACAAGAGGCAGTGGCCAGAGACAATTTGAAACGCGAGCTAGATTGTGGAGCCGAGAAACATTTCAAGACAAAACAGGATGGAGTTATCTATTATCTGGATCGTGTTTGGATTCCAGCAGTAGATGAACTTCGAACACTCATACTTGACGAGGCACACAAGTCACGTTACTCAGTTCATCCTGGTGCCGATAAGATGTACCAAGATCTTAGGTCGTTTTATTGGTGGCCGGGTACGAAGAAAGATGTTGCCACTTATGTTGGAAAATGCATCACATGTGCCAAAGTCAAAGCAGAACACCAGAAACCTTCGGGTTTGCTGGAACAACCAGAGATTCCACAATGGAAGTAGGAACAAATAGCTATGGATTTCATTACCAAGCTACCCCGCACTTCCAGCGGACACGCTTCGATTTGGGTCATCATTGATAGATTGACCAAGTCCGCACACTTCTTGCCGATCAGAGAGGCATACAAGATGGAGAAACTAGCGAGACTATACATCGATGAAATAGTAGTAAGGCACGGTGTGCCATTGTCTATTATTTCAGACCGGGACAGTCGATTTACTTCGCGATTCTGGCAATCATTGCAACAATCCTTAGGGACAAGTGTTAACTTGAGCACCGCTTATCATCCACAAACGGATGGACAAAGCGAACGCACCATTCAAACCCTAGAGGATATGTTGAGAACATGCATCCTAGACTTCGGTGGAAGTTGGGACACACACTTACCACTCATTGAGTTCTCCTACAACAATAGCTACCACAGCAGCATCGGATGTGCTCCATTTGAAGCACTTTATGGTAGAAAATGTCGTTCTCCAATCTGTTGGACCGAAGTGGGAGACAACAGAATCACTGGGCCTAAACTTATTCAGGAAACTACTGATAAGATAGCCCAGATACAACAACGATTACAAGCAACACGGAGCCGCCAAAAGAGTTACGCAGACAAACGGCGCAAGCCTTTGGAATTAGATGTGGGTGACCGAGTCATGTTGAAAGTGTCCCCATGGAAGGGCGTAGTTCGTTTTGGGGCTAAAGGCAAGCTAGCACCTAGATATGTCGGACCGTTTGAGATTACTCAACGCATAGGTCCGGTGGCATACAGACTTAGACTCCCTGATGAACTCAGCGGAGTACACGATGTGTTTCATGTATCAAATCTCAAAAGGTGCTTAGCAGACGAATCATTGATCATACCATTGGAAGAGATACAAGTTGATGAGCAACTACACTTCATTGAAGAACCTGTAGAGATTATGGAACGTGAAGTTAAGAAACTGAAACGAAGCCGTATCCCTATTGTAAAGATTCGATGGAACTCCAAGCATGGACCAGAATTTACCTGGGAGCGCGAGGACACCATGAAAACAAAGTATCCCCACCTGTTCGAGAAGTAAAGCCCGACCTTTATGCTTAAATTTCAGGACGAAATTTCTTTAACAAGGGGAGACTGTGACAACTAGTACCTGACCGGCCGGCAAGTCCGTACGGTACGTGTACTTTAACAGTAACTATGTGTAATTCTATGTGCATAAACATTTCTTGTATTAACAGTATTCTAAATACAAGAAACAGTTGTACGTATTTTCGTGTAAACTTAAATACTGTAAGTAAAACATACATTTGAAACATAAGTTGTGTGTATTTAAGTGAAAACTTAAGTACAGTTAACACAACAAATCACGGGAAACAACAAGTGTTCAAGCAAATAACAATAACAAATCGGTTGCGATCTGATATCCATAGATGACAGGAATCAGATGGCCGACAATTCAATGTGAAAACAATGTGATATCAGGGTGTTTAGTTGAATCTGACAGTGAGGAAACACAACTTAAAACAATATCACAGTGTTGTTTCAGAATAACGAACTGACAGTGTGTTTGCGTGGGTGACGATTCACACAAACATATTCGTGAGTTTAATGTTCTGAAATGATGACTGGAAAGTAGAAAACAAAAGTCGGAAAGCAAAACCATCGTCGTGTTCGTTCGAATGACGATTCGAACGAATACGCGCGATGGTGACGCGATTTACTCGGTTATGTGATAGCCAGCCCATGTGAGAGCCAGCCCAGTCAAATTCTTGGCCCACATAACCATCCTCGGCCCACACTTATAAAACGAGGCTCAATTTGGATTACGGACCAAGTAGGCTGATTTGGGCCCATGGGGTTGTCTTAGCCCATAATCACTAATCCGATTTACTCATTCGACCCAAGGCCCAATCCTAATAGGACACAAATACGACCCAACAGCAACTAATTGGGCTAATCGGTTGAAGCCCAACAGCCAATCTAGGGCCCACTTATTCGGCCCAATGAATTTTCAACCCACATGAGCTAAATTGGAACAAACACTTGAATTAGTTGGATTTAGTACAAACGACATGGAGTAATTAATCAAGGTTACTAGTAACTATGTAATAAACCATCTTGGGACTAACAAGAACAAAATGTGGAATATTAAACTATAAACCTAAGATAACCTTTAGGTTAGGTTGCAAAAATTCTACAATTACAAATAATGAATGTGTAATAACAAAGTTTCGAGATTTCAAGAATAACCTTGGGCCGAAAAAAGACCGCCACTCACAAGTGTTAGCCAATTAAAGGCTAACACATACACTCACATCAATTACAATAATTTGTTACTTATGAATCAAAACAACGTGAAACCAATACAGGAGCGTGAAAACTACCACAAGATCAATCAAAGAGCGCGTGCATTCTTTCTTTTAAGCTAAGTCAACCCTACAATAACAAGGTGAGTTCATATGCCCCTTTTACTTTAATCTTTACTCATTTTCAACTCTCGGGGCTGAGAAACATGTTTACTTTTATTTATTTAAAAGTTCTGCTTAACATGTTATTTATACTTTGATTTAGATAATACTTAATTGTTTATTATCGCTTATCATTGTATATATGCTTGTATGATCATAACATGACAGGGATATTCAGATGAACAAGATAATATATCTTATTAATTCATCAACACTTTAGAATAATATAGTTATAAGATTTTATCTTGTAACACTCAGTTATTCTTACATAAACAGACATTGGAACAATCACAGGCAAACATATGAATGTTATAAAGATATTATATATCTTTGTAATAACATTCGACACAAGAGTTAACTAAGTGTAATAGGATAAATCCTTTTAACACTTAGCTTTACAACTCAATACATATTACAAGAGAACATGGAACAAAGAATGATAATCATGATAATGTAACTTCATGATAACAACATCATTCACTCAAAGAATTAACATAATGAAATAAGACAAGTTCTTATTTAACTTTGTTAATAACACAGATGTCACACCCCCTGCGCCGCGTGCGGAATCCACGGCGCGGTGACGATCAATGGTTGAATCATGCACAAGTATTGAATAAGAACAACCACAATGCATTACTAGGTTTCAAAATGTTTAGACCATTGTTTAGTTACAGCCATTCTATCTATCTATCAAAAGAAAAACAACTACAGACCCAAAATATAGTTTACAAAATAAGACTTCAAACAAGACAATTAAACAATCAGGATTTAGTGTGTTTCTAATCCATCCTAGCTTGTGTCTTCATCTTGTTCTATCTTAAACGGTCTCCTTAGTTGTCCCTTAGGATGTCTTAAACCTGATTACCTGAAACACGTGAAAAGTAACTGTCAACTACAAAAGTAGTTGGTGAGAACAATAGGTTTAACAGTTGTATATATATATATGAGTTTGCATTGTAAGGCATATGAATAAACAATGATTGAAAAGACATGGATGGTTGCAACCCAAACTAACATCAAGTCTGTAAAATGTGTCCAAACAGTCATCAGACTGTTTGCTAGAAAACCAACAAATAATCAAATCCCAAACTACGTTTGGAGTTAGAAAATTTGTCAGCAACGTTGATATAACCATTCGTAACCATATCCTGCAGTTAGCTTTTAAAACAAATTTAAAAGCTAACTCCAGAATTAGGCCTGCCCAATTGTGTCCGCTTTCCCTTGTTGTGATCACCTAGTACTAACGCTAAATGAATATGTAACTTGATGTGTGTATAAGTTTGTTCACAACGATGAACACCATGCTTTTGAAAACTTGAATTGAAACCCTTTGATTGAATGCCTTATTTGATTTCCATGATTTGTAAACTTTCCGTGAATACCATGAATACCAATGATTGAAATCACTTGTTTGAATACCATGAATTGAAATCCTTTGTTTGAATACCTCCATGAAAAACCATTGGTTGAAAACCTCGTATTGAAACCCTTGATTGAATATCAAAGATAGTATCCTTGTGTAATAACAAGGTTTATAACATATAATTTTAATCAAAAACACGAGTTTATAGTAAAAGAGTTTATGAATCACATTTGTTAAAAGTGTTTAGCATTTATAAAACCATTGGTGTAAAGCTGATATAAAACAGTTTAAAGAACCTTTATAAAACCTTTTTAATAACATCAATTTTAATCGTTGATACAACATTTTAAACAGTTGATAAATCCTTTGAAAATAGTTGAGAAATCCCTAGGATTTCTAAAGTGAACTTGTAACAGTTGAACAATAGCATAAAGAGAGTCTGATCACATGTTCCACCCCAAAACAGTTGAAAAACAGTAAAAGAGGGGCTAAAGTTCTCACCTGTCTGCAGTAGATTCTGAACTATAACAAATAGCAAGTAGCAAACAAGACTTCTAACTAGTTCCTATATCATTGTAATCATACATAAGATATAAGATTTTTGATTGTATAGACTTTGATTTATTGGTTGACTTGTGCCATATTGAACTTGATTAACTCTTGAATACTTGTTCTCATGATTAAGAGTGTTGTGTGAATTTGAATGTCACGATTTGAGTCACTTGATTGATACTTGATTCATGAAAAGAATTGTCACAACCCAACCAGGGGGCTTGACTAACGATTGATTCAAAACACAAAGTAGCGGAAGACAAAATAAATATATTACAATTCAACCAAAGGTTTAGTCTAAGTATCTAATTTGTTTACAACAAATCTAAAATATGATTTAACTAGTGGGAGATTTTCTAGAGTTATTGGGTCCATCCAGGCATCAGCACACTTTATAAATCTTTAAGCCAAGTTCTTGTTTTCCATGTAGTGTTCTTGTTCAAGCAGCCCTGTATCCGAGTCATACCTGTTTCTAATTACCTGAAAGACATGCTAAAATACGTCAACTAAAAAGTTGGTGAGCTCATGAGTTTTAGTTTACAGACACAATAATAAATGCATGTGATAATTCAATAACAATACAACCAACCCTGTTCCATGCTCGGGCGTTTGCCTCATACACTGTTAGCCCACAACATGGTCAAACCAAATCTACTTCCCATTCCGAGACCCGTTCCTGCCCTCGGTCATTTATGTATCATAAGAATATATGCCACAACGGTTGCCAATAACCTCAGTGGGGTTTCAACCTTACTTTTATAAGGCCCACCCTTTCGGGCCACTGTGCGTGGGGGATTCCCCAAGTAGTACTACCCATATACTCACCGGCTCTACTATGAGTTAATGGTTGTAAATTATGTTTAATGTCTAGGGGAAGCAATTTTATTGAAACGGACGTTCATTATCACATAAATAACATTTTATAAACAGTTTATGGAGCATGCTTTCAGTATCCCAAAACAGTAAAAGAAAAGGGATCACATGAACTCACCTGGTTGCTTTAATGGCTTCCTTTTGTTCCTGTACAAATATGTCATTGTGCCACTATGCATGATTTGCTATGTTCCCAGATGTATCATCAAAGCAAGTTCCAAATTGTAATCATCTATACATGTATAAGTTGTAATTTCATACATTATGGTTGTTTACTGTGGTTGAGCTCTTTGGGTTAAAGTGTTTAGAGTTTACTAGTTTAAAGTTTCTTTATATTACCATACCTAATGAAGTCTTACCTTATATTTGCACGTCTAAATGTATATGCAATTGTTGGTATTATTTGATGTTTAGTGTAGCTACTAGTATGCTACTTATGTGACTAGCGTGTTTACGGTCTTTTAAGACAACTGAGTTTTATTGAGACTAATGGTCTTATATTTTGAAGTTGGGTAACCTTGTTTGAGAGTTTGAGAGACAAACGATATAAAATCGTTTAAGTGTAATATTAGTCACGGGGTCTTACTAATAATATAAATTTATGTAATGCATAAGGTATTACAAAGCAATAAGATAATTATTATAATGTGTTCACTTAACATAATAGTATTAGAGATAATTAATAGGTATTTCATACATCACAAAATAGTTGCAATTAGCATTAGTATCTAAGATATTTACATGTTGTAGTCATTGAATATACTAACTATTATAATTATTATAAATATTGAATAAGAAAGTGTTTAAAGTATTCATAATTTATTTTCTATGTTTAAATGTAAGTAAACATTCTTAGATGAATCAATTATCAAACATAATAATAATAATCTTAATAATCATAATACTAGTTTCACTAACAATGTTAATATCATTTTTATTGTTAAATTTTAATTATGAGTAAAACTATAGAAATGGTATCCTATGTTATATGTTAAAATGAAAAATCATGTTTTTAGTAAATTTTATATTTGTAAACATTGAATTTACAATTATTTAACGTGTCGGATATGATTACTCTTATAATGTTAACTAGCTTATAATAAAATCTTAAATAATCTTAAAAGAGTAGAACGTGATAATGTTAATGTTGATAAAAATAATAGCAATACTTATAAAAATAAGATGTCTTAATATGAATTCAAGCAAGTTCGTGATCAAATAGAACATTAGTGTGATATGGTTACTTTGTATAAAATCATATTATTATCAAGTCAAACTCCTTTGTTAGATTCCAAATTATATAACACTAACATATATAGTGTAGGTATACACATTTATCTTATAAAAGTTCATGCTAGTTTACCTTTTGTTTACCCATAGATGTATAAAATTAATTGTTAACATATTGAACAAATCATATCTATAAGCTTGTAATCTTACATAAATTATTATTGTATATTATTCTATAGATGTGAATGTATATTTAATGATTTAATACCTACATGATATAGTATATGTATCATGCACATTCATTGTGTTCCCAATTCATAAATTTTATTAAATTTAAGTTTCTAGGTTATATTATAAGGTTGTATTATAGATAATGTAACAATTTCATAAGTATCCATATTACATATCGAGTCTTGTAATAACTATTTTAAATGATTATTACCATTTACACATATTATGTAGGTATTGCTATTAACACATTGATCAAGTCGTTATGTTTTAAATTCCAATTTATATATTAGTATTTTGGGTTTCATGGCTATTATTATTTACAAACGTCACTCCGAATGTATAATATAATTCACACGATTTATGGTTTTATTAACATTTTTATTATTAACTAATTATTATGTAACATCTTTTATCCTAATTAACCCAATGCTCAACCACCTTAACTTTTTCTGTTTTAAACATATTAACCATACGTTAAAAGATAAGGGCGCGCGTTTTTACCTTCCCACTCTTTCAATTCACGTACAATCTAATTTAACTAACCGATCGTATGTTTCATAACCCGAACATGTTTCTAAACTCGTTTTTAAACAACGAATAAAATCGAGCGATCGGTTTTTAAGATGTTGACTGTTGTTGGGGGTTTGACCAGCCCTATCTCAGATTGACTTTTGTTGACCGACTAATGAATAGGCTTCACACGTGACCACCACCATGGCTGTTCCACCGTCACCAGCCACCTTGTCGGGACCATTACAGCCACTAGAAGAATCACCAACACACACTTTTAACATAAAAACCTCCAAGAAAACAACATGCATGTATAGATCGGGGTTGTGGTGTCGTTTCTTACCTGCTTGTTGTTGTAATCCATTCTCCTAACCCTATTAGCTACTCCCATTGTTGCTGTAGACCTGCCAATGGGTCGAGACCGCCACCATTGTGTTCAAAGAAGGCTCTGACCATCGGAAACCACCATCCATCTGTTAATAATCCCTCTATCTCGACCTCCGACCATCTTCCTTACAAAAACCGTCCAAACACGCACATATTACAACAAAAATCCTCAAGGTAATGACATGCATGTGTGAATCGGAGTGTACCAGGTTGTTCTTACCATCTAGTTCGGCAGGAGTGTGAGAATCCGCCGGAAAAGTCATGTTTCGGTACTAGACCGCTGCCACAGGAGCCATAGGCGGACACCTAGCCACCACCACCACTGCATGTGGCTCCTTCATGCTCATTCCACCATCTGGTAAACCCCTGGTAGCCAGCTCGAACTCGACCGCAGCCTTTAGCCACCGTTCGTTTGGATGAAACCCTAGCCGTCGTCACCTTTGCGCCCCCTTTTGACCCCTTTAGACTCGACATCTCGCGAAGTATGAGAAGAAAAGGTTGTAGAGCTGGTTGAGAGGATTTCGGAGGTGTAGCCACCCTGTCCCGCCGCCGTGACGCCGCCGTGGATCCGCCGTAACGCCGTCGTGGGCCACCGCCGCTGCTGCTGCTTTCTCTCACTCGTGTATTTTGAATGGCTGGGAGCACACACATAGAATGTGTGTTGTGCGGCTGAAGTAATGAAGGGAAAAAAAGAGGGTTTACTCCCTTTTTATATTTAGGGTTGTATCTAGGGTTAAAACCGGACCAAAACGCGTACCGATCTCGTCTCACGCGCGTATTTTGCTTTCGTTTAACATTCTCGACCCAAAACTTATTGGATAACAAAAATAACCTAAAATATCATTAAAATAATTTTTCGTTCGTTAAAATTAATTTGTTTATTTATTTGCGTTGAAACGCTTTAATTTCGCGTATACGACGTAGTTAACAGATTTAGTTATTTTCTCGCTCCGAAATACATTCTTATATTTTTAAAACTGTAAATATTTTTAAGTAGGTAGTTATCAAGGCTATTTACCTCAGCTCGGGAGTTAGAACGTTTAATTAGTTAATACCGGTGATCACAAATTGGACCTAAGTTTCTTATTGGGCTTTAAATGGGCCTTCACGTCTTATTGAACCTTTATATCTTATTGGGCCTTATTATCTAATTACAATTTAATGTTTTAGTTTGTTGGGATTTTCTTACAGTTGTTACAGTCTCCCCAACTTAAAAGAATTTCGTCCTCGAAATTAGATGTTACTATGGTTTAGCATGTACGAATAGTTGTAGGTATTTCGGGTGCATCATTTCTTAAAACTTAATTCTGGTTTATCATTTCTAAGTATCTCTATGCTTTAGTTCATCCTAGGGGATTACCCTTAAAATAAACATGCATATACTTTTACTTATTATGGCATAAGATGTTAATAAAGATTTCAATAATCATAAACAGTATATCCTAACAAGAAGTAACATTCTACAAGTATTGAAGTTAAATTGATCATAGGCTATCATAATTAAAAGTTCATATAAATAAAATGTATTCGCATTATAAGTGTTCCATAAGATAACAAGTTACATGCTATTATTCCCACATGTTTCATTACGCATCCAATACATCAATAGTTTCCAAAACTAGATCATGTTGATCTTGTTTCCAAACATAATGTTTCATCTTATACTGAATGTAACCAATAGGTGTCAAGGCTCACAGTTCCTTGATTATGAATCTGAATACAATGTTTCCTATAACATGAACATAGCAATCAAGCATACTCGTTATTCATTTAATGTCTCATCTAGGTTATTAATATAATTATCTCACTTACACATGACATTTGGCACAAAATTGTACATAATGTAAATCAATTTGTTTTCTTGGTTACTTTCTTTTACACCATACATTTATGATTTCTTATCTGAGTCTACAAAGTTATTTATTGATAAGCACGTCTTTGTTTTCTAAAACCAATAGAGTGAAAGTAACCATTTCAAGTAAACGAAGTCTAACATATAGATTATCAAGGGCCAAGGTGTAACCGATATATTTTAAGTAGTTTAGTTAGGATACAAACAAAATTATGATCATATCGACAGTGTAATTATGAGAAGGGCACAATCACTTTTTATGTTGAATCCAACTAATATTTTAACTATATACAAATGGAGTTATTGATTCTATAAGCCTTGAATAGCAAAGAATAGGCTCCAATGAGATAACGATGGTACTACTAAATGAAGCTAAGGATTTTATTAAAATACTTGAGCCGAGAAATCTTCAGACTAAAGATGTTATCTTGACTTAGGGAGTTTAATCGTGATGATGCCTATCTGCTTGATGGATAAATTCGAGAGGTTGACGAAGAATCCCCGAATTAAGGTTATTATGGAATTCCAAGGAACAAGTTAACAAAGACAGATGGGTTAGGTTTCAACTAGAATCGATACCTTTAGATACTCAAAGGATTTTGACTCACTTTTTGTGTCGGAATCTTACTCAAAATTATTTCAAATGTTTGCAGCAATTATCGCTTCCTTCGAAGCTTTCTAGAATAATTATTAAAGAATAATTCATCATTCGTGAGGATGGCATCATTTTGTTTGAATATGTCAAACTTTCTAATCATCCGGTTTGGAATATAAGAATTCAGAGATACAGATATTTAAGGAAGTTTTCGTCCTCACCAAGAAAAGTTGAGGAGTAGTTCTTTCGAATGCTACTAATAGAATGAAATTATATCACGTATTTTAGAAACATTAATAGTAAGTGATGTAAAGAAATGAATAAAGTATTTAAAAGACATACATCATGATTACAACCGAAACTGACGAGGGTACCCTTGTTCTGGAGTGGTTACAGTTTGATCTCTTTCATTAAATCCCTTTAAGTAACCATTCAGCACGGATTACTCTACTGGTGACTTCCTGAACCAAGACATCAATTGGTTGCTTTTAGAAATTGAGTCATTGAATCCACATTAAAAATTCTACGAATGTACCCACTTTTGACGAACAAATGGGTATGACTTTCGTATATGATACTGTCTATTCCAATGACGTATTGACTATTATTTATACGCTTTGTTATTGATACATTAAGTTATGAGATGTAGAAGTATAGGTTGTTGTTGGCTTCGCAGTAGATCTGACAAATAATTATTTTATCGTTTTGCGTAGTCAATAGAATGTTCTAGATTTATTCCTTCACATTATGCACATGATCACAACTTCATTGTGTCATTGCATTGGTCGCCTGTTTCATTTCATTTCTCCTTTACTAGTCGTTCTACTTCGTCCTATGACTTATATCTTACAACTTCCTTATTGTGATAAGATTTCTGACGTATCTCCTTGTCATGAATACTCTTGGTGTACATATTTTATTTACCTTACGTCTTGAACTGATGAAAACGTTCATTAGACTTGAACGTGATCTTCACCGGTTATCCTCAAAGTACGACAGGTATTTCCATAGTTTTCACTCTTGAGGCTGACTTTTCGCAAATGATTTTTAACTTTTTACGCTACCTTCTTGTGACTTTACTTCTTACAATTTAATACATTCTATCTTATATGAGATTGCTCCTCCTACTTAACTTTCTTGCAGTCCTTCCATACTGCTTAATCCTGGTAACGAAACTATTTTCCTCCGGTTACAATCTAGATTAGTTGTCCTTCATGCTAATTCAATCCATTATCTCTTAATGGTGTTTGAACGAGTGTATTCCGATGTAGTTCCCTCCAATCATCAAAATCTCCAAGTTTCCAAACTCTTCAATTTCAGGGGAGATCTCTTCTTCTGCTATAAGGTGGTCGTAACTCAACTAGAGTTTTTCCCTGTAACTACTCGTAACTCCGACTTGTTGGAATTTATAAGTTGTTTAACATGAGATTTCCTTTTTTTTTTTTTTTAAAATGTTTTAGCTGTTCTACTACTGTCATAACGCTCAACACTAACACTATCCCAATATACCGAACATAGTTTATATATAGGGCATACGTAGAGTCAGGCTACCTGCCTTATCAGCCGCCAGCCCACCACTGTTTCGATATATTACGATAGTGTCCTTGCCGAACGTCTTTGACTTTAAATATGTTAGTATATACTTAGATATAAATTAAACAATTTACTATAACCTACTACACCCGTTCATAAGATTCACCTTGATGCTATGATGCACATACCATTTCTTGCAGTTGATCTTCAATGCTTCTCAAAACATTTATTGGCACTATAAAATCTCCTAATCTAAGATTAAATCCTTCACCATGTAATCTTTCACTTCTTCTTTTTCCGATAATCATCGATTCTAACTGTTTGAAGATCGTCATTTCTTCTTGGTGTTAATTACCTTTCTTCACCTTGCTATCATTCGGTAACTGGTACTGATCATTGTGTATCAATGCGTATGGAGGTCCCATTCACCCAACCAATGAAGTTGTTTAAACAGTAATAGGATACCTCGCCCAATATCATCTATGGTCTTCGATACACCATGCACAAAATGACTTTCCCGTCCTCCCTTTTTGCCTTGCTAGTAGAGAATATCTTGATCTCTCTTATGATCCATAGGGATACATTCTTCTCATGACAAACTAACTTCTCAAATTATGTTCTCGGTCTGCAGCTTCATGTTCCATCTATTATATTCACTAGGTGGAGTTCCTTTAGGGATTTCTAATTTGTTTGCCTATGACGTCGTTGTTTAGTTTAGGATTACGAGTTCGATTGATTCGATTGGGTAGGGAAAAAGTTTCGATGTTGATTCAGATTGCTTATGAAATAACATTTCTGGAACAAAAGTTCAAGTGGTAGAGTAAACTAAACTTCATAATGAAGGCTTATATTCCTGCAGTGCGAACTAAGGAATTTCCTCTCAACAGCAAACAATTCCAATGCTTGTACCTTATCTATCAAGAATTGGGAATGGTTAAGTTAAAGGCGTGTTCAGTAGTGTCGCAAGTAGAATAAACTGTTGACGAAAGTTTGGAGATCAAAGACGAACTGTTAAGGATAATCGAAATAGTAATCACAGACACAAATGGTCGTGGGTTATCAAAGGTGACTAACATAAAGTCGATAAGAGAAGCAAGTTTACACATATGATAATCTAAATTTGAAGGTAGAGTGGGTCGTATAACTTTGATGTCATCACATGCTTTCTCCCGGTTCTTCATGATTTTCACTCACTCGTGTAGTCTTGTAGTCAGTTGAGGAGTACGCATAGTTGATGGTCATAATCAAACTTCTGTGGCTATAAATATGAATTTGATAAAGAAATACTAAAGAAATTTTGGAATTTGTAGAATAAAAACAAAAGATTCTTGGACGCCTTAAGAGGATTGGAAGTCGACATCTTAAGTACCTTGATAACAAAGAAGTCATGACTCATGATTCCCATAATATTTGAGATAGAACGAAGATAAGCATACGGGGACGTCGATTCCACAAGGATAGAATGAATGAAGAGAAGATAACGTACTATAAAAAAATAATTGTTGACATCTTGTGACTTAGATCCTATGCTTAGCTCCCAATGTCAACTAATGTTTGTTCCAACAGTTATTAACATAACAAGTATTTATATGAATATGCATAAACATTAGGTTCAAATTTTATTTTATGAGTGTCTTAGAACTTCCCATGTAACTTCAAATTCACCATTATGTGTGCACCCATAATCCTGAATTTAATTTACATGGTTGTTCTAGTTTAACCCTTCGTGTGCTTCATATGCCTGGGAATTGATGGTCTCACTAGTATATTGTTTCTATTTGTTTAGGCCCCTAGATTACTCAGGTTAAAGTCTAGGAACTTATCCTAATGTTCCTAATTCGCTAAAACCTTTGGCTCTGATACCAACCTGTCACAACCCAACCAGGGGGCTTGACTAACGATTGATTCAAAACACAAAGTAGCGGAAGACAAAATAAATATATTACAATTCAACCAAAGGTTTAGTCTAAGTATCTAATTTGTTTACAACAAATCTAAAATATGATTTAACTAGTGGGAGATTTTCTAGAGTTATTGGGTCCATCCAGGCATCAGCACACTTTATAAATCTTTAAGCCAAGTTCTTGTTTTCCATGTAGTGTTCTTGTTCAAGCAGCCCTGTATCCGAGTCATACCTGTTTCTAATTACCTGAAAGACATGCTAAAATACGTCAACTAAAAAGTTGGTGAGCTCATGAGTTTTAGTTTACAGACACAATAATAAATGCATGTGATAATTCAATAACAATACAACCAACCCTGTTCCATGCTCGGGCGTTTGCCTCATACACTGTTAGCCCACAACATGGTCAAACCAAATCTACTTCCCATTCCGAGACCCGTTCCTGCCCTCGGTCATTTATGTATCATAAGAATATATGCCACAACGGTTGACAATAACCTCAGTGGGGTTTCAACCTTACTTTTATAAGGCCCACCCTTTCGGGCCACTGTGCGTGGGGGATTCCCCAAGTAGTACTACCCATATACTCACCGGCTCTACTATGAGTTAATGGTTGTAAATTATGTTTAATGTCTAGGGGAAGCAATTTTATTGAAACGGACGTTCATTATCACATAAATAACATTTTATAAACAGTTTATGGAGCATGCTTTCAGTATCCCAAAACAGTAAAAGAAAAGGGGTCACATGAACTCACCTGGTTGCTTTAATGGCTTCCTTTTGTTCCTGTACAAATATGTCATTGTGCCACTATGCATGATTTGCTATGTTCCCAGAGGTATCATCAAAGCAAGTTCCTAATTGTAATCATCTATACATGTATAAGTTGTAATTTTATACATTATGGTTGTTTACTGTGGTTGAGCTCTTTGGGTTAAAGTGTTTAGAGTTTACTAGTTTAAAGTTTCTTTATATTACCATACCTAATGAAGTCTTACCTTATATTTGCACGTCTAAATGTATATGCAATTGTTGGTATTATTTGATGTTTAGTGTAGCTACTAGTATGCTACTTATGTGACTAGCGTGTTTACGGTCTTTTAAGACAACTGAGTTTTATTGAGACTAATGGTCTTATATTTTGAAGTTGGGTAACCTTGTTTGAGAGTTTGAGAGACAAACAATATAAAATCGTTTAAGTGTAATATTAGTCACGGGGTCTTACTAATAATATAAATTTATGTAATGCATAAGGTATTACAAAGCAATAAGATAATTATTATAATGTGTTCACTTAACATAATAGTATTAGAGATAATTAATAGGTATTTCATACATCACAAAATAGTTGCAATTAGCATTAGTATCTAAGATATTTACATGTTGTAGTCATTGAATATACTAACTATTATAATTATTATAAATATTGAATAAGAAAGTGTTTAAAGTATTCATAATTTATTTTCTATGTTTAAATGTAAGTAAACATTCTTAGATGAATCAATTATCAAACATAATAATAATAATCTTAATAATCATAATACTAGTTTCACTAACAATATTAATATCATTTTTATTGTTAAATTTTAATTATGAGTAAAACTATAGAAATGGTATCCTATGTTATATGTTAAAATGAAAAATCATGTTTTTAGTAAATTTTATATTTGTAAACATTGAATTTACAATTATTTAACGTGTCGGATATGATTACTCTTATAATGTTAACTAGCTTATAATAAAATCTTAAATAATCTTAAAAGAGTAGAACGTGATAATGTTAATATTGATAAAAATAATAGCAATACTTATAAAAATAAGCCGTCTTAATATGAATTCAAGCAAGTTCGTGATCAAATAGAACATTAGTGTGATATGGTTACTTTGTATAAAATCATATTATTATCAAGTCAAACTCCTTTGTTAGATTCCAAATTATATAACACTAACATATATAGTGTAGGTATACACATTTATCTTATAAAAGTTCATGCTAGTTTACCTTTTGTTTACCCATAGATGTATAAAATTAATTGTTAACATATTGAACAAATCATATCTATAAGCTTGTAATCTTACATAAATTATTATTGTATATTATTCTATAGATGTGAATGTATATTTAATGATTTAATACCTACATGATATAGTATATGTATCATGCACATTCATTGTGTTCCCAATTCATAAATTTTATTAAATTTAAGTTTCTAGGTTATATTATAAGGTTGTATTATAGATAATGTAACAATTTCATAAGTATCCATATTACATATCGAGTCTTGTAATAACTATTTTAAATGATTATTACCATTTACACATATTATGTAGGTATTGCTATTAACACATTGATCAAGTCGTTATGTTTTAAATTCCAATTTATATATTAGTATTTTGGGTTTCATGGCTATTATTATTTACAAACGTCACTCCGAATGTATAATATAATTCACACGATTTATGGTTTTATTAACATTTTTATTATTAACTAATTATTATGTAACATCTTTTATCCTAATTAACCCAATGCTCAACCACCTTAACTTTTTCTGTTTTAAACATATTAACCATACGTTAAAAGATAAGGGCGCGCGTTTTTACCTTCCCACTCTTTCAATTCACGTACAATCTAATTTAACTAACCGATCGTATGTTTCATAACCCGAACATGTTTCTAAACTCGTTTTTAAACAACGAATAAAATCGAGCGATCGGTTTTTAAGATGTTGACTGTTGTTGGGGGTTTGACCAGCCCTATCTCAGATTGACTTTTGTTGACCGACTAATGAATAGGCTTCACACGTGACCACCACCATGGCTGTTCCACCGTCACCAGCCACCTTGTCGGGACCATTACAGCCACTAGAAGAATCACCAACACACACTTTTAACATAAAAACCTCCAAGAAAACAACATGCATGTATAGATCGGGGGTTGTGGTGTCGTTTCTTACCTGCTTGTTGTTGTAATCCATTCTCCTAACCCTATTAGCTACTCCCATTGTTGCTGTAGACCTGCCAATGGGTCGAGACCGCCACCATTGTGTTCAAAGAAGGCTCTGACCATCGGAAACCACCATCCATCTGTTAATAATCCCTCTATCTCGACCTCCGACCATCTTCCTTACAAAAACCGTCCAAACACGCACATATTACAACAAAAATCCTCAAGGTAATGACATGCATGTGTGAATCGGAGTGTACCAGGTTGTTCTTACCATCTAGTTCGGCAGGAGTGTGAGAATCCGCCGGAAAAGTCATGTTTCGGTACTAGACCGCTGCCACAGGAGCCATAGGCGGACACCTAGCCACCACCACCACTGCATGTGGCTCCTTCATGCTCATTCCACCATCTGGTAAACCCCTGGTAGCCAGCTCGAACTCGACCGCAGCCTTTAGCCACCGTTCGTTTGGATGAAACCCTAGCCGTCGTCACCTTTGCGCCCCCTTTTGACCCCTTTAGACTCGACATCTCGCGAAGTATGAGAAGAAAAGGTTGTAGAGCTGGTTGAGAGGATTTCGGAGGTGTAGCCACCCTGTCCCGCCGCCGTGACGCCGCCGTGGATCCGCCGTAACGCCGCCGTGGGCCACCGCCGCTGCTGCTGCTTTCTCTCACTCGTGTATTTTGAATGGCTGGGAGCACACACATAGAATGTGTGTTGTGCGGCTGAAGTAATGAAGGGAAAAAAAGAGGGTTTACTCCCTTTTTATATTTAGGGTTGTATCTAGGGTTAAAACCGGACCAAAACGCGTACCGATCTCGTCTCACGCGCGTATTTTGCTTTCGTTTAACATTCTCGACCCAAAACTTATTGGATAACAAAAATAACCTAAAATATCATTAAAATAATTTTTCGTTCGTTAAAATTAATTTGTTTATTTATTTGCGTTGAAACGCTTTAATTTCGCGTATACGACGTAGTTAACAGATTTAGTTATTTTCTCGCTCCGAAATACATTCTTATATTTTTAAAACTGTAAATATTTTTAAGTAGGTAGTTATCAAGGCTATTTACCTCAGCTCGGGAGTTAGAACGTTTAATTAGTTAATACCGGTGATCACAAATTGGACCTAAGTTTCTTATTGGGCTTTAAATGGGCCTTCACGTCTTATTGAACCTTTATATCTTATTGGGCCTTATTATCTCATTACAATTTAATGTTTTAGTTTGTTGGGATTTTCTTACAGTTGTTACAAGAATGTGTCATGTTCTTTTATGCATAACTTGCGTGCATAAAATAACAAGTGTTGATGATTTTGATAACCATTGTTTAACATGTATTTTGAAAAGAGGTTCAAATTGTTTAAGCCTTTAGGATTGTGACTTGATCCCATAATTTTGTTAAGTTATAAACTTAATCCAAATAAGATCAATTCACAACTATGTTAAGTTGTGGGCCAACATTGAGCCTTGAGCCCATGAAACCCTAGTGGGCTTAATCAAAGGCCATAGACCAATTAAGTGGGTTGTTGGCCAAATGGTGGTGGGCTAGACCTAATTCGAACCGTTCATGGGCTGGACAAAAGGAACTTGATCGAGGTCTTAGGCCCATCGATTGGACCGAACAAAAGTGAGTTGAGCCGAGGAAATGGTTAGAGTTGCATGTTGTAGTTGGGTTGAACAAAGATAGCAGCGAACCCTTAGGTTCACTTGATCTAGGTTCGCTGGTGATCAAGGGTTCGCCATGCATGTCCAACTGGGTTCATCCCTTGTAATGAAGGGTTCGGTATCACAAGGGTTAGACAAGCTGGTCAACGAACCATGCAAGGTTCGTGAAGGAAGAAGGTTCGCTGCATGGCTGAAAGGTTCGATGATAGTTCGGTGGTCTTGTAGGTTCGTTTGTCCAACAAGGGTTCGTTGACATGGAATAGGTTGGTGAGTCAAGCATGGTTCGGCTGTCACAAGATGGTTCGCTTGATCATGAAGGGTTCGTTCCTAGCACATTGGTTCGGTGAAGGTTCGTGGGGTCCCCTAAGGGTTCGGCTGAAGATCAACGAACCTTACAGGTTCGTGGAGCCCCCTTAGGGTTCGGCTAGGTGAAGATGAAGGTTCCGCCGTCCCTTTTCCAGCGAACCTGTTACCAACACCATCCTTCAACCTTGTTCCTTCAATCCAACCATTTTTATGTCATGACTACTTGCAAACCCAACCTCGCAATGTTGTAGGTTCGATTGATAGGGCTTAGAACCGGCTAGGACGTGGGTTTAGACGAACACACATAGAAAACCCTATTTTCGTGATTCTTCATTCGATCATACCTTGTTTTTGGCCGGACAATCCTCCAGATCAGTTGTACTTTCGTGTAGGGGAGATCAAGAGCTTCGCGTAGGTTCAAGAATCACCAACTTTCGTCAAGAAACGAAGAAGACACGCGCGTTTGAAGCTCGGTTTTTCTAGTGAGAAGGTGGAGGACGAATTTTGTAGAGAGAGAAAGGGTTTGGCTGGAAATTATGAGAGGAATAGCCTTCTTCAAGGCTTTTATAGTCTGAGCGGTATTCGGTTTCGTTCCGGTGGCTCGGTTCGCGTTTTCGGAACGTACCGCACATTTTACGCGATTTAATAAAAACAGTTATTAATCTCATCATTTCGATGAGTTTCAAAATTGTAAAAATGTAAAATAATTTATTTCACTTATTTTTACTCTTCGTTCGAAATCCGACCGTTAAACAAATGCAATTATGTGTATACCCGCAATCGCGTACGTTTTTCGATCGTGATAAATATTTATTGACGTTTACTCGTAATTATAAGTTCAACATTCGTATCATTATGGATCGTCACCCATAACTATACCCAGTCTCGCTTACGCATTACGATTTTGTTTGATTAATTTGTTTGTCATACTATTCGTCTAAACACTACGCACTAACACTATCCCATTACACCGAACGCAGTATATATATAGGGCATACCCCAGAGTTCAGCTACCTGCCTTATCTGACGCCGTCCCACCACTGTTTCGATATAATACGATACTGTTCTTGCCTAGCGAAGTCGACTGTAAATAAATAATACATACTTCTTTCCTAATTAAAGAATTCCTATAACACACATTACACATTCTTGAACACTTGAATCACACTGTAAACATTGAATTAAACACATATTGTACTACCACTGTTTATGACTGCTATAACTATATGCACAGATGTTACAACAGAGAACATATGACAATGAGAACAATAATACAAATGAACACAATTACAATTAGTTACTATTGACCTGTTGTATTATATCACTTCAATCATGTGCCAATTGTACAAGTTGATCATGTAAGCCCCTTTAATTCGCTGACCAGTTAGTTTGACGTGACTAAACCGACGATAGCATAGTGGTACCATCGGTTTGACAAACCTCTAGCTTGTAGGGCTAGTATGTTGATCGTATTGATTCTTTGGCCGGTAACGTATGACCGGTGACAGGGCTACCTCAAGTCAAGTTCTGGAAAGCGACACATGGTGATATTAATCTGCAGTGATAAGTAATTAATCCATCGTTTCTTGTTGTCTAGTAGACTGAGTAATGTATATTCTCATGTCATATTACTAGTAACTGTTTCGATGAGGTCTCTGGGTTTAAAAAGTGGCAGAGGTAAATCGGATGCATTGAAATCTGATTACGTGAGGATTTCAATGGATTCCTTTTAGGCTCTATGCACTATAGTTCAAGAACAAATTACAAGTGGTTAACTAACACTCTTAATATTTAAAAGTGAAACAACAGTTAACCCACAAATATAGAATAATACAAGGAATAGATTTGATAAATCTAATATCCTTAACATATATAATGGTTATCTAAACTTCGGTTCGATAACAATAATTACATCATTATATTATTCTATACAAGTTATCACAGGTGATCAAGAATGAGATGGACAAGTGGAAATTGAGATGGAAATCCATAGCTGTATTGCAAGTAGTGTGAAACTTGTTTGAGCATGTGGTGGGATGGCGTCTAGGCTTGACCCTTTCGTATGCCCTATATATAAGCATGCTTGATCGGGTGTCACATCACTTGTACATACAACTAGGGAGAAGCCATTGGGTGAACGGGTGAAACAACTATCATACAAGTAACATAATATGAATTGTGATTGTGCATGCGAATGAATCAAGGTTTTTTTTTTCAATTAACATACTTATGAACTCACCAACCTAGTGTTGACTTTGTTTAAATACATGTTTCCTCAGGTGATGAATAGGTGTAGCTACATACATGCAAGGATTAAGCTAGTGGACTTTTAGAAGACCTAGTTTTATTTTGTGTTGCATGCTTTTGGTGACAAGAACAATGAATCATCTTTTGTGTATCTTGTACATATACAAGATATAGTTATATTGATTCTTTTGATAGATTTACTCGATTAAATTATGAACGATACATTGTAATTTAATCTTGTAATTCTATATCATGGATGTGTTAGCATTTCTCATTTATATTATCATGTGCTATGTAAACAATCTGATCAATTGATTATCACTCAAGATATCGCGCCCCAGGAACCTTCCGCCCGACGGGAAAACACGATCCGTTCCCGCCGGCCCGGGGTGTGACAATAGTAATATAAGAAAGCTTTAGGACAAATAAGCATTAAGTAAATAAATAAATAAAGATAAGGTGATTTTTAATTACAGTCTAGTTACTATAATTAAGAAAAGAACCTTATCTAATTAGAGCACTAAAAGGCCGTAGAAATTCAAATGCTAAAGCTAGTGTGCAAGCTGACACTTTCTCACCTAGACCTCATAGAACTTGAATCACTGGATTTAGAGAACTCTGATTCTAGGATGTTAGGACAGGATGAAGGTTAGAACTATGCTGGAAACATAGCTAAATTAGATAAGCAGATCAAGGGAAATCAATCGTGAATACGAGACGAAGATATGCCAGAGATAGCATTCCGAATGAGATATGGGCATTCCGAGTTTACGGTAATGCCTTTCGGATAGAAGAATGCACCCATGGTTTTCATGGACTTCATATGTGAGTTAGTATGCCTGTTGGCTTAAAGCTCTTATCCTGTTTCGAATGCTAGATACCGAGTGTGCAAACCGTATCTTGATCAGTTTGTCATTGTCGTTAGGGATGACATACTGATTTATTCTAAAAGCAAGGCAGAACACGAACGACCTCTCAGGAAGATTCTAGAGCTATTAAAGAAAGAGCAACTACTCTATGCTAAATTCCCCAAGTGTGAAGTAGGCTAAGAATAGTAACAATTGGCACAACAGTTGCAATACGCCAGATAAGTCACACGACTTTTGGGTAAAGTGAGGTAAATACACAACATCTCAGAGATGTGTATCGGATTACTTAAAGGATAAATCATTACCCGTATTCTAATAGAACTACCATATTTTAGGTAGACCTCCCCAACATGTAAAGTACACCTTCAAAACTGAGAACAGATTTAACAGGTGGTGAAGTATGAATATGGTTATATAAAATAACCTAGAATTCACCATGCGTGACTTAGAGATCTAGATCGGAAGATCAAGACCTAGAGTCGTGAGAACCACCCATGAAAACTTTATGGAGTGTGTGAGAGGGTAGAGCAGAAAGATAGCATGAAGCGAAACCGAATGGAATACCTACTACCAAAATAGCGGGTGGATTTCCTGCGGTTGATGAACCGAGAAACTTATTCTCAATAAAGCACACAGAGACAGATAATTAATGCATCCAGGCGTCAATATAATGTAATGAGACTTACAGAGATTTTATTGGTGGCCGGGAATGAAGAAAGACGTAGCCGGATGCGGCGGTCGATGCCTTATGTGTGCAAGGGTAAAGGCAGAACACTAGAAACCGCCAGGGTTACTGGAACAGCCTGAGATTCCGCTCTGGAAGTGGGAAAAAATAGCTATGGATTACAATACCAAGCTACCCCGCACTTCCAGTGATCATGATACCACTTGGGTCGTCAATGATCGATTGACAAAAATCTGCCCACTTCTTGCCAAAGCATGAGACTTCACAACGGATAAACTGGCGAAACTATACATCAACAAGATAGTGATACGTCATGGTGTACCATTGTCTATAATTTCGGATAGAGACAGCGCATTCACATTAAGGTTCTCGCGAACATCGCAGAAACCTCTAGGGATGTACTTAAATCAGAGTACAGCTCACCATCCACCAATGGACGGTCCAAGCTAACGTACAATACAGACCCTGGAGGATATGTTGGGAACCTGTGTGTTAGATTTCAGTGGGAATTGGGACTCTCACTTGCCACTGATTAAATTCTCCTACGACAACAGTTACAATAGTAGCATTGAATGCACATCATTCGAGACTCATTAAGGCCGGAAATGTCGGTCACCGAACTGTCGGACTGAGATAGTAGATAATCGAACAACTAAACCAGAGTTTAGTCGAGAAACTATTGACAAGATTGATCAGATTCAACAAAGGCTACAGACAACAAGGAGCAGACAGAGGAGCTAAGCCGATAAATGGCGTAAGCCGTTGAAATTACATGTGGGAAACCGTGTCAAGTTAAAGGTATCCCCAAGGAAAGGTGTAATCCATTTTGGAATGAAAGGCAAATTAGCACCACGATACGTAGGAACGTTCGAGCTCATCAAACGTATTGGTCCTGTGGCGTATAGACTAAGATTACCAGATGGACTTAGTGGTGTGCATGACGTGTTTCACGTCTCGAACTTGAAGAAATGCTTTACTGAAGAATCGCTCGTCACACCAGTCGAAGAAATTCAATTGGACGAACCTTTACACTTAATAAAAGAACCTGTGGAGATTATGGATCGCAAGGTTAAACAATTAAGGCGAAGCCGTACTCCGATTGTCAAGGTTCGTGGGAATTCAAAGCGCGGACCCGAGTTTACTTGGGAATGCGAAGATCATATGAAGTCCAAGTATCCCCACCAGTTTACAGAGGAAGCCGTACCTGATAACGATTCTTAAATTTCGGGAAGAAATTTCTCTAACAAGGGGAGACTGTAACATCAGTGCCGGAAACGCCACCGGAACATTGATCTACACAGTAACATGAACAGTAAATCAAGTACAAATTTCAGTTGTTACTCAAATATCACTATCATTTCATGTTATTATAGAACAGATTCAACATCATTTAAGAAACGAAACTCATAAACATGATTCATCAGTCAGATAATTACCTGACAATACAAAACCATCATGTGATTGATTGTTAGAATTCTATTATGTATAAACGTATGTGAGGCTTTACAAAACAAAACAACAACGGATGGCGTTACGTGAATGCTAAATCGACGGATTATTCGTATAGGTGACGATCTGTACGAATACATCTGAAAATTTAACGTTCTGAACGATATCCAATAATTAGAAAACCATATTGAAAAGTGTAGTTATCTTCGTATTGGTACGAGTGACGATTCGAACAAATACGCGCGACAACTGTATGATTCGATTTAAACTGTAATTTAAATAATTTTCAGAAAATTTAAATAACCGGAAGATATCTAGTTAATTTACTAGGAATAGCCATCTAAAATAAATTTAGAAACGTTGTTTTAGAAGCGTAACGTTTCGTTACGAAAAACGAAACGAAACCGACGTTTTACGCGAAATCGAGCAACCGAAACGAACCCGAACTCACCCGGGGTATGAATACCCCAAATGAGTCATCTTCTTCATTTAATCCTTTCACTCTCTCTCTCTCTAAAATCAAAAACCCAGAACTTTCTCTCTCTTGAAAGTTCAAACTTCTACCACCTAGATCTCACTCGTTTCTCGACGAAATCTCGCGTTCTTGGTGTCAAAACAACCATATCAACACATAGAACTCGAAAGTACAGAAGATCCGAGCTTTGAACCATCCATTTTGAGGTAACAATGCGATTTTGTCACGGTTTGAGGGTTTTCAAAACCCTAGTTTCGACCCATCTTGAAACCGGGTTTAAACCTTTCCACCCATAAGGAAATCTCACCAAACCACCTTAGGATTATGTAGGAACTTGTTAACCTTCGTATCTAGTCCGTGGAACTCGAAAATGGGTGCTGCCTTGTTGGTGAGATCGAGAGACCGAAGGGGTTTTCCCCAGCACACCGAATGAGCTTGATGTCTTCATTCGGCCGAAAGGCTAGCCAAAGCAGCCCACATTCGACCCCAACCCCATTCGCTAAAACCCTCCATTCGGTCGACCATACCACTTTCGGCAAAGGGTGATTCGGCTCAGGCTTCATGCGGCTTAGTACATACGGCCACGCCCCCCTCGGCCATGCAGACCTTCATTCGATCGACCATGACCCCATTCGGCCACCCCCTATTCGGCTGTCATCTTCACCCGGCCAAGCTTTCACTCGGTCGCCCCTGCAAACCCTCATTCGGCCTAACCCAAGTCAGTCGGCTCAAGTACTTGGGTCCAGCACCTCCTTCGGCCTATGATGGTTCGGTCCAGATGATTCGGATTGGGTGCTTGTACATAGGATAAGTTACAAGATCAAGGACATGGCCTAACACACATGAGGGCATGTGTGGGATTGTGTATTACATGCATGAAGCTTGATTTTGTGTCTGTGTGCATGGGATATTAAGGTTTCATAACAATCAAACAATTTTGGGATTAGCTATATATCAAACATAGAGTTATCAAGCAAAAGAATCATATGAATTTATTATGGAATAAAGAACTAAGATCTCTTTCAATGATTATGGGGATTATATCATGAAGGTGGGTCAAAGATGCAAGAATTCATTAAAGAAAACAAGGAATTAGGGTTTTCTAAAGAGAATGGGCTTTCCTAAATCATACAAACAACTAGTTATGTGTTGTTAATAACCATTAAATTAGCTCAATACATTTGGGATTCATGGTGAAATCATGAAGGATTAAAACAATAACTTAAGGTTTGGAGACTTAATTTCATTATTAACACCTAACCTTAGGAAAATTCATAAAGATATGTAACCAATTTAGATGATTCACTTGAATCATCTAGGACTGGTTATTCAAAGCGTTGATCAGGAGTCATTGGATACACAGAGGCTAGTAATGGGCCTGAGGTTAATCAAATAAGATTAACACAAGCCCATCATGTTAATTATACTTTTCTCTTAAATAAGTTATGTTTTAATAAAAGAAAATATATTTATAAACCCTATTAAATTAATTAAATGATTTCTAAATAAATGTGTAATTTAAAACGAATTAACTTAAAACTATTTTAACTAAAGACTTGTAATGAATATTGGTGGGATTAGGGTTAGTAATGGGTAATACGTCTAGACTATATAGAAGGAATCCTAGAAACACATTAGTAACATAGGACACTTAGTTGCACACCGAGACCAAAGCCCTAGATACGTCTCTTATAAATACTTATCGTATTCGAATCCTCTTAAAACAACTCAGGTTCTAAAGATACATAGTCGACAATCAACAAGCGCATACCTTTGTGGTTCATTTGCACATCAACACAAGTGAGTTCATTGCCCCTTTTCTAAACATTTTTGTTTTTAAACGTGGGGCTGAATTATCATTAACAACAATGTCATATGTGGTTTAGTATGTGGTGGGATGGCGTCTGGCGGGTTGTAGGCTCGACCCTTTCGTATGCCCTATATATAAGCATACCGAGCTGCATATTACAGGTGATGTTAATGAGGTTAAGGTTGTTACCTAAAAAGGTTTTGCAAAAGCTACTTTTCGAAAACTAAACTACATGAACTCACCAACCATTGTGTTGACTTTGTTTTCTTTCATGCTTTCTCAGGTGATGTACAGGAGTAAGCTAAGGTTTCAGGAATGCATGCTAGGATGCCAGTTAGAGGACCTAGTAGTTTTTGGGAAGCACATATTTTGTTGACTACTGTGAATCACTTTTGATATCTTGTAAGGTTACAAGATAGTAGACTTATGATTCATTTGTTAGATTTACTTGGTTAAATTATCAAACGTTGACAATTGTAATTTAACTTTGTAAACTCTAGTTTAATGTCATGGTGCTACAGTTATTCTTAACATTGATGCTATGTAAACAATCTGATCATCAAGATTATCACTTCCGATATCACGCCCCGGGAACCTTCCGCCCGACGGGGAAGTCAGTCCAACCCGCCTGCTCGGGGTGTGACAATAATGTAGCTTCATGAATCATCAACACAATAGAATAATGTTAGTTATAAGATTATATCTTATAACACTTTATTATTCTTACATGAACGAACAATGAGATTATCACAAGGTAACATGATGACAATAACAACAACAAACGAGAATGATATGAAGATAACATATCTTCACCATATCATTCACCACCAGAGTTAGCTAAGTGTGATAAAACTAGTTCTTACCACACTATGCTTACAACTCGGTACGGATTATGGGATAACATGAAACAAACATCAAGGAGAACAAGAATGATGATCATGTCTACATGACTACATGACATCATTCACCACCTGAGCTAACTAAGTGTAGTAAGACTAGTTCTACTGTGGTGGCAACAGGGTGAAGACTATGAGAAAACAAGAATGATAATCATAATAACGTAACTTCATGATAACAACATCATTCACACAACGACTAACATGGTATAATAAGACAAGTTCTTATATAACTTTGTTAAAAACTACGAGAACACATAACACTGAGAACAAACAACATTGGTGAACACAACAACAATTGATTACTATTGAACTGTCTGTGTTATATCACATCAATCATGTGCCATGTATTCAAGTTTAACATTGTAAGTCCCTCAACACGAATCGTTTACCAGTTAGTTTGACGTGACTAAACTGATGATAGCATAGTGGTACCATAGGTTTGACACACCTCCGGAGGGTAGGGCCGGTATGTTGATCGTATTTATCATTTGGCCGGTAACGTATGACCGGTGACAGGGCGACAACAGTCAAGTTCTAGTAAGCGACACATGGTGATAATAATCTACAGTGATAATTGTAATTAATCCTTCGATTCTATTGACTAGTAGACTAAGGAATTGACTTTCTCTCATGTCACATTACTGGTAGTAGTTTCGTTGAAGGCAATGAGAACATCAAAGTGGTAGAGGTAAATCGGATGCATTGTGATCTGATTACGTGAGGATCACAATGGATTACTTTTAGGCTCTATGCACTTCAAGCGGAGAACAGATATCAATTGGTTAACTAACAATTCTATTATTAGTAGTGACTGACAGTTAACCCCACAAGTGAGAGAATAATAACAAGGATAAGATTAAATTAATCTACTTTCCTTAAAACACTAAGGGTTTATCAACACTTCGGTTTAATAACTAAACCACTCTTACTATATTATTCTACATATAACACACAGGGTGATTAACATGATCCATGGGTGAATATCAAATGGGTTGAACATATGTGAGATGTAAATGGGATCTATAGTTGTATTGCAAGTGGTGTGGAGTCCTATTAGGTATGTGGTGGGATGTCGGCTGGGGCTTGTTCCCCTACGTATGCCCTATATATAAGCATATCTAATAGGATGAGATACTACTTGTAAATATAGCTATGGAGAGGCCATTTTGTGAGACAAATGAATCAAACATTAACAAGAATCATGTATGACATTGTGATTGTGAATGTGAGCAAATCAATGTTTTCAATTACTAAACTTATGAACTCACCAACCTAGTGTTGAGTTTGTTTAAATGCATGTTTTCTCAGGTGACGAACAAGTTTAGTCACCAGCATTCAGGGATTTAGCTAGTTGACTTTTAGAAGACCTAGCTACATTTTGTGTCGAGCATACTTTTGAATGACAAAACAATGAATCATCTTTTGTAAATCTTGTACAGTTACAAGATAGAAACTCATTGATTCTTTTGGATATATTTACTTAGTTAAATTATGAACGAAACATTGTAATTTAACTTTGTAGTTATATATCATTGTCATGTTAGCACTTCTCATTTATATATCATGTGCTATGCAAACAATCTGATCATTTTGATTATCAAACGATATCGCGCCCCGAGAACCTTCCGCCCGATGGGAAAGTCCATCCAGCCTGCCGGCTCGGGATGTGACAGTTCCAAATTGAATGAATTCGAATAGCTTCTTTTTTTGACAACCGACGAGTTCAATCGTGAGATTGGGAATGTTTCAGAAGGTAATCTTGGATTTGTTAGTTGAAGAAGGGAGTCGCATGTGGTTCTATAACATCAATTTGATGTTTTGTGTTCATTTTAATCTATTTGGGGTTGTGTATATATCTAAATCGTTCGGTTATAGTTACAGACATTAATTGAGTTAAATATTTCAATTAAATGGTTCGGTTATGGTCTAGATCGTGTAAGAAACACGTATATGTTATGAATTGCATTAAAATTCACATTTTGATTGTTTTCAATGTTGAGAATTGGTCGAAGGATGGTCATGTACGTGGTTGAAGAAGAAACATCAAAAGAAATTGGAATTTTACATATTTACTCCCCAATTTTTTATATTTGTTTACTTTTGGCAGCAACTTAGATTATTCATATTCCAAGTTTTATTATTTACATCTATAACCCCTCTAATTGCTTTGTGTTATTATTTTATATGAAACTTTATAATAAGTTTATAAACAAGTGTTAATTATTATCCTAATCAAAACTTTATACTAAATAGTTTAAATACTTAATTTATTAAAACTTACTTGTATGTTTATATAATAAGTTTTATAACCTACTTATAAAATAAACTAAAACTATAGTTTTAAATATCTTGATAAATTTTTAGGTTGAATCAAATACATCATTTAAGCATAAAATTTATTTTGAGCAACTTTTATATATTTGATATAAGTTAATTTTATATTTTGAAATTTAAATCCCACTATCTATATATATTTATGTTTGTATGTATGTATATGTTTTAGAATTTAATTGAATTAACAAAATCACATGAACTTTCTTTTATTATAAATATGACCTCATTACGTTTTAATTTAATTACCAAAAACCTCAAATGTCATAATTTTAACATCATATCATCATAACACCATAGCATCATATCACTTTTGCATCATATTCATGTCATCTTAGTCATCACATTACGGTATGTATGTGTGACAACCAACAATTTCACGTAAATTGCAACACTTACAATTTCTTATTCATATTTTTTACATTTCATTTAATTAGGATTAATTAAGTGAGTAAAACACAATTCATTACGAAAAAATAATTCGGGGAATTATTGAATCGCACATTACGCATTGATTATGGAAATCAAGTGTGACAAACACAAACACAATTGCAAAACGATAATTCGAGCAATTATTGAATTGTACAATACACATTGATTATAATTAATCAAGTGTGCAAATGCTTCACAAAGTTCAGCAAAAACAATCATGAATCGGTAATTCGAGGAATTACCGTAACGCACAAGAGTCTTATTACACGTGCGTTGGTGAACAAACGAAACGATAATCAAACGAACATATGTGCTTATATGTGATTGTGTGCTAACACAAATTAAACTCTTATAATAGACGTTACAAATCAAGCATGACAGAACCCGAATAAAAGAAATTAAAAATCTGAAAAAGAAACCCTTCGCGGTACGCGAAAAGCCACGGCGAAACTCTTCGTGGTATGCGAAGCACGAGTGGGAATTTTGAATTCAGCCGAAACTCTCGGCGGTACACAACGACCGATCTGAGAGGACCCGAGCCCAGGGACCTCCCAGAGTTGGGTTTGCATTATCATCACATTGTTCTTAAACCGAAAACTTTCATAAATGCAACGAAAATTAAACATAGTTTGTTCATAAACATAAGTACATATAAATATATGTTTCAAATACGTTCGAGATTGCCAAGAACCACTTTATCTTCTAGATGAGTGGCACGAGCTCCTCCATTACTCCCTACTTGTTCATCAACCTGACATACATACTAAAAAGTCAGCTTTCGCTGGTGAGTTCTAGTTTAATTAAAAATTTATAAGTATTTAATTAGGTAAAAACCTTATTATCATAAAACATCATTACATTCATATTAATCATAAACCATATCACGTAATCATCATATTCATCATCATTGCCATCATACAACCACTATCATTAAACGTGACCAGTGGGCTTATGCCGGCACAAGGCTCCACGTTTATAATCCGATCGACTCTTACCGTGTTTATAGCTCGATCGGCTCCATGTTTATAGTCTAACCGACTCCATTTTTATAGCCCGATCGACTCCATGTTTACAGTTCGATCGACTCCATGTATATAATCCGGTCGACTCCATGTTTATAGCTTGATCGGCTCCATGTTTATAGTCCGATCGACTCCATGTTTATAGTCTGGTCAACTTCATGTTTATAGCCTGATCGGCTCCATGTTTATAGTCCGATCGAAGCCCGATCGACTCCATGTTTATAGCTTCATCGGCTCCATGTTTATAGTCCGGTCGAATCCATGTTTATAGCCCGATCGACTCCATCATACCATTCTTAATACGTCATGGCATAGTAGCATCATATCATCTCATGCTAGCATAATAACATCATAGCATCGTATCATGTCATGCTAGAATCATATCATAATAACATCATAGCATCATTAACATATTCTTCTAGAATTTTATCATCAAATCATTTTAAGATGTAATACATGTATATTTTATAAAATTAAATATTATATATATATATATATATATCGTTCGATATTGTTAAAAATAAATATGTGTATATATATAATCATTATATACATTTATATGACACTTACATACTAGCAAGTAACAAGTAAAATGACTATTAAAATATTTTGACATACTTAGTCGGCTAATTATTATTATAGGAGATCGCCTAAAATTAATAAAATATATTATAGTTAACATGCTCTGTTTTAAATCAAACTTAGGTAAAAATGTAGAGAATAATGAGTAGATTCAACGACATAATCGAAAAATTTTAAAACATCATATATTAAAAGTTATCAGACAAAACAAAAAGGTTAGTTAAATTAATTATAATAATAAAATAATATAAATTTTTCATTCACAATTGAATTGGAGAATTGGCACAGGAGCTACGTGTAACAAATTTGGAAGCCAGAGTAAATTTAAATGATTCATGTTATCAAATTAAACGCACGTATCATTCCTACACCTGTAAGAACCTTGGCCATCACGTTTTAAATAACTATATATAGTCATTCTGCTGCAATTCAAAATCTCACACATACAAAAAATCTCTATACATTTTAGAAGAAAATAAAAACTTTGGAGTGATGTTCAGTATATATTATCAACCAATTATCTCAAGGTGAATACGTTTATTATTTTTAAACTAATCAAAATATTTTGTTGTTTTAAAAATTAGCATACAACTTATTATATGTTTAAGAGTAGAGGGTATCTATAGAAAGCAATCAGGCTATAATGTATACGTATAATTTGATCAAATAATACACGCATGATGATTATGATCTAGTGGGTCTGGCATAAATAAATCAATAGACCAGGGCGTAAAATACTTAAAGACACCGATAGTAGTGTATCTTAAAGTTGTGGTTCTACTTAAATAATTATGCCAGTGTATACGATAGTTATTTGAATGTGTAGATTACTAATTCCAACTATGATTAGACATTATTAATATGTTGTATGCTTAAAATAAATTGTGTCATATAAACGTTATTCACCAGCTTAATCGCTGATATATTATATTTAAATATTTTCAGGTAAAGAATAAAATTTATGTTAGGCACAGGTGCATGCTGAAAGGATATATAGATTCCCTAGGCATAAAATACCTTGTGGCTTATAACATTAAAACAAGAATAATGCTAAAGGGATGAATCGACTCCTCAAGACTAAAAATGTTCATTTCTTTTATCCAGTGTCCCCCTGACTATAGTCAGAAGATTTTGATATAAAGTTTTGTAAAAAAAATATATAATAATAATACGAATTTTATTTCTTCAAATATATGTAAATTTTATAGCTTCTAAATAATTGCTTTTATATAATTGGGACCGATAAAATTTCAGCTAAATAAAAATGTTCTAAAAATAAACAAATGATACTATCAAGATACCAACACGTCACCACCCAAGGTGTGACAACTAGAAAATTTTTGTTTTCCTCAAACACTCTTGCCCCTCGAACACTACCAACAACAACCAAATTTCGGGACGAAATTTCTTTCAACAAGGGGATGATGTGACACCCGGCAATTTCAGGTAAATTGCAACCCTTATATTCTTTACATTTCACATTCATACTTGTTGCATTTCATTTAATTATGTTTAATTAGATGAGTTGAACACAAACAACTGCGAACCGATAGTTCGTGGAGCTATCAAATCGTACATTGCACATTGGTTTTGGAAACCAAGTGTGGCAAACACAACACTAATGCAAAACAATAATTCGGGGAATTATTGGATTGTGCATCACACGTTGATTATGATTAATCAAGCGTGCAAACACTTCGTTAGACACGAACACAAACGATCACCGATAATTCGAGGAATTACCGAAACACACACGAGTCACACGGACGTTGGTGAACGTCAAACACATTGTGTAGCACAACACTCGAAACTCCACGAAACACTCACACATTGAACTTGGAAGTTCAAACGAGACCAAACGATGCTCGGATGATGTTCTACAGTCGAGAAACGGACAAGAACGGGCCCAGAACAACAAAATAGGCTTAGTGGGCCTCACTTTTGGGCCAGGCGCTACGCCTGACCCGGAGCCCTGGAGATGGGCGTTGCGCGCGCGTAACGCCTGGGAACAGGGACACCCGTCAGGCGATACGCCTGACAGTGTAGCACGCCAAAAATCTTTATTTATCCAAGAAAATCATTTCTATCCTACCTCTAATCACTCTTTCTGAAATTTAGCCATCATAAATCGACCTTATCCCTGCCAAAGCTTCTGTTACACTCCATAATCCCTGAAGGAAGCCATTGTTGAAGGACTTGAAGCTCTTGGAAGCTTGAAACCATTGAAGGAAGGCCTCTAGACCACAACCACCATCACCACCTTCTTGTTTGTCGAAGGAGCCGCTGTCCAGGACTTTCCAGAGCTGCTCCAACACTTTCTTGATGATCTAGGAGCTTGTGAGGTAGTCCCTACTAGTTTACACACCCTCCTTTCACTCTACACACACATGCAATGGGTAAAACCCACATGCAAGCACCCACCCATCACATGCACGAATTTCTTGTGGTTTGAATCTGGGTTTGATGATATAAATTTGTTTCTTGATGGTCTATGATGTTTAGATTGAGATTTGTGAAGATCTATGATGATGTGTATGAGTAAATTTCATGATTTGTTCATAAAATATTGAAAAGATGCCATGCATGTATGATCTAAGGCATTCTAGATGATTTTGTTGATGTTGGGATGATTCTTGATAATGCATAAGTGTTCTTGCAAGATTAGATGATGATCTTAATGATTAAAAACAAGATATTTGATGAACTTTCTATTATTAGAAACTTTATTTTGTCAAAATGATGTTATGGATGAAATGGTGAACATGCATGTGAGTAGAATTGCTATTAGGATGTTAAGATGATGATTTGAACACTTAGAATGTGATTTTGATAATGTTTATGGTCACTTTGACATAGTTACTATATTTAGTAACTTTTATTGTTAAAATATTGATAGATGATGAATTTGGTTATGTGGACATGTTTAAATGTTGTTAGATTGGTTATTATGATGATTTGTGGCATAAGGATGGTTTATAAATGTTTAGATGGTCACTTTGATGCAAAAACTACAAAGTTACTATTTATGGTAACTTTAATTTTACAAAAACCGATTCATGGATATTTTGTATGATTTGAACATACTAAATGACTTAATATGTTATAACGTGATGATTAGATGCTAAGTTAGATGGTTTCCGATGTCACATGTGCTATAAATGGAAACTTTCCATTTTAGGAAACTTTTGTGTGTTAACACGATATAAAGGACGTATGTGACTTTGTATGATGATGTGCTATGTGTTAACATGATCACGTAGGACTAATGAGCATGCTAGAACTCTAAAATCAATATGCTTGTAAACTTGCTATAAATGGAAACTTACTATAAATGGTAAGTTGTCCATAGACGCGACTTGCGCGTTTTGCACACAACGAGCACTAACACGAATGTTACACAATACACAACCAACACATGGTTCACCAACGGTTCGTTGACACACACGGTCAAACACGGTCAATGTAGACCGACACAGACAAACATGATCAACCGAGAGTTATTGGTCACGAAACACGATCACTTACACGAACTCACGTACAGTATACGATATAGGTAGCCGGTGACTGACTACCTGACGACACAGGCCTTACGCTTACATTTGTTCACCTCGCTAAGGTGAGTTCACGGCCCCTTTTTACATTTTCTACCTTTGGGGGAGAAAACATTGCATACAACTGTTTTTGAACAACTTACACACTTTTGGTTATTTTTGTACATGCTAATATCGTATATGCATATGTGTGGCATTCATCCACAAAACTGATAAGTCCTCATTAAACACACCTCGAACCGTTAATAGCGCGTTGCGCTCAGCGTGGTAATTCTGAATAGTACTATTTGGGCCTGACAAGCCCCACTGTTGCGAGCCGTATGGCCACCCCGACTGGAGGTCGGAACAGTGCATAATTGACCAAACAACATTTGCCATATCTTCGATGGATATGGCGGGACCGCATATGATATAACACATATTGACTAGCTATCAATGGATATTGCATTGTATTGAAAAATAAACCTGCAACATTTACTTTAAACATTTCGATGTTTACTGCTGATTACAAACCTGTGCTCTCACCAACCTTTGTGTTGACTCTTTACTCGCATGTTTTCTCAGGTAACTAAGGCACGCGCACAAGGACTAGGATGCTAGGATGGAGTCCATGCATCTACTGTAGTGTCTTAGGCCATTCGATAACCTTTAAACATTTGATTTTGTTACTTATGTATCGTCAAACATCTTAATCGCTTTCGCAACTATTGTTACTTATCATTTTGAAAACTGTTTTAAATTAATGCTTCCGCTATCTAGGAATGTTTATATATTTTGACAACCTACACTTACTTCCGCAACTCTGATTTTACAAACTGTTTTATCCAAGTTATTGGATGTACGTATGAAGCCGGACATTTAGGGACGGGATTTCTCGGGGTGCGACACAAGGGGTCATCGGACCGGGGTGTGACATGTTGGTATCAGAGCCATCAGTTTTAGTGAACTAGATGCTCTTAGGAAGAAGGAGTATATAGAGTTTAACCCTAGATAGAATTAATAAAATATGTATTATCATTAGATATATGTTTAACTATTGACTTGCAGATGTCTGACAATGATATTCCATATGCTCAACCAGCAAATGAAGAACATTATCTTAATTATCTAAACCCACAATTAATAAATGACATACCAAATCCTAATATGAATAACCCTGACCTTTATATTGGAATAAGCGATCTGAATGAAAGTAACGAGATAAATAGTCTAGCTTCAACAATGGAATGTGAGAGTATGTTAAGATCCATTGAGATCAATGAAGATTCTGTATTCAACTACTGGGATTTTAAGACACCTTTGCCTCAAACCGTCTTTCTAACAACTGTGCCAGAAGGAGAAGGATTCAACAATCAAATGATGCCACCCAATCAAGTCTACTCCACTCAAGACCTCTTTAGCACATCGTTTGCTACAGAAGAGAGAGAGTTAGCACAAGAATTTGAAAATGCAGTTGCCGTGGGAAATCCTTCTTGGTATCATGTGTATAAAAAAGAAAGGACAGGCCATGAATACGCTGCTAATTATGACGTAGCCGGGCCTACTAACTCTGTGCACCATGACTTAATGACTGGAAGGAGAGATCCCCCGCCTCAGTATGGATACCCGAACGTGTACCCTAGTAATATGGAAGAAACTTGGATCGTACTATACACGAGGCAGATGATCTTACAAGAATGTTGGTCAAAAGCTTGGAGGAAGAAGTAGTTATGGGAGAAGAAATGATGAGAATGGCCGAGCGGATGAAGACACTAGGAGAACATCTGAAGTATAAATAGATAGGATAGTTTGATAATATGTGTGACTTTATATAATATTATGTAGTTTAATTCTAGACTGTTAATGTACGTCGTATTGTACCGTTTTCCCTGTGGTGTAATATTAGAAGACGTTTTGTTAAATTTTATTTTCAGAATGTCACACCATAATATTATACAACCTAAAGATGTTAGAGGCGAGAAGAGAAATATAGACGATGTAGAAAATACTGAGCAACAAATTATCTATAAGAAAGAGGTAAAGCAAATTGTGGAAGAAGGCATAGTAGAAGCAATTCCAAAACTATTAGATACGCTAGAACTAAGGAAGAAAGATAAAAAGATGCATAAGGAAAGGGCTAAGAATTCAAAAACTATTGAAGAAGGAGAGGAAGATCACCACGATTCAAATACTGAACATTCAGAAGTTCGTAAACCTGAGAAAAAGAAGAATAAGGTGTGTTAGTACATATTTGTAATAGGTTGCTATTCAAACATGTAAATTATAGAAAGTTAATAAGGTTTGGCTTAAGTTCATCTGGCCCACGAACCTTAGCAGGTTCGGCGAACCTATCATCTTGATAGGTTGGGCGAACCTATAACCTTGGAAGGTTCGGCGAACCTATTAGGTTTGGCTACCTAGGTTCGTCCAGCGAACCTCAAGGTTCGGCTGGCGAACCTAAGGGTTCGGCTATGATAAGGTTCGGCTGGCAGTCTGTATAAATTGAAGGTTTGTCTGATTTTGTCATAACTTCAGAAAACCTCTGATCTATGTGTGTATTCTCTGTGTGAGAGTTGTAATCATTGAAGATTGATTGATGAAATGAAGATGATTATTGAATGCTTGTTCTTCTTTGATTCTTATAGATCAAACATAGATTCCGCATGTGTTTGATTGTTCGTAGGATTCCATTATACGATCAAGATCAAGTTAAGTAGATCAACAGTGGTATCAGAGCTTTTGGTGGAGTTATATACAAGAATTGTCAAAGATCTACATGTATTTGAAGATTTGAAGATTAAAGGATCAAGAAATGGATCAAATTTCTAGTCTTCTTTGTGTTTGATTGCTGTTTTGAGTGCAATATCATCATCAATTGTTGTGAAATATTGCAATTCACGGATTTGTAGTGTTAATTTGAAGATTTTGAAGGATTTTCTTCACATTTTGGAAGGTTTTCCCACCAAAATTTCGAATTTGGAATTTCATGTTCGTGAGCCGAACCTGTGAATTGCTGGAACAATACGTTCGTTGTTATTGAGAATTTTCTGAGGTTCGTTTGGAGATTTTGAAGAGGTTCGTCTGAAGGTTTTCTGCAAGGTTCGTCTGAAGGTTTTCTGCAAAGGTTCGTTGATTTTCAGCAGAGGTTCGTCTAACTTGAGGTTCGGTTGTATCAAGGTTCGTGAGATAAGGTTTGTTACAAGGTTCGTTGATTAAGGTTCGTGACTTGAGGTTCGTGTGACTGAAGGTTCATGATTAAAGGTTCGTTCAGATCAAAGCTTGTTGGAGGTTCGTCTAATTGTTAGGTTCGTGAAGTGAAAAGGTTCGCTGATAGAATTTTGAAATCATGGCAGAGATGTATGCTGCAGTAGCTAGTTAGAATTCTAAAATACATAGCATTCTGATTAGTGAAACTGAGGTTGGAAGTACAAACAAAGTTCCAAAGTTGCTTGATTTGACAGATTACGATAACTGGAAAGGAAGATTTGAAACACACTTAAATGGAACCGACACTAATCTTTGGGAAAGGATATTTTCACCATATGAAAGACCTAGAGTGGTGGGAACATATTTGTATCAAATTCTTGAGAGATTAGATGTTGATGAAAGAAAGAAATATGATTCAGAGAAAAAGGCATATCGGATGTTAAGCCAAGCAATTCCAAATCAGATTTTACATCAGTTTGATGAGCATAAGATTCTTATGGTCTATGGAATGCTTTGAAAGCAAGAGTTGAAGGAAATACCAATCTTAAGAAGATGAAAGCCACTGAAATACGCAAAGAGTTTGAAAATTTCAACTTTATTGGCAATGAAAGTCTTGAAGCATTGATTACAAGATACAGACATCTGTTGACTGAAGTTAGAAAGTGTGGAATCGAATATACTGAAGATGAAAAGATCGATTGCCTTGCAGATGCTTTGCCTGAGAAGTGGAATTCATTGGTGCTAATCTTGAGAGAAAATCTACCAGGAATGACATTGGTAGAATTTATTCAAAAGCTAGAAGAGCAGGAGATGAAAGATAAGAGAAAAGCAAGGAGAGTGAATGTTACTCAAGATCCTTCATCATACGGTGCATCTGTGGTTACACCACCGGTTTCGTCTGCAAAGATTCAGACAACATTTGTTTCTAGTACTTCTGAAAGTACTCCTGCACCTTCTGCATCTGCAAGTTCTAGTTCATCTTATTCAGTGAACGAGAAGAAGTCTGACTCAACAACAAATCATGTTCAGCTAAATACAACAAATCTGGGGAAAGTTACTGTAGAAGCTGTTTGGGATCATATGTCAATTCTGTCTTGTGTAGTCAGCGCTTATGATGAAAAAATTGCAGGAAAAATTGGAAACTCAAATCTTACATTTGAAGATTATGAGCAAATTGATGATGAAGAAATGGAGTTGATTGACACTCAATGGGCACTGGCAAGTGTGATTGGAAGAATCAATCGATATGAAAAGAAGACTGGCAAGAAATTCACTTTTGATCAAAACACCAAGTTTGGATTTAATCCAAAGACTACTCAGTGTTACAACTGTGGTGAGTTAGGTCACTTTGCCAGAGAGTGTAAGAATCCGAAAAAACAAGGAAATTTAAACCCGTTCAAGCCAAAAGAAACCTATGAGGAGAAGAAAGAAAAGTCTGAAGAGTCATCGAAAGCTTTGGTTAGTCAAGCTGATGAAGGTTATGATTGGGGAAAGCAGTATGATGAATTGATGGGTGCTTTTATGGCTTCTTTGGATGAAGACACTGGTAAAGTCAAAGAGAAGGTTGATGAGGTAAATGAGGATCTTTTAGAGATCATTGATAAATTGAAAGAGATGAATGCTCAGCTGACTGTTGAACTGGTAGAGTGCACAGAAGCTAACAAGAAGCTAATTTCAAGAGAAAAAGCTTTTGACAAAAAAATAATTGATTTAGGTAAAGAAAATGAAGATTTGAAAATCAAAGTTTTACAATCTGTGCATCTCGAATCAGTGCAAAAGCTGAAGTTTGAATTATCAGCAGCAAAAGCAAAAGCTGAGATGAACAAGAGCAAGCTGGAGAATTATCAGAATTCTCAGTATGTCATTGATTACTTTGCTGCCATGCAAAGATCATCAAATGATACTACAGGCTTGGGTTTTCACTCTATTCCACATCCTCCTAGTTATGTTTCCAGACCACAAATTAATCCGGATTTGGAAGTTCATCATGTTTCTTTGAATGAACGTGTGTCTAAACAAGTGGTTGAGGATGCTGGAGGTTCATCATCTGATGATAAAGTGTCTCTTGATAGTGATGCTCCTATCATTGAGGACATCACTGAATCAGAATATTCATCAGATATCTTGAGACAAAATGGTTATCAAGTGAAAAATGTTGATAAAAAGAGTCTGAAATCTCAGAAGTCAAAAGTTGAGATCAGTTGAGAAAGTGGTGATTAAACCCAATCTTGTTTCCAAACCAGTGATGAAAAACAAAACAACCACTTCTCTCAAACCGATTGTGTATGTAAAGTCATCTACTACACATCAAGGAGAGTCTAGTGGAATTTTTCAAAAGCAAAAGGTTTCTAAAAAGGTTAACAAAGTGGATTGTTGCTTTGATAAGTCTGGAATTGGACATAAAGACAAATCAAATAATTTTCAAAATCAAAAGAATAATTCCAAGATAAAATCCACTGGTTTGAGGAACAGATTCTCATCTGCAAAGGTTGCTTCTAAATCTTTCAGTTCATCTAAGTATTATGATGAACCAAGACCAAAGAGTCATTTGCAAAGAAAATGCTACAGATGTGGTAAATTTGGTCATTTGATTTCTGATTGTGATTTGGAGTTCAGCTCTACTGATTGTTGCAGCTTTAGGTCCTTCACACCAAGAGAAACACGAAAGTGTTTTACTTGTTGTGGCAAAGGACATATTTCTGCAAACTGTCCAAACAATAAGATCAGGAAGAGTTCAGATGATGAGAGTTGGGTGAGTAAGCCTGGAGGAAGTCCTAGGAGAGTTAAACCTAGTGAAGAGGAAATGAGAGTTCTTAGGAAATTTGATTCTGAATGTGTTTTGGTAAAAGAAGAAAAGAAACAGAAGAAAAGAGTTTTTGATAACAAAAGAAATGTGAAAACGATTGTGAAAATTGTGACATCATCTGATGATGATTTCTTTGACAAATTTTCTTCAAAATCATTTTCAAAACAAAATGGTAAGTCAAAATCTTTTTGGAAATTGAGATGCAGGTCAGGTGATCAAATTTCTGGGAAAAGGATGAAAACATTGAAGATGGGTCTTCAAGCAGTTCATCACAACAGAATGGCAGGAGTCCATTCAGGGAGACTCAACGCCGAAATGGCAGGGGTCATCCCTTTTGATACTGATAAAATTTTAATTTATTGTGCAGGTGGCATTCATGGGCCATATCAATAGTCGTTGGATTGTTGATAGTGGATGTTCACGGCACATGACGGGAGAGTTGAGTTTGTTGAAGGATTTCAGACAAATAAAGGGAAGTTATGTTAACTTTGCAGGAGACAAAGGTGGTCAAATTACCGGATTTGGTAGTTTGACGAATGGTAAAGTTTCATTTGATAATGTTAATTACTGCAAAGAATTAACTAACAACCTGTTGAGTGTGTCACAGATTTGTGATAAAGGATACAAAGTGATGTTTGATAAAGATCGGTGTTATGTACTTCAACAAGGAATTTAGATTCCTAAGGAGTGGATTCTGATGACTGCTAATAGGAGCAAGGATTTATATGTACCTGACATGGCGAAAGCGAAGACGGTGAATAAGGTGGAGACGTGTCTGGTGTCTAAGGCAACTGAGCAAGATACACGGTCTTGGCACAGACGGATGGGGCATATTCATATCAGGAAGATGAATCATTTAGTACACAATCATTTAGTTAAGAGTGTACCGGTTAAACTCTTTAAACTTCCTGATGTGTGTGAGTCATGCAAGAAGGGTAAACAGAAAAGGAAGTCACACAAAACAAAGACAATGTTTTCTATTGATAAGCCACTTGAACTTCTTCACATGGATTTGTTTTGACCTATCAATGTGAAAAGTATTGGTGGTGAATCATATTGTTTTGTGGTGACGGAAGACTTTTCTAGATTTTCATGGGTAATCTTTTTAAAGTATAAATCAGAGACTTATGAAAATTTTGTGTTGCTGGTTAATAGGTTGGAGACATTATATAAGTTGAGAGTACGGCGTGTTCGTTCAGATAATGGGACTGAGTTTAAGAATCATCAAATGGAAGAATTTTGTGATTCAAAGGGCATTCAGCAGCAATTCAGTGCACCATATGAACCTCAGATGAATGGTGTAGCTGAGAGAAAGTATAGAACATTGATTGAGTCTGCTAGAACCATGCTCGCTGATTCTAAACTTCCCATTACATTTTGGAGTGAAGCTGTGGCTACAGCTTGTTTTACTCTTAACAGAGTTTTGATTGTTAAAAGACACAATAAAACATGCTACGAATTGCTTCAAAATCGAAAGCCTAATTTGGAACACTTGGAACCTTTCGGGGCTCCTTGTACCATGCTTAAGAAAGATTCAAAATTCAACTCTAAAGTTGAAGAGGGTTTCTTTCTTGGCTATAGTCTTCCCAACAAACGTGTGTTTAATAAACGTACAGGTGTTGTGGAATTATGGTATCATGTGGATGTTCAAAGACATACACCTATACCAGACGGAAAACGACCAGATTGACTTTTTGATTATGATAAACTTTTTGAGTCTTTTAATTTGTCTCCAAATGTTTCTGATGATGAAATAACCTTACAAATGTTATATGATTTGCAGAATTCTGAAGATCAAGGTATTTCTCATCAAGCTGAAGATAATAATCCACATGAAGAAGGCGTTTCAGAAGCAATTAATGATGATTGGTCATCTGATGATGATCATGATATTTTTGAAGATGCTATTTCTCATGATCAAGATGTTGATCAGAATATTACAAATCTTGATCATAATGTTGGGGTCCCGCAAGTGCCTGTCACTAGAGTCCATGTAAATCATCCTGTTGATCAGATCATTGGAAATCCAAATGTTGGAGTACAAACACGACATCAAATCACAAATGAGGCGACTTTGTATGCTGAGTTAGAAAGAACTCATGGAACTCAAGAGCTATGGATGCATTCTGCATTTATTTCTCAGATTGAGCCAAAGACTGTTACTGAAGCATTGCGTGAGCCTGCCTGGGTGGAGGCTATGCAAGAAGAGCTGAATTAGTTTCAGAAGTTGGGTGTTTGGCATCTACTAGATTTGCCAAAAGGAGAGAAGAAAATTGGCACTAGATGGGTGTTAAGATGCAAAAGAGATGATCGAGGCGTAATTGTTCGTAACAAAGTACGTTTAGTGGTTCAAGGTTTCAAACAAGTCGAAGGAATTGATTATGATGAAGTGTTTGCACCTGTGGCGCTGCTAGAAGCAATTAGACTCTTTCTTGCTTTTGCTGCTCACAAGAAATTCAAAGTTTTTCAGTTGGATGTCAAGTCTGCATTTCTATATGGTTCTTTGAAGGAAACAGTGTATATTTGTCAGCCACCGGGCTTTGAGGATCCTATCCACCGGGATTAGGTTTACCTCTTAGACAAAGCACTGTATGGTTTACATCAAGCTCCACGTGCCTGGTATGAGACATTATCGACTCCCCTTATTGAACACGGGTTCAATAGGGGTCAGATTGACAAAACATTGTTTTATCGGGAAAAGGGCAAGGATATTATTCTTGTTCAGATCTATGTAGATGACATTATCTTTGGATCTACCGATGAACAACTATGTTTGGAGTTTAAAGAGGTGATGATTGAGAAATTTGAAATGAGTGCCATGTCAGACATTAAATTTTTCCTGGGTTTACAATTTGATCAAACTGATGATGGAATCTTCATTCATCAGACAAAATATATTCAAGATGTGCTAAAACGGTTTAGCATGCTTGATTCAAAACCAATTTCCACGCCCATTCAGCCTAATCACGGGATTGAGCCTGATATTAAGGGGGAGATAATTGATGCTACTTTGTATCATGGAATGATTGGAAGTTTGATGTATTTGACTGCCTCAAGGCCATATATTGTATTTGCTACAAGTATATGTGCTCGATATCAATCAAAACCTAAAGTGTCACATCTGATTGCAGTCAAGAGAATTCTTCGTTATCTGAAGGGTACACCAGACACCGGTCTGTGGTATCCTAAGGATGATAACTTTTCCTTCAATGCCTATAGTGACTCAGACTATGGAGGATGTAAGACAGATGCGAAATCCACAACTGGAGGTTCACAATTTTTGGGGGAGCTTTTAGTTTCTTGGCAGTGCAAAAAGCAAACATCTGTTGCTACTTCGACCTGTGAGGCTGAGTATGTAGCGGCTGCCAGTTGTTGTTCACAAGTTTTGTGGATACAACAACAGATGAGAGACTATGGTTTGAATTTTCTGACAACCCCAATTCATGTTGATAACGAGGCTGCTATTGCTATAACTAAGAATCCTGTGTATCATTCACGATCTAAACACATTGATATTAGGTTTCATTTCATATGCGATTGCTATGAAAAGAAACTTATTGATGTGGTGAAGATACATACCAATGAGCACGAGCAGACCTTCTCACCAAGGCTTTTGATAAAAACCCTTTTTGAGTATTTGCTCAAGTTAAATGGAATTTGGGTCATGGGTGAGGTAATAACAAATCAACTTCCTTCATAATCAATGTTATTGAATTAACATCAGATATTTTAATTTTTGTTGTTTTGTGTTTTAGTTTTTAGGGGGAGAAAATTTTGAAAAATACAAAAACATTTAAAAAATCAAAAACATTAAAAAATTTAAAATTTTGAGAAATTGATTCGACCAAGTGAGAAATGATAGTACATTGTTTGCAATTGGAAGCACATCTGTATCATACAAGAACTTAAACATAAAGCGCAGTTACAATTACTAAGTTTGATATGTTGGTAGGTTTATAACTTAGTTAAGATAATATTTGACAAATTTTGATTATGCTTTATGAAAAACAGATACTTAGAACACAGTACTTAGTTTTGTCCTGAATGAGTGGTAGTTAATCTTACAAAATGTTTCTTGAACAAAAGTTAAATTACTAGTTTTGATCATGTGTTTAATTTTCAAAAGAAATTCTAATTTTGTTTTTCTTTTATTTTAGTTTAAAGTTGAAACATTCTTTGCGTATACTTACGTATCGACCTGATTGTTATAGCTTTAAACAAGTCAAGTTTGGTTTCTTGGTTATTGATTAAGTTTTGGACAATCTCTGCGTATATGAAAATATCGATCTGATTGTTAAAAGCTTGATCTTAAATTATTGTTTCGTTCATTTTCCGGATCATCTGAGCATACGTAAGTATCAACCTTGATTCCAAGATTTTGAACAAATTCAAATTGTTTTATTTTGTTATTTTCAAAAGAAATTCTGCTTTGTTTTTACATGATCAAACTAGTTAAAATTGAAATGTATTGTTTCAAGAACTTTTTGGTTTGATTAATTATTCATAAATCGAGGATGTGTTCAAGTAAATGGAAAACATAAAGTATTTGATAATGTTGTTTCAATTGATATCTTAACTAAGTAATTAAATTTAAAAAGGATACTTATACTGACAATCATCTTTGAATTGTAATTTGTTAATAAATACATTCATTAAATCAATTAGATGTGTTGATAATTGTAATACAATATGATCTCATGTCTGGATCTTTCTCAAACAAAAAGATGTGATTGTTTTGTTAGTAGATTTAGATTTGTTAAATTTGTAGTTCAGTTGTTCTAAAAATTTGAAAAATTACAAAAAGATTTTTTGTTTTTATCAGATGTTAAATCAATAATTTTTGATTATTTGTTTTGACTTTGAAACATTAAAACATTGGTTTGTTTGAAATTTTAAATAAAAATGAATTTTTAAAAGGTTCGCCTGAAAGGTTTGTGAAGAGGTTCATTGGAAAGGTTCGTCAAACAGGTTCATCCAATTGGTTTGATGGACAGGTTCGTCCAACAGGTTCGTTCAATAGGTTTTGGACAAGTTGGTCCAATTGGTTCATTGGACAGGTTCGTCCAACAGGTAGGTTTGTTGGACAGGTTAGCCTGAGAGGTTCGTTGACAGGTTCGGTCAACATGTTGATCAAAGGTTCGTGAAAAAGGTTTGTTAACATGTTCGCATATAAATAACAGGTTCGTGAAATACGTTCGTCACTTTCATCAGAAGTTGTTTCACGAACCTGCAAATTCGATTTTTTGATTTTTCGATTTAGGAGCTCAGAAAATTTTTGTCTAATATCATCTGATTCGAGATTGTATTGTGATCATTTCTAGGTAAAAATCTTGGAATTTGACCGGCTAAATCAAAAGATATGACAAGTTTTTAGGATAGTTAAGTCGAGCCTGGTTTGTTGAGTTTAACCTATTAAAATCTAATTTTTGGACAAACTGCTTTTATTAATGTTGTTCATCGGTGTTTTATGAATCTTGGGATATAAATTTTGTAATCTAATTCGAAGATTTGAAAATTTGATTTTGAAATGGATTTAGGTTCGTTGAATGAACTAAGGTTCGCTGATTGAACATAGGTTCGCTGAATTTTTTAAGGTTCGTTGAACTTAATAGGTTCGCCGAACCTGTTGAGTTTATTTTGAATTTTAATAGGTTCGCCGAAACTCTTTGCTTGAAACGAACCTTCTTTGTTCAATGGTTCGTTTGACTATTAGGTTCGTTATAAGAAAAGGTTCGTTCAATGAAGGTTCGTTCTTTGTAGGTTCATTCATTCAAGGTTCGTTCATCAAAGGTTCATTAAGTTTAATAGGTTTGTCTTGACAACAGGTTCGTCTAAACTTAGGTTCGTCTCAGGAGGTTCGCTGGTTTCAACACTTAGAAAAAAAATTTTGATTTTTTTAATTTTTTAAAATTTTTGTATTAATTTTGTTTTCTTTCTGATTGTAGAAATGGCGAATCTTACCTTTGGAGATAAGCACAATCTATGTGCAATCTAGATCCTAATACCAAGAACGGCAAATATTTCAGGCCGATGATAGAGTTTTTGAGACGTTCGAGGATCTATCATGCTATATCCAATTCTTGTCAGATCTACAGATCGCATGTACAAAGCTTCTGGGAATCAGCTAGATTGATCTGTGTAGATGAAGAATATGTGATTGAGGGAATGTGCTTGGTCAAGCAATTCGTATTACTGAGGCTGATATTAGATGGGTTCTACAATTTGGTGGAGAACCTGCTGGGATGACTCTTATTCTAGAAAGATGCATCAAAGGCTGCTTTATGAGGATTCATTACTTTGGAGTGTATAGTGTTACTTCTGTCAAGAAAGGAAAGCTTCCTCTACAGTACAAGCTGCTTGCTCATGTTTTACTACATTGCTTGAGTATGAGGAAGGGTACCTTTGATGAACTTCGAGATCTGATGAGATCAGCTATGGTGGCTTTGATCTTGAACAAACCGTTCAATTTCTCTGCTATGATAGTCAGATACATGTCTGAAAATATCACCAAAGCTAAGAATAGATTCTACATGTATCCCAGATTCATCCAGATGCTCATTGATGAGAGGTTTCCTGAGCAGATGTTACCCAGAGTTGCTTCTGATCTTCTCAAGCTTAAACATATGACTGACTCAAGTCTTGGTCAAGTCAAGGTGTATCAAAAGAGCAGTGATGCTGTGTTCACTAAAGAGTTAGTTTGTCACTGTGCCAGGGCTAACTATGTAGCTCCTGAAGATGATGCCTGGAGGCATGAAGAGTCAAATTCTGAGAATGAATTGATCAGTGATGATGATGATGACCAACAACCACCACCTCCTCCTCCTCCTCATTCTAGACAACAAACAAGAAAGTCACCAGCTCAGTCTTCAAAATCACAACCATAAAGTCAAGATCATACTCAAGGGCCAAGTGTAACTCCTTCTACCTTGGTACCTCTTCAGGTTATATTTTCAGATCAACAAGGAGAACAAAGGCAACAAGAAGACACTTCTTCTGTTCAAGTTGATGCTGAGAATGTTGATGGTGATGATGAAGGTGAAGAGTCTACTGAGTCTGAATTAGAGACTATTGTTAGAGGGAGTAGTGTGATTAAAAGATTGAAGAAAAGACCAGTTCAACATCAGAGTCAAGAAGCAAAGGAAGAAGAAAATGATCCTAATTTTATTGCTGAAGAGCCTGAGACTTCTAGGCCAAAGAAGAAAACGAGGATGGCTAAGATGCCAAAGAAGAAGAAGACTAAATCTCCAAGGATTATTGTATCATCTTCTGTTGATGTTTCTACTACACCAGTTTCTGATCCTGTTTCAGAACCTGCTTCTGTTATGGTTTCTACACTAGTTACTACTGTTTCTACAGTTCAAGGAGGATTTGGGCAAACTCCTGAGTATGTGAATGTGGCTTCTTTTGTTCCTTCCTTCATGGATACTACAACTGTGACGACATCTTTTCAATAAACTTCTTCATTTCAAGATGATTTTAACTCCAGGGGAGGATCTTTATATGAAAATTTAGATGACTTGGATCTAAATTTTACTGTTGACTATGATGACACTGAGCTTCGAAGAAGGATATCTATGTTATCGCAAGAATTTGATAAGTATAGAATGGAAAAGGAGAAAATGAAAGCTGATCAACCATCTTCTTCAGGTACAAGTGAATTAGATATGATGAAGAGTCAAATTTCTCAGTTGATGAAGTGGAGGGAAGAAGATGTGGTTGAGAAGAAGTTGATGAGTGAAAGAATTAATTCTTTGGAGACTTTGATTGAAATACAAAATGTTGATATTGCTGATTTGCAGAAGGAAAATCAAGATTTGAGACAAAAGATTAATGATATTAAAGTCAAGGATTCTCAAGATGAAGCTACTGGTGCTGAGCAGGTGTTTGTGAATATAGATGATGAGGATGAAGAAGATGAGAAGATTGATTATGGTGATTCAGATGTTGATGAACATCCAAGCTTGAATGTTAATGGTGATGATGAAGAAGATGATGGTGATGTGGATGGTGTTAGTAGCTCAGGTGGATTGACTTCAAAGACTGGTGCTATAGTGGTTTATTCTCCTTCTAAGATTTCTCTGGATGCTACTCCAGTTTCTGTTGTTGCTTCTGATAAGGCTAGAGATTGTATTGATGTTGATGTTGAAGATTTAACAAAAATGGAATATCAAAAGGAGATTATTGATTATTCTCTGCCTACTTTTCTTGATTTGTTTAAACAACATTCTGATATTGATTTGCAGAGAATGATTGTTGAAAGATTTAGAGATAAAGACTTGGAGGAAGGAGAGATTGCTAGTGGTTATTCAAGAAATGATTTCTATGATATGTTTGAAGTGGATTCTGATCAAGTGTTTGATTTTGAACAAGATGATGAGCTAGAGTTATTTGATTTTGAGAAAGATGATCCAATGGATGAAAATTTGTACAATATGCAAACATTAAAGAAGATTTTTGATCTTGGAGGTGTATCCAGAACATCACTGGCTCAGATAAAAGAAAAGACTTACATGGATTTATGGAAAGAGAATCAAGATGAAAAGACGTACATAGTTGATCACTTGTACATTTTCAAGCAAATGATTGAAGTTATAGAAGATAAAGTTCAACACAACCAAGCTAAACAATTCACAAGATTCAAGATTGGATCTAAGTCAAAGATGATTGGAAGAATTGTTAGTTATGGTTACTTTCACAACATTTCAGGAAGCATAAAGGATAAAGGATGCTATGTAGTTAAAAGGATTTATGGATGTCAGTATTTTGGAAAGGCATTAGATCTAGTGTCTTTACCATCATTTGAGTGTATGGAGTTATCTCGATTAAAGATGATAAAGCCTATTCAGACTAAGCATAATGATAAATTTGAGAAATTATTGAAGAAAGAGGCTAAATCTGGGTGGAGTTTGTTGAGTCCTCAAGTAAAAGATAAACTGCATGGATATACAAAGCCTAAAGTGTTTAAAAGACCAAGGTTGAGGAAGGTAGAACAGAAATGGAATCCTTATTTCAAGTTCTGGTTCTATGACGAGAAAACATCTGAAGCTGTGATTCTATTGAGACAAGAAGAACAATGGAGGGTGATTAGAATGTTGAATCCTGTTTGGATAGTCAACTGTTCAAATGATGATATTGATTTGCTGAATGTGGCTGAGATTTTTTCTACTGATGGATTTCATGATGTTGGAATCAGCTATAAAGACATGGCATTTCAGTTTCAGACCATTGCTCGGATGTGTTATACTCTAGGTATACATTCTGGATGCAACTGGGAAGATGTCAACTATTTGTATGTTGAGTTGATGAAGGTACAGAAGGAGATCGATGATAGAGATGCTTAAGCTGGAAGCTGAAAGATTATCCAAGATTCCACGATCTGTTGTGATACGAGCTGTTGAGAATGTGTGTGAAGAAACCAGTGGATTTCAAGACAAAGACTGAAGTCAAAGACTGAAGATTTTGATAGCAACTATTAAGGGGGAGTTTGTTATTACATATTTGTAATAGGTTGCTATTCAAACATGTAAATTATAGAAAGTTAATAAGGTTTGGCTTAGGTTCGTCTGGCCCATGAACCTTAGCAGGTTTGGTGAACCTATCATCTTGATAGGTTTGGCGAACCTATAACCTTGGAAGGTTCGTGTCACGCCCCGAGCCGGCGGGGTCGGATCGAAGTCCCCGTCGGGCGGAAGGTTCTTGGGGCGCAATATCGTGAGTGATAATCGTGATGATCAAATTGTTTACATAGCATAAATGTTAAGAATAACTAAAGCACAATCAAACATTAAACTAGGATTACAAAGTTAAATTACAATATCAATGTTCTGCAATTTAGCTAAGTAAACCTAACAAAAGAATCAATGTTTTCTATCTTGTAATCTGTACAAGACAACCAAAAGTGATTCGTATGATTAACAAAATATGTGCTTCCAAAATCAACTAGGTCCTCTATCTAGGCCGCCTAGCATGAAATCCAAAGCCTTAGCTTAAACCTGTTCTTCACCTGAGAAAGCATGTAAGAAAACAAAGTCAACACAATGGTTGGTGAGTTCATAAAGTTTATAAGTTTAAAAATAGCTTTAGCAAACCTCTTTTCGGTAACAACCTTAATCTCATTAACATCACATGTAATATCCAATTCGGTATGCTTATATATAGGGCATATGTAGGGTCGAACTTACCGCCCGCCCAGCCAACATCCCACCACATACTAAATCACATATGACATTGTTGTTAATGATAATTAAGCATTTTACCTTCCATTAAACCCATTCTCCATCATAGCTTTAGTTTTCTGTTTCAAAGTTTACAAGTCTATAGCATTCACAAGTATAAGCTTTAATGTAAGTTTAACAAGCATCATAGTTTCACACGCACATAGTTTAGCTTTCCCTAATCTCATGCGTGAGTACAAGCTCTGCTATAGCAGAAGTTTAGCAATTGCGTAGCTCACGGCTAGATACAAGCTCTGCTCTAGCAGAAGTTTATCCATTACGTATCTCATGAATTAGTTAAGCTTAGTCTAGCAATTACGTGTCTCCTATACAAGATGCAAGCTCTGCTCTAGCAGAAGTTTAGCAATTACGTATCTCATACATAGACACAAGCCATGCATACACAAACAATCCAGCAATTACATATCTCATATAAGCAGACAAAAGCTCTACTATAGCAGAAGTTTAGCAATAACATGTCTCTTATATAGATAATAGCTTAGCCTCGTCATGGTTTAGTTTTCATGTATCTCAATACATAGGTACAAGCTCTGCTCTAGCAGAAGTTTAGCAATTACGTAGCCCATGATTAGATACATGCTTAGTGTTTCGCGCGCAATCATAGTTTCAAGCATATAGATTCAAGCATCCACGTATAGTTTCATCATGAATTCCATAGCATAAGCATCAAGTCTCAAGTTTAAACATATAGTTTCTAGCATAAGCATTAAGTCTCACGTTTAAGCATTTAGTTTCTCGCATAAGTATCCAACATATAGTTTCAAGCTTCAAGTTTGAAGTATAAGTATCAAGTTTATAGCTTCTCAAAGTATACTAGTTTCCAAGCATAAGCATCAATATAAGCATCTTGTTTAAGTTTAAAAGCATTAAATAACATTTCAATAGTTTATTAAAATGTTTAACATGCTTCTCAGTCCCAAAGTAAAACAAATAAGTTTGAAAAAGGGACAAATGAACTCACCTTGTGTCCGTAGTGTTTGACTAAGTAGAATAAGAATGCACGAGCTCTCTGTTTGCACTTGTTATGATGTTCACGCTCCTGTATTGATTTCATAGAGTTGTAGTTTATAAGTATAAGTTTATAAGGGTTTGTTATGCGTGTAAGTGTTAGTCCTAGAGTTGACTAACACTCACTAGCCTTGTTCATTATCCGGCCAGAAATTCATTAAATTATATAAAGTATTATTGACTTCTTACGTTGTTCGAACGAACACGACGATGGTTTGGCTTTCTGATTCTTGTTCTCTACTGTTCAGTCATTATTTCAGAACGTTAAACTCTCAGAATCATTGTACAGATCGTCACCTATACGAATAATTTGTCAGTTTAGCATTCAGTAATAACAACCGTTATAGTTTCGTTCTGATTATCCTCACATACGTTTATACACAATAGTATCAAATCAAGTATCTGTGTTTCCAGTCTGTGTTGTCTGACATATTTCTGACTGTTAAACCCAAAGGTTTTAATCAGATTTCAGAAAATCGTATAATAGTCTCGTGTTAAGCATAATGTATCAATAGCATAAACATAGTTTTACAAAATGTATACCTTAGTTACTGTACGAGTTACTGTTGCGATCACTGTTCCGGCACTGATGTTACAGTTCGGTGAACCTATTGCGAACCTCAAGGTTCGTCCAGCGAACCTCAAGGTTCGGCTATGATAAGGTTCGGCTGGCAATCTGTATAAATTGTAGGTTTGTCTGATTTTGTCATAACTTCAGAAAACCTCTGATTTATGTGTGTATTCTCTGTGTGAGATTTCTCTGTGTGAGAGTTGTAATCATTGAAGATTGATTAATGAAATGAAGATGATTATTGAATGCTTGTTCTTCTTTGATTCTTATAGATCAAACATAGATTCCGCATGTGTTTGATTGTTCGTAGGATTTCGTAATACGATCAAGATCAAGTTAAGTAGATCAACAAGGTGGAAGAAAAAGGTTGCATTTATCGAACCTTCCAAAACTGTGGACTGTAGCATTCTTTGGAAGTGAAGGAGCCAGAGTTGCGCTTAGATGGTTAGAGAAAATGGAAGTTGTCATCGCTATCAACAAATGTGCCGATGAAGATAAAGTGATGTATGCAGCAAACTCTTTTAAAGATCACGCTTTGGAATGGTGGAATGCAGTGCTAAAAAGTAAAGGTAGGGAAGCGACATATGCGATGTCTTGGGATGAGTTTTCTTAATTAGTGACAAGACAGTTATGCCCCCAAATGAGAAAGAGGAATTGGAAACAAAATTCCTAAGTCATAAAATGGTGGGAACAGATATCCAGAGCTAAACTACCAAGATTTATGAGTATGCACGATTAGTCCCAGAACCATGGATTCTGCTGTAGAAATTTCGAGTTTAATGACCAATGGTATGGTAAGGAAACATGAAGAGAGGAAACAGAAGGAAGCAATTCAGAAGACCACTTCGGAGGCGAAAAGGGTCCAAAGAAATTCTGGGAAGAGGTTTGATAAAAAGATTGTTCGAAATGTATACCCCGAGAGTAGAATTTGCAGGAAGAGGCACCTAGGAAAATGCAAATTTGAAAGTATGGCTTTTTGTAACAACTGCAAAATCTCGGGTCATTCAGCTGAGAATTGTTTCAAGAAACAAGGACCAGTTGTTTGTTATAAATGTGGAGAAATAGGACATTTTCGGTCTGAATGTCCCAAGATGAAACCTGCTGGGACATCTGGTGTGAAAACTGATGGAGGAACCAAAAAGAATGCTCGAGCATTCATGTTGAACACTTGAGAAGTTGATCAAATACCAGATATTGTTACCGGTACGTTTCTATTAAACAATACTTATGCTAAAGTATTATTTGATTCTGTAGCAAGTCTAAGCTTTATAGACTATAAGTTTTGCAACTTATTTAACATACCTTTAGCCAAGTTAGATAACATATATGAAGTAGAAACGGCTAACGGTGACCTGATTAAGGTTAAAGAATCCTTAAACGACTGTAAAATTACTCTCTTAGGTCATCATTTTCCTATTCGGCTATTGCCTATAACCTTAGCTGGTTTTGACATCGTTCTCGGTATGGATTGGTTAACAACCAACCAAGCACATATAATTTGTGACAAAAAGGCAATTCAAATTCGTTCAACTACTGGAAATATGATTATGATTCAAGGCAACAAAACTCCTAAATCAATTAATATGATATCAGCGATTAAAGCTTCAAATTGTCTAAGAAAAGGATGCATTGCATATTTAGTTTCTTTATCGACTAACAAGCTGGAAAAGAAAATAGTATATGTACCCGTTGTAGCCGAATATGCAGACGTATTTCCAGATGAATTACCATGAATACCGCCAGAGCGAGAAGTTGAGCTCAAAATCGAGCTTATACCGGGTGCAACCCCTATTGCCAAATCACCTTGCAGAGTGGCACCAACGGAAATGAACGAATTGAAGAAACAACTAGACGACTTATTAGAAAAAGGATTCATTCGGCCTAGCTCATCTCCTTGGGGAGCCCCAATCTTATTTGTCAAAAAGAAGGATGGTTCGATGAGAATGTGCATAAATTATCGAGAACTCAACAAGATGACTATTAAAAATCGATATCCCCTCCCCAGAATCGATAATTTGTTTGATCAACCACAGGGAGCCTGTCATTTTTCCAAAATCGATCTTCGATCAGGCTATCATCAACTAAAAGTTCATGAGTCTGGTATTCCTAAAACAGCTTTTCGCACAAGATATGGACATTATGAGTTTACCGTCATGCCATTCGGTCTCACTAATGCTCCAGCAGCTTTCATGGATATGATGAATCGAATTTGCAAGCCTTTTATAGATAAGTTCATTGTAGTCTTCATTGATGATATCCTAATCTATTCTAAAACCCGTGAAGACCATTCTAATCATCTTAAAATTTTACTTGAACTCTTACGCCAAGAAAAATTGTGTGCCAAATTTTCAAAGTGTGCGTTTTGGCTTCCAGAAGTACAATTTCTTGGCAAGTCATAAATGCAAGTGGTATTCAAGTAGATCCTTCAAAAATCGAAGCCTTTTCAAAACGGGAAATTCCTAAAACCCCACCGAAGTTCGTAGTTTCCTTGGATTGGCAGATTATTATCACCGGTTCATTCAAAACTTTTCCCGAATTGCTATTCCTCTTACCGCTTTAACGCGAAAATCTGCAAAATATGAATGGGGACCCAAGCAAGACGAATCTTTTGAAACCCTTAAAAACAAATTAACGAACACACCAATTCTAGCTTTGCCAGATGGTGTTGACGACTTTGTCGTTTATTGTGATGCATCATGCACCGGCCTTGGGTGTGTATTAATGCAAAGAAATAAAGTCATTGCTTACGCTTCACGACAATCAAAAACTCATGAAAAGAATTACACAACCCATGACCTCGAATTAGGTGCTATAATCTTTGCACTAAAGTTATGGAGACACTATCTCTACGGGGTTATGTCACACCCCGAGCCGGCGGGATAGGATCGGAGTCCCCGTCGGGCGGAAGGTTCCCGGGGCGCGATATCGGGAGTGATAATCAGAAGTGATCAGATTGTTTACATTGCACATGATATAACTGAGAAATGCTAAGATAATAGAATTACAAAGTTAAATTACATAAGTATCGTTTATAATTTAACAATGTAAATCTATTGTAAACTTCATAAAATAACTATCTTGTATTTACACAAGATATACAAAATAAATTGTATAATGATGTCTTCAAAAGTATGCAGGTCCAAAATACTAAGTCTCCTATCTGAAGTCTTAGTCCAAAAGAAATGACTTCTTAATTAACCTGTTCGTCACCTGAGAAGTCATGCAAAAAGATCAAGTCAACACATGGTTGGTGAGTTCATATAGTTTTTAGTAATTGAAAATGATTTGAAAACCTCCTTTGGTAAAGACCCTAACCTCATTAACACCACATGTAATATCCGAATCGGTATGCTTATATATAGGGCATATGTAGGGTCGAACTTACCGCCCGCCCAGCCACCGTCCCACCACATACTAATCCGTATATGACACTGTTGTTAATGATAATTAAGCATTTTTACCCTTAACACAATTCCATAAGTTCCTCTGTTTGTTGTCCCTGTCATTACAATCATTTGAAATCCATGTTGATTTCACAAGTTCATCACACATTATGATCAACTACAGTAATTGTATAAACAGTTATAAATGCTTAATTAAATAAATAAATAAACATTTAATAAAATCTAAGTCCTATTGATTGGGGCCTTTGGTCATACTCGAGTAGACTAGTCTGTCAATCTAGGTACTTAGTATTTAGGGAATCTGTAAATATCCTCAAACATATGACCTACAAATCAAACGGTCTAGCTAGGACTTCTTGAAATGTAGGGTTTTTGTTTCGTCTGTTTTGGCATATGTTATCTCTGATATTTCCCAGGTTTTCCCTTGAAAATGATTTATTGATTCGTCTGATTCTGTTACGAGATGTACTTGATTCGTTGATCATAGAATACTAGATTCATTGATCAAATGTACACTTGATTCATAGTTCAACAAACACTTGATTTGGAGAACATTGAATATTGTCTTTGCGAAGATTGTTTTGTTTGATTTGTTGAAGTCCCACACTTGTTTCACCAAAATGTTTCATCTGATTCGTTGAATTCACCCATTTGAATTGTCAAAATGATTAGTTTGATTCCTTGAACTCCCACACTTGTTTTGTCAAAATGTTTGATGTGATTCTTTTGAAATGTTTTGATCTGTTGAAATCTTTTATTTTAAATCTGATTATTCACTTAATTTATAAGTAAATCAGTTACTAAACCTGCATAAAATCTTCCTAGACATGGTCTAGGATAACATTTTTATATATATGTAAACATATAAAATTAAAAACATTTAAATAAACAGTTTAATAAACAGTTTACGCATGCTTCTCAGCCCCGCGTTTTAAAAACAAAATGTTAGAAAAGGGGCAATGAACTCACCTGTGCTGCTATGTAATTTGTTTTAACACAAAATGCGCGCTCCTGTATGTAAGCTAAGTTTCTTCGGTTCCTGAGTTATTTTATAAGAATTCGAATAAAATAAGTACACGTAGTAGTCGTTGTGCCTAAGGTTTGAGTCTTGTTGTGTGTGCAACTAAGTGTCTTAGTACCTAGTGTATCTAAGATCTAAGCTATCTTAATTACCCTTCTCATGATCCCAAATCCCGTGGTTAGTTATAATAACTTACTTTTATATTTTAGAAAATTTCGGCAGAGTTTCCTTTGTTTTATGTTTAAAAATCCAGACAATTTCATTGTCTATTTTATAACAAAGTCCCAATTCAAACAATTAAATAAATATTTAAACCAAAGCATTACAATTAATCCTTTATAACAAAATTTAACTAAAAGAAAGCAATGCCATTTATAATTCATATTTCAAATTAAGCAAAACTTTAGAAGTTATTAGACCAACTCTTATAACTTCACAATGTCTTTTCCTTAAATCGACACATCATTAATTGAGTTTAAGTAACCACTTAATGTATGATGGGCCTAATTAAGCCCTATTTGGCCCACTTAAGCCCATTGACAACCTTTTGATTCTTCCTTGATCATAGTCAAAAATGTTTGAATCATATGATACAAATGTTCAAGTTAGTCAAAATTAACAACTCATTTTAAATTGTTAATATGTGTGAATGACCTTAGTTATAGAAATTTCTACTCCACATATGAGCTTCATGATTCATCATGACTTTTAACTAGTTCTTATATCAAACTCATGCAAAATTTTAAGTGGTTTATTCCATGCATAGCTTACATGACTTCCCATGCACTCACATAGTGCATTCCATGCATGTATGTCTCCTATATCCTCATATTTTGTCAAAACCGATTTCCACAAGTCCCCTATCAGCGAACCTATGGTTTCAGGTAGGGTTCGGCTAGCTTGGAGGGTTCGGCATGAAAGGTATAGGGTTCGTGAGTGATGGTTCCTGGGTTCGTGTCTAAGAAGGTTCGGCTAAGGAGGGTTCGCCACCCTAGCAGGTTCGTCATCGAAGGTTCGCTTAAGATTCCTGGTTCGTCACCTTGATAGGTTCGTCCAGAAGGACCACAGGTTCGGTGCAGGGTGCCACAGGTTCGGCTGGCAGGTTCGTTGCAGGGATAAGGTTCGATGCAGGGTTCGGCTAAGAAAGATGATAGGTTCGGCTTCCCTATTCCAGTTCGCAACAGGTTCGGCCGACCATCTGGTTCGCGAACCTGCATCTTCTTCCTCATTTTCGATCCCAAACCTGTACAGATTAGTTTTCCAGTGTGTCTAGGTTGTTCATATGTATTTATCCTATGTGTTTTGTGAGTGTGTAAACCGATTACAAGCATCCAATACGAAGGGGTTCGTATTATACCCTAAAACCGAAACTAAAAGGGTCATTTACCTTAGATCTCGTGGATGGAAGCTTGAATAAGTTGTACTTCTGAAATCTACACAGCGAGAGGATCGTTTTAACACTTAGTTTACTTGAATCCAAGAAGAAATCATTAAGGAAGTTGTAGAGAGAAGGTGGAGAAAAGGGTTTTAGAGAGAGAGAGGTGAAAGATGAAATGAAAGAGGAGGAGGGTGAGGGGAGTGGGTTGATGTAGTCTTTATGACTACATTTAAGGTTTTAAATTATCCGGTGGTTCGGTCTCGTTCGGTTTCGCGTAAAATTTCCAGATCGCGAAATTTTCGCGATGGTATGACACGATTATAAAATTAGAAATCATATAATTATTCTAGGTTGTGATTGCTAATAAATTAACTAATATCTTTAATTTATTTAAATTTTAAAACATTAATTAACTGTTTAAAGCGAAGTTTACGGTTGTCGCGCGTACTCGTTCGGATCGTCATCCGTACGAACACGGCGATAACCATACCTTCCAATCTTGTTTTCTAATTACAGAATATCATTCAGAACATTAAACTTTCAGATGTATTCGTACAGATCGTCACCTATACGAATAACCCGTCAATTTAGCATTCACGTAACAATATTCGTGTGTTTTGTTCTGTAGCGCCTCACATACGTTTATACATAATATAATCCTAACCAAATAATCACATGATGGTTCTGTGTTGCCGGATAGTTATCTGACTCAAGAACCGTTGTTCTGAACTTGTTTCTGTTAAACGTTACAGAATTTGTTCTATGATAACACAAAATGAAAGTGATAAATGATATGAATCTGAAACGTACTGAAATGTATATGATTCGTACCTGTTTACTGTTCATGATACTGTTTAAGATCACTGTTCCGGTGGCGGTTCCGGCACTGATGTTACAGTCTCCCCTTGTTAGAAAAATTTTGTCCCGAAATTTAAGAGTTGTTATCAGGTACAGCTTCCTCTTCAAATAGTTGGGGATACTTTAACTTCATGTGATCTTCACGTTCCCAACTGAACTCGGGCCCGCGTCTTGAATTCCATCGAACCTTTACAATAGGAATACGGCTTCGCGTCAGTTGTTTAACCTTGCGATCCATAACCTCCAAAGGTTCTTCTATAAAATGTAACTGTTCATCGACTTGAATCTCTTCTATTGGAATGACGAGAGACTCGTCAGCAAGGCATTTCTTTAGGTTTGAGACGTGAAACACGTCATGCACACCACTGAGTTCATCTGGTAATCTCAATCGATAAGCCACAGGACCAATACGCTCGATGATCTCGAACGGTCCCACGTATCGTGGTGCTAATTTGCCTTTCTTTCCAAAGCGTACAACGCCTTTCCATGGGGATACCTTCAACATCACACGATCTCCCACTTGTAATTCCAACGGCTTGCGCCGTTTGTCGGCGTAGCTCTTTTGTCTGCTCCTTGTTGCTTGTAGTCTTCTTTGAATCTGAGCTATCTTGTCAGTGGTTTCTTGAATTTGTTCTGGCCCAGTTATTCGGTTGTCTCCAATTTCAGTCCAACAGATCGGTGATCGACATTTCCGGCCATAAAGAGCCTCGAATGGTGCACATCCGATACTGCTGTGGTAACTGTTGTTGTAGGAGAATTCAATCAGTGGCAAATGAGAGTCCCAGTTTCCACCGAAGTCCAATACACAGGTCCTCAGCATGTCCTCTAGGGTCTGGATAGTACGTTCGCTTTGACCATCCGTTTGTGGATGATAAGCTGTACTCAGATTTAACTGTGTCCCTAGACACTTTTGCAGTGACTGCCAGAACCTGGATGTGAATCTGCTATCTCGATCAGAAATAATAGACAATGGCACACCGTGGCGTACCACTATCTCGTTGATGTATAATCTTGCCAGTTTATCCATGGTGAAGTTCTCACGCATGGGCAAGAAATGTGCAGATTTGGTTAAACGATCAATGATTACCCAAATTGTATCATGACCACTGGAAGTGCGGGGTAGCTTGGTAATGAAATCCATAGCTATTTGTTCCCACTTCCAGAGCGGAATCTCAGGCTGTTCCAGTAAACCAGACGGTCTCTGGTGTTCCGCCTTTACCTTCGCACACGTTAGACATTGACCGACGTATTCGGCTATGTCTTTCTTCATTCCAGGCCACCAATAAAATCCACGCAGGTCTTGGTACATCTTATCAGCACCCGGATGAACAGAGTATTTAGTCTTGTGTGCCTCATCGAAGATAAGTTTCCTCAATTCATCTACCGCCGGGATCCATATACGTTCCCGATAGTAGATCATTCCGTCAGGCTTGGTCTCAAAGTGTTTTTCTGCTCCACAATCAAGTTCTTTCTTCAAGTTTCCTCGATTGACTGATTCTTGTTGTGCCTGAATAATCTTGTCACTTAAACTGGTCTGCACGGTTATCCCCATTGCTCTAACACGTAGGGGTTTGACCCGTTCCTTCCGGCTCAAGGCATCAGCTACAACGTTCGCCTTTCCCGGATGGTACTTAATTACACAATCATAATCATTTAGAAGTTCTACCCAATGGCGTTGTCGCATGTTGAGCTCCTTCTGATCAAAGATGTGTTGCAGACTTTTGTGATCAGTAAATATGGTACACTTGGTGCCATATAAGTAATGTCTCCAAATCTTCAAGGCGAAGATTACTGCTCCCAGTTCAAGATCATGAGTAGTGTAGTTCTTCTCATGAACTTTTAACTGTCTTGATGCATAGGCTATGACTTTGTCCCGTTGCATTAACACGCAACCGAGTCCCTGATGGGAAGCATCACAGTATACAACAAAATCATCACAGCCTTCTGGGAGAGATAGGATTGGAGCATCACATAATTTCTGTTTCAAGGTCTGGAAAGCATTTTCTTGTTTCTGCTCCCAGACAAACGGTTCACTCTTCTGAGTTAACTTAGTGAGAGGCAAAGCTATTTTAGAAAAGTTTGAGATAAACCTTCTGTAATAACCTGCCAATCCTAGAAAAGACCGTATCTCCGTCGGTGTCTTCGGAGTGTCCCAATTCTTTATCGCCTCGATCTTGGCAGGGTCTACATGAATTCCCTCGCTGTTGACCACATGACCCAAAAATTGAACTTCTCTTAGCCAGAATTCACATTTGGAGAATTTGGCATAGAGTTTCTCTTCTTTCAACAGCTCCAAGATCTTTCTAAAGTGTTGCTCATGTTCTGTTTTGGTCTTGGAATAAATCAGTATGTCATCAATAAAGACAATGACAAACTGATCCAAGTACGGCTTGCACACTCGGTTCATGAGATCCATGAAAACCGCTGGTGCATTTGTCAATCCGAAGGGAATCACCATAAATTCATAATGCCCGTATCTTGTTCGGAAGGCCGTTTTCGGTATGTCTTCATCTTGAACTCTCAGCTGATGATATCCAGACCGCAAGTCAATCTTTGAGAAATATTGAGCTCCTTGCAGTTGGTCAAACAAATCATCAATCCTCGGCAAAGGATACCGATTCTTAATGGTTAATTTGTTCAGCTCTCTGTAATCTATGCACATTCTGAACGATCCGTCTTTCTTTTTCACAAACAAGACCGGGGCTCCCCAAGGTGAGTAGCTCGGTCTGATGAAACCCTTGTCAAGTAACTCCTGTAACTGATTAGACAATTCCTGCATCTCTGAAGGTGCTAACCTGTAAGGAGATTTAGCAACTGGGGTTGCTCCAGGAATTAAGTCAATACGAAACTCTACCGGTCGCCCAGGTGGCAAACCTGGCAGGTCTTCAGGGAATACTTCAGGATATTCTCTCACTACCGGTACGTCTTGAATTTTCTTCTTGTCCTTCTCTTTTTCCACTACATGAGCCATAAAAGCTATGCACTGCTTCTGTAGACACTTACGCGCCTTTATGCAAGAGATGATTTTGACACTTCGTTTTGCTTGATCCCCTTTCACTTCCAATACACGATCACTCGTCAATGGAATTCGAAGCAGCTTTTCAGAGCAGATGACCTCCACTCGATGAGACGAAAGCCAATCCATTCCAACAATGATATCGAAACTACCCAGCTCCATCGGTATCAAATCGATGGTAAATGTATGATCATTTAGTGTCAATGGGCAGTTCCTATAAACTGTACTAACTGTATTCTGTTTCCCGTTAGCTACTTCTATAATGTAAGGGGAGTCTAACTGTTCCTCTATGGAAACTAGTTGGCATGCAAAGTCGGTAGAGATAAAACTCTGATCCGAACCAGTATCAAATAGAACAGATGCATAAAAGTCATGTAAAAGAAACGTACCAGTGACCACATTTGGGTCCTGGCGTGCAGCGGGTGCTCCGATAGCAAAGGCTCGTCCACGGGGTGCTTGAACTGCTGGTTGTGCCTTCTTCGGGCAGTTCTTCGCAAAGTGGCCTTGTTCGTCACAGTTATAGCATCCACCATGGTTCTGATTAGCTGGTGGAGGGAGAGCCAAAGCAGCATTGTTGACTGCTTGGTTAGGTGTCATCCGGCAGTACTGGACCCAATGGCCCTTTCTTCCGCATCCCGTGCATTGCTTGCAGGGAGTGTCAGTAGGGTGATGATACTGACACTTGGCACACAAAGGAAACGTGCCAGTGTAGGGTTTGCGGTTGGGGTTCTGTGGTGCTGCTGCCACTTGTTGAAGAGGTGTGGCCACTGTGTAGTTCTTGATGGTCTTCTGCTTCTTCTTCTGATGATGGGAGGGTTTCTTTGAAGACTCAGCTCTGTTCTTGCCGGGTTCAGCCTCCTTCTTTAGAACTCCAGAGGCTACCATGAGGTCAGTGAGTTTCCCAGACAGTCTCACTGCAGATTCAACAGTAGTAGGGTTGGCTGAAACAACCATGCCCTGAATGCAGGCGGGAAGGCCACCTACATAACGGTCTATCCTCTTTTCTAAAGTCGGTACCATGTCTGGCACCAATGCAACTAGCTCGTGGTAGCGAGTAGTATAGCCCATGTGATTAGCCCCCTTCATCACATGGTTGGATAGTTCAACCTCCAACTTCTGCAGCTCATTCTTGGGGCAGAATTCTGTTCGCAGCAGTGCCTTGAAGTCTTTCCGTGACATTGCCATAGCTTCCTCTCTTCCTCGGGCGTTGATCTGACCATTCCACCAGGTCAGAGCCCGTTTGTTGAATGTTCCCGCTGAGTAACGGATCTTGTGGTGTTCGGGGCAGCTGCAAAGATCCAATGTTGCCTCGATCTTCTCAATCCATTGGATTAATCCAACGGCGCCTTCAGACCCACTAAAACTAGGTGGTTTACATCCTACAAAGGACTTGTAGGAGTAATGAGAGGAATCTCCAGTATTTCCATTGGCTTGTCCTGATGTGTTGGCAGTGTTGAGGATTTCATTACGAAGACGAAGGAACATCTCTGGTATTGCTTCCTTCATCTGATTTGTCATCTGGCTACTCAGTAACGTCACCAGAGCGATAGTGGCAGGATCCATGGTCGGTACTGTGCCCGAACCAGATGCTTGAGTAATCAATGGAGGAGGGGGAGGAGGAGGTGGAGGAGGCGGTGAGTCATTTGGTGATGGTGTGGAGGAGTGTGGAGCCAAATCTTGTGGTGGTAGAGGTAACAAGGGAGGCTGTCTTCTCGGCGGCATTCTGATCGTAACCAATAAAGTTATTGGTTAGTGAGATGATCAAATATAGAAGACAGTATGCAAGAAACTACTAAATCATGTTTCTCTATATGCCGGGTCCCTAGGTTATAGTCTAGGCCAACCGTTTAAATAAGTGACCTATATTTCTCTATAACCATGGCTCTGATACCAATCTGGCACACCCCGAGCCGGCGGGGTAGGATCGGAGTCCTCGTCGGGCGGAAGGTTCCCGGGGCGCGATATCGGGAGTGATAATCAGAAGTGATCAGATTGTTTACATTGCACATGATATAACTGAGAAATGCTAAGATAATAGAATTACAAAGTTAAATTACATCAGTATCGTTTATAATTTAACAATGTAAATCTATTGTAAACATCATAAAATAACTATCTTGTATTTACACAAGATATACAAAATAAATTGTATAATGATGTCTTCAAAAGTATGCAGGTCCAAAATACTAAGTCTCCTATCTGAAGTCGTAGTCCAAAAGAAATGACTTCTTAATTAACCTGTTCGTCACCTGAGAAGTCATGCAAAAAGATCAAGTCAACACATGGTTGGTGAGTTCATATAGTTTTTAGTAATTGAAAATGATTTGAAAACCTCCTTTGGTAAAGACCCTAACCTCATTAACACCACATGTAATATCCGAATCGGTATGCTTATATATAGGGCATATGTAGGGTCGAACTTACCGCCCGCCCAGCCACCGTCCCACCACATACTAATCCGTATATGACACTGTTGTTAATGATAATTAAGCATTTTTACCCTTAACACAATTCCATAAGTTCCTCTGTTTGTTGTCCCTGTCATTACAATCATTTGAAATCCATGTTGATTTCACAAGTTCATCACACATTATGATCAACTACAGTAATTGTATAAACAGTTATAAATGCTTAATTAAATAAATAAATAAACATTTAATAAAATCTAAGTCCTATTGATTGGGGCCTTTGGTCATACTCGAGTAGACTAGTCTGTCAATCTAGGTACTTAGTATTTAGGGAATCTGTAAATATCCTCAAACATATGACCTACAAATCAAACGGTCTAGCTAGGACTTCTTGAAATGTAGGGTTTTTGTTTCGTCTGTTTTGGCATATGTTATCTCTGATATTTCCCAGGTTTTCCCTTGAAAATGATTTATTGATTCGTCTGATTCTGTTACGAGATGTACTTGATTCGTTGATCATAGAATACTAGATTCATTGATCAAATGTACACTTGATTCATAGTTCAACAAACACTTGATTTGGAGAACATTGAATATTGTCTTTGCGAAGATTGTTTTGTTTGATTTGTTGAAGTCCCACACTTGTTTCACCAAAATGTTTCATCTGATTCGTTGAATTCACCCATTTGAATTGTCAAAATGATTAGTTTGATTCCTTGAACTCCCACACTTGTTTTGTCAAAATGTTTGATGTGATTCTTTTGAAATGTTTTGATCTGTTGAAATCTTTTATTTTAAATCTGATTATTCACTTAATTTATAAGTAAATCAGTTACTAAACCTGCATAAAATCTTCCTAGACATGGTCTAGGATAACATTTTTATATATATGTAAACATATAAAATTAAAAGCATTTAAATAAACAATTTAATAAACAGTTTACGCATGCTTCTCAGCCCCGCGTTTTAAAAACAAAATGTTAGAAAAGGGGCAATGAACTCACCTGTGCTGCTATGTAATTTGATCTAACACAAAATGCGCGCTCCTGTATGTAAGCTAAGTTTCTTCGGTTCCTGAGTTATTTTATAAGAATTCGAATAAAATAAGTACACGTAGTAGTCGTTGTGCCTAAGGTTTGAGTCTTGTTGTGTGTGCAACTAAGTGTCTTAGTACCTAGTGTATCTAAGATCTAAGCTATCTTAATTACCCTTCTCATGATCCCAAATCCCGTGGTTAGTTATAATAACTTACTTTTATATTTTAGAAAATTTCGGCAGAGTTTCCTTTGTTTTATGTTTAAAAATCCAGACAATTTCATTGTCTATTTTATAACAAAGTCCCAATTCAAACAATTAAATAAATATTTAAACCAAAGCATTACAATTAATCCTTTATAACAAAATTTAACTAAAAGAAAGCAATGCCATTTATAATTCATATTTCAAATTAAGCAAAACTTTAGAAGTTATTAAGACCAACTCTTATAACTTCACAATGTCTTTTCCTTAAATCGACACATCATTAATTGAGTTTAAGTAACCACTTAATGTATGATGGGCCTAATTAAGCCCTATTTGGCCCACTTAAGCCCATTGACAACCTTTTGATTCTTCCTTGATCATAGTCAAAAATGTTTGAATCATATGATACAAATGTTCAAGTTAGTCAAAATTAACAACTCATTTTAAATTGTTAATATGTGTGAATGACCTTAGTTATAGAAATTTCTACTCCACATATGAGCTTCATGATTCATCATGACTTTTAACTAGTTCTTATATCAAACTCATGCAAAATTTTAAGTGGTTTATTCCATGCATAGCTTACATGACTTCCCATGCACTCACATAGTGCATTCCATGCATGTATGTCTCCTATATCCTCATATTTTGTCAAAACCGATTTCCACAAGTCCCCTATCAGCGAACCTATGGTTTCAGGTAGGGTTCGGCTAGCTTGGAGGGTTCGGCATGAAAGGTATAGGGTTCGTGAGTGATGGTTCCTGGGTTCGTGTCTAAGAAGGTTCGGCTAAGGAGGGTTCGCCACCCTAGCAGGTTCGTCATCGAAGGTTCGGTTAAGATTCCTGGTTCGTCACCTTGATAGGTTCGTCCAGAAGGACCACAGGTTCGGTGCAGGGTGCCACAGGTTCGGCTGGCAGGTTCGTTGCAGGGATAAGGTTCGATGCAGGGTTCGGCTAAGAAAGATGATAGGTTCGGCTTCCCTATTCCAGTTCGCAACAGGTTCGGCCGATCATCTGGTTCGCGAACCTGCATCTTCTTCCTCATTTTCGATCCCAAACCTGTACAGATTAGTTTTCCAGTGTGTCTAGGTTGTTCATATGTATTTATCCTATGTGTTTTGTGAGTGTGTAAACCGATTACAAGCATCCAATACGAAGGGTTCGTATTATACCCTAAAACCGAAACTAAAAGGGTCATTTACCTTAGATCTCGTGGATGGAAGCTTGAATAAGTTGTACTTCTGAAATCTACACAGCGAGAGGATCGTTTTAACACTTAGTTTACTTGAATCCAAGAAGAAATCATTAAGGAAGTTGTAGAGAGAAGGTGGAGAAAAGGGTTTTAGAGAGAGAGAGGTGAAAGATGAAATGAAAGAGGAGGAGGGTGAGGGGAGTGGGTTGATGTAGTCTTTATGACTACATTTAAGGTTTTAAATTATCCGGTGGTTCGGTCTCGTTCGGTTTCGCGTAAAATTTCCAGATCGCGAAATTTTCGCGATGGTATGACACGATTATAAAATTAGAAATCATATAGTTATTCTAGGTTGTGATTCCTAATAAATTAACTAATATCTTTAATTTATTTAAATTTTAAAACATTAATTAACTGTTTAAATCGAAGTTTACGGTTGTCGCGCGTACTCGTTCGGATCGTCATCCGTACGAACACGGCGATAACCATACCTTCCAATCTTGTTTTCTAATTACAGAATATCATTCAGAACATTAAACTTTCAGATGTATTCGTACAGATCGTCACCTATACGAATAACCCGTCAATTTAGCATTCACGTAACAATATTCGTGTGTTTTGTTCTGTAGCGCCTCACATACGTTTATACATAATATAATCCTAACCAAATAATCACATGATGGTTCTGTGTTGCCGGATAGTTATCTGACTCAAGAACCGTTGTTCTGAACTTGTTTCTGTTAAACGTTACAGAATTTGTTCTATGATAACACAAAATGACAATGATAAATGATATGAATCTGAAACGTACTGAAATGTATATGATTCGTACCTGTTTACTGTTCATGATACTGTTTAAGATCACTGTTCCGGTGGCGGTTCCGGCACTGATGTTACAGGTTAGATTTACAGTCTACACTGACCATAAAAGTCTAAAGCACATCTTTGATCAAAAGAGTTATATATGAGAAAAAGAAGATGGATGGAGACTTTAAACGATTATGACTGTGAAATCTGCTATCATGAAGGAAAGGCTAATGTAGTGGCCGACGCCTTAAGCAGAAAAGAAAAAGAAAAGCCAAAACGAGTTCGTGCATTAAGACTCGAGCTACAAGTAGATCTTTTTAGCCAAATCAAAGATGTACAAGAAGCGGCAATCAAAAAGGAAGATGTTGAAAAAGAAGGAATGAAAGGTATGATTGAATAGTTGATTAAAGGAAATATGGAATTCTTCGAATGAATAAAAGAATCTGGGTACCAATCTTGGGAAATTTACGAGAAAGAATCCTAGAGGAAGCACATAAATCTAAGTATACCATTCACCCAGGAAGTGATAAAATGTACAAAAAATTAAGAGAAGATTACTGGTGGATAGACATGAAGAAACATATCCCTTTGTACGTTTCCAAATGTCTTACAAGCTCACAAGTAAAAGCTGAGCATCAAAAACCTTAGGGATTTCTTCAACAATTAGAATTGCCGGTATGGAAGTGGGAAATGATAATGATGGATTTCATCACCAAGCTTCCGAGAACAAGAAAGGAAACAATACCATTTGGGTTATCATAGACAGACTAAGAAAGTCTACTCATTTTCTACCAATGAGAAACATTTAGCATGGAAACAATAGCACAATTATATGTTGATAACATCGTGTCATTACACGGAGAGCCACTATCCATTGTGTCGGATCGAGATAGCCGATTTACATCTCGTTTCTGGCAAAGTTTCCAAAAAGCACTCGAAACCCGTCTTAACCTAAGCATAGCTTACCATCCACAAACAGACGGGCAAAGCGAGAGAACAATTCAAACATTGGAAGACATGTTCCGAGCTTGAGTAATAGACCTTGGAGGAAGTTGGGATTACCACCTACCTTTAATGGAATTTTCATATAATAATAGTTATCACACAAGAATACAGGCCGCACCCTTCGAAGCCTTATATGGTAGGAAATGTAGAACGCTCGTATGTTGGTCTGATCTTGGAGAAAACCAATTAACTGGACCTGAAATAGTCCAGGAAACAACTGACAAAATATTACAAATTCGGGAACGATTAAAAGTAGCTCATGATATACAAAAGAGCTATGCTGATAAAAGGAGAAAACCGCTCGAATTCAACAACGGTGATAAAGTGCTATTAAATGTATCTCCTTGGAAGGGAGTAGTCCGATTTGGAAAGAAAGGTAAATTAAGTCCACGATTTGTTGGAACCTTTAAAATATTGAAGTGAATCGGACCAGTAGCATATCAGCTTGAATTGCCAAAGGAAATGAGCGGAATTCATGATGTGTTCCATGTATCAAATCTTCGTAAATGCTTAGTAAACGAATCCGGTAATGCCACTTCAAGATGTTAAAATAGACGAAAAGCTAAAGTTTGTTGAACAACCATTACAGATAGAAGATCGAACTATCAAAAAATTAAAACGAAAAACCAAGGTGTTAGTCAAAGTGAAATGGAGCTCTAGACGTGGACCTGAGTATACATGGGAACTCGAATCAGAAATGCAAAATAAATACCCTCATTTGTTTCCATAAATCTCGAGGACAAGATTTTTATAAAGGTGGGGAGGATGCAATACACATATATTTTATAAAATTAAATATAATATATATATACATATATATCGTTCGATATTGTTAAAAATAAATATATGTGTATATATATATAATCATTATATACATTTATATGACACTTACGTACTAGCAAGTAACAAGTAAAACGACTATTGAAATTTTTTGACATACTTAGTCGGCTAATTATTATTATAGGAGATCGCCTAAAATTAATAAAATATATTGTAATTAACATGCTCCGTTCTTTATCAAACTTAGGTAAAAATGTAGAGAATAATGAGTAAATTTCAACAACATAATCGAAAAATTTTAAAACATCATATATTAAAAGTTATCAGACAAAAACAAAAAGGTTAGTTAAATTAATTATAATAATAAAATAATATAAATTTTTCATTCACAATTGAATTGGAGAATTGACACAGGAGCTACGTGTAACAAATTTGGAAGCCAGTGACAAATTTAAATGATTCATGTTATCAAATTAAACGCACGTATCATTCCTACACCTATAAGAACCTTGGCCATCACGTTATAAATAACTATATATAGTCATTCTGCTGCAATTCAAAATCTCACACATAAAAAAAATCTCTATACATTTGAGAAGAAAATAAAAACTTTGGAGGCTAGGAGGTAATGTTCAGTATAGATTATCAACCAATTATCTCAAGGTGAATACGTTTATTATTTTTAAACTAATCAAAATATTTTGTTTTTTTTAAAATTAGCATACAACTTATTATATGTTTAAGAGTAGAGGGTATCTATAGAAAGCAATCAGGCTATAATGTATACGTATAATTTGATCAAATAATACACGCATGATGATTATGATCTAGTGGGTCTGGCATAAATAAATCAATAGACCAGGGTGTAAAATACTTAAAGACACTGATAGTAGTGTATCTTAAAGTTGCGGTTCTACTTGAATAATTATGCCAATGTATACGATAGTTATTCTGAATGTGTAGATTATTACTTCAAACTATGATTAGACATTATTGTGACAACCAGTACCAAACCGTCCGGCAAGTCCGTACGGAGAGTGTACTTTCACCATTTACTGTGTGTAAATACAGTGTTAAACAGTTGTGTGACAACAGAACTCAGAAAACAAATCACAGTTGTATGTGTTTAAGTGAAAACTTAAATACAGTGAATACAACAACTCAAGAGAAATAACAGTGTACAAACAAACGACAAAAACAAATCGGTTGCGATCTGATATCCATAGATGACAGGAATCAGATGACCGACAAATCAGTGTGAAAACAATGTGATAACAGGAGGTTTAGTTGAGTCCGACAGTGAGGAAACACAATTCAAATCATATTGCAGTGTCGTTTCAGAATAATAAACTGGCAGCGTGGTTGCGTGGGTGACGATTCACACAAACATATCTGTGAGTTTAACGTTCTGAACGATAACTGATAAGTAGAAAACCAAATCAGAAAGTGAAACGTACGATCATGTTCGTACAGTTAGCGCTCTGTACGAAAACACGCGTAAGTGACGTTTTCTGACGAAACGGTAACGAAAACACGACACGAACGAAAATAAATTTAATAAAATAAAATAAATAACATTTTACAATTTTGAAACTCATCAAAATAATTAAATTAACTTCTTTCATTTATTTCAAATAAAATACGCGTAAAATTTCCGGATACGCGACAAAAACGCGAACCGAGCAACCGAAACAAACCCGAATACCCGCGGGGTATTTAAAGCCTAAAAGAGGCCACTTTCTTCATTACATCATCTTCTACTCTCTCTCTCTATATTGAAAATTTCGGAATCCATAACCCACCACCATTATCAACATTCAAAGCTTCGTATCTCACTCGTTTGTGGACGGATTTGGGTGTTCTTGGCGTCCACGCGAAGCTCTTGATGTCCTCTACCTATAAGTACAAAGAATCTGGAAATTCAGCCACTGGAAATCGATGTATGAGCAAGTGAAAAGCATAAAAAAATAGGGTTTCCTAAGTTCTTGCTTGAACTAACCTCACAACCGGCCTAGAACCGGTGTAAACCAACCCTAGACTTTAGAAAGCTTGATCTGGTTCACAATTGATGTGCGGGCTTCACCATGGTTCGACGCATGCTCGATGATGAGGGTGAGACTGAAACAGGTTCGTGGCCCATGGCCGAACCTGCAACCTTGGCCGAACCCTCGAAACAGACCATAAGGGCCGAACCCTTTGAGTCACGAATCTGTAAGCCACATCACCAGACTTAGCTGTTGCCACAGATGAACTAGCCGAACCCATTGTCTGGCCGAATCTACTAGGTTACCGAACCTATCAATGATCACGAACCTTCATCATCACATGGCCGAACCTTAGTTTACTTCGGCCGAACCTTTTCCGGCAAACCACCAGGCGAACCTAGCCCCACTTGAGACGAACCTTTGTGCACGAACCAAGCCGCAGGGACGAACCTCCACCTTGCCGAGCCTGCCTGTTGCTGCGAATCCTACAGCCATGCACGAACCTATCTAGGCCTAGCCGTACCGTGGACCAATTGGCGAACCCTCGGCTGGTCACCTACAACCACGAACCTGACCACCAGCCGAATCAATTGCTGCGAACCATCTGTGGCCAAGTTACACCATGCTGAACCTTAGAACTACAATCAAAGGGTTCGCTGCTGGTCATTTAAAACAACAACTCGGATGGCATGGCCCAAACAGTTGGCCCAACACCACCCTTGGCCACCTATTTTAGCCCACGATTGTCACTAGGCCAACCGGTTTAGATCCATTAGTTGGCCCATGTGGTTCCCTAGGCCCAAACCTTTAACAATTGGCCCATAAGGTTTAACCAGCCCACTACTCTGAGCAGCCCACCACACTGCTTCGGCCCTTTTACGGCTGTGCTGGCCCAAAATCATTCGGTCCATAGTGGGTGTTTTGGCTCAGGTTATTCGACCCACACATTCGGCCCATAAGGAGATGTAACAACTGGTTTCTTTTAATGAAATGTATTTGAAATAATCGTTAATTCAATGATTGTGATTGTTGTAATTTGAAAATATGTGAGAAATCATGAACGTGGGAGAAAACCGTGCGCGAAACGGAGTTACGGATTGTCCGGAATCGCGAAACGAAGAAAATTACAAAGATATTATGCTTTGGGACTCTTCGCGGTACGCGAAGGTGGTTTTGAGGTTCCTTCGTTGTACGCGAAGAACCCAAAATATCTGAATGTCCCGAATTTCTTCGCGGTACGCGAAGCCTTTCTTTGATCTTCTTCGCGGTACGCGACGGGTGAGGCGGTTTTGAAACACCTCAAATTTATCAGATTGAAGCAGAAAGATTTTTATTTTCTTTCTCTCGAACTTGCAACACCCACATACGAAAATTTGAGATCCAAACTCATATTTGGAGTGTTTTAAACATCCGGATCGTACCAAGGATTGTTTCTACAACATCTGATCGTTGTTTGGTGATTGAACATCCGTTTGATGGGGTAACGATTCGTTTTATCCTACTAGTTTAATATTTTGTGAATTAAATCTAGTTTTGATTGTAATACTATGATTATGGATATTGATTATTGCCTAGTTGATAACTAGGGGTTTTAGAAACGAAGAACTTGATATTTTGACGGTAAAATCTTCGTTTTGAAGCCGGGATAATGTCCGGTTGTTATGAAACCCATATCATGATATGATAACTAGTAGGATGGGTAAATGGTGGTTTTGAAATAAATATGGATTATAATTCATGGGTTAAATGATGATTGTGATAAAGTGACTTTGAGCAAGTCAAATCAGTCAAGTGTGTTGAACTTGATTGTATGTGCTATATGTGTTGAAACTAGTTGTATATGTATTTTGCAACTAGGTGGTGGTAGTGGAAATCAAACAATTAATCATAGAGCAGGAAAAGAGCCTGCAGTTGCTAATCTCTTATCTGATCAAGGTAACTAATCCCACAACTATGACATCACATAATAAATATTGAAATTGTTGTTGAATAAATTGTATGATAAATATGGTATTGGTGATAGGGGAACGTTGAATAATAAAAGTTCAACAACCTATGATAAATCCAATACCTTGGTGAATGAAAGTGTGGGAACTCTATGATGGAAGTACCAGTGGGTGAACATCATAGTAAATTGATTGATATATTTGTGATTCCACAAATGTGTGGATAGCCAGAGGTGCTGGCAATGGTCTTAGATGGAAGTACCGATGGGTGAACATCTTAAGACTTGATATAATTATGACTCCACAATGGTGGATAGCTAGAGATGCTAGCAATTGTCTTAGATGGAAGTACCGGTGGGTGAACATCTTAAGACTTGAATTATTTATGACTCCACAATGGTGGATAGCCAGAGGTGCTGGCAATGGTCTTAGATGGAAGTACCGGTGGGTGAACATCTTAAGACTTGATATAATTATGACTCCACAATGGTGGATAGCTAGAGGTGCTAGCAATTGTCTTAGATGGAAGTACCGGTGGGTGAACATCTTAAGACTTGAATTATTTATGACTCCACAATGGTGGATAGCTAGAGGTGCTAGCAATTGTCTTAGATGGAAGTATCGGTGGGTGAACATCTCAAGACTTGAACTAATTATGATACCACAAATGTGTGAATAGTCAGAGGTGCTGACAAATAGCTATGGTGGAAGCACAAGAATGTGAACACCATAGTGTAATATTGATTAAACTATTGTAAGCAATAGTTGATGATTGATAATATAATATTATTATATTGTGAGAGTCAATTCGAATAGAAATGACTCAGTTTGAATGTTGATTGTGAACAATGTATTTTTACATTTTATTGTTGAGAAACCATTGGGGTTTACTTACTTAGTTCTTATGAACTAATGGGAATTATTGTGTGATGTTTGTAGGTCTAACATGATGGACCTGGCTGTAAGGATCGAGGTGGATTGTGAATCGAACGAACAAACCTTGTTGCAAACGTTTGAAATTTTGGTTTAAACTTACTTATGTAAATAAGTATTGTAAAATGTGAGACACGTTTACGTTTGTGTTAAACTTTGTTTAATATTATAAAATAAAGAAGGTCAAACAAGGTTTTGAAAATGAAAAATTTGTTGGGACCAACTCTGATATTATAGAAAATTGTTAAATAGTAACCGGGGGTTACAGGAGATTCATGCACTTAACTAAGAATTTAACAAAAACGAGTCGTGGTTAACTATGCATGGGATTTATTACAAAGGTGGAGAAGTTAATTTGAATCATAAATCTCAAACAATTTAAAGCTTATTTCTTTAAGTGTGTTAACAAATAATGTCAAGGGTGATAAACAAGTTCAATGGAAGGAAAGAAAATCTAAGCATTTCAAAGAACTATTCTAAACTACAAGACTAATTTTGATTAAGTCAAGTGTAATATAACGTGACATGTAATGTATAATTAAATTAGTTAAGTGTTATGAAATCTACGACACTTGGACAAGGGCCGAATGGAAACCACGACTCACAAGTGTTAGCTAAATTAAGGCTAACCCATACACGCACACAAATCGCAATAATTGAATACTTATGAGGTAAATACAACATGAAATTAATACAGGATTGTGAAATCAACAACAAGTTCAATCAAGAGCGCGTGCATTCTTCTTTTAAGCTAAGTCAACTACTTCACACATAAGGTGAGTTCATATGCCCCTTTTCTAATCTTTACTGATTTCAAAGCTCGGGGCTGAGAAACATGCTAAACTTTTAATTACCTAAAAGTTTATTTTAACATATTGCTTATATCATGACTTAGATAATAATTGCTTGTCTTTATTATCGTCTATCATTACATGCTTGCGTATTTGATTTTATCATACTTGAATTAGCTAGGATGCTACATGCTAACCTAGAATCATGACACATTAACACCATAGGATAATGTACGTTGCTAAGAATATATCTTACAACCGTGCATTATCCTCACACGATAGGACAACGGGGAAACCAAGGGATAACATGCCAATAACAATTACAGATGACAAGAATGAGAATCATGATAATGTAACTTCATGATAACAAGATCATTCACACATTACTAACGTTGTGTATAAGACAAGTTCTTATAACACTCTGTTCAAATTAGTAAGAACACTCAACAACGAGATAACAGTTGAGACAGTTACTTGTGATATCGAGGAGGATATCGCATGCGCACACTTTTGGGATGGCTTTCCCACACATACTATCACTACCTATTAAGACTCTATTTATAGCACATCTTGTAACCGTCAGAGGATGCCGGTTACACAACCATAGATTAGTTGGGTAAACCACGAACACTAAACACCAGGGATTGGGGTAATCTAATAAAATCACACCGGGCACGAGAGGTGCTATCATTCTAATTGATAACATTCATAAAATCTAGGGAACGTATTCATTCCAATAGATATTGTGGGAGGATATCTTACACGCTGGGCTGGTCATTAATGACAGCTACTGAGACTATTATGTCCCAAACTAGGAATCATGAGTAGGACACGTTACACACCGGGCTGGACAGGGGTGACAGCTACTGGGATTATTATGTCCCTACCTAGATATCGAGAATGATATCTTACACACCGGACTGGTTAGTACTGACAGTCACAGAGACTAATAGGTCTCGCTCTAGATATCGAGTATGATATCTTACACGCCGGGCTAATTCGTAAGGAATAGCTAACAGAGATAATTGTGTCTCTTTATTCAATTTTTTGAGTATTTTTACACGCCGAGCTAATCAGTAATGATTAGCTACAGAAACTATTAAGTTTCGTTCTAAATATCGAGTATGATATCTTACACGCTGGGCGAATCCGTAAGGAATAGCTAACAGAGACGATTTCGTCTCTTACTTTATGCTTTGGGTTGTTATACATGCCGGGCTAATCCGTAAGGAATAGCTAACATTGACGATTTCGTCTCTTACTTTATGCTTTGGGTTGTTATACATGCCGGGCTAATCCGTAAGGAATAGCTAACAGAGATACTTATGTCTCTTTATTCAATTATTGGTTTATCTTACATGCCGGGCTATTCCATAAGGAATGGCTAACAGAGATAATTACGTCTCTTTCTTTTTCATTATTTGGATAAACATACCAGGGAATCACGGGTGAAAGGAAATGGGTATCCATCGTTGTATTACAGGTAGTATTGAGTTCAGTTGAGCATGTGGTGGGATGGCGTCTGGGCTTGACCCTTTCGTATGCCCTATATATAAGCATGCTTGGTTGGATGAGACACTAACTGTACATATAACCATGGAGAGGACATTGTGTGAAACATGGGAATCAATTAACAATACAACTTGTGTGAAACGCTGTGAACATGATTGACAAGAATTCAATGGTTTTCAATTACTAAACTTATGAACTCACCAACCTAGTGTTGACTTTGTTTAAATGCATGTTTTCTCAGGTGACGAACAGGTTTAGTCACCATGACTACAGGGACATAGCTAGTGGACTTTTAGAAGACCTAGCTACTTTTGTGATTGCATACTTTTGGCTAACAGGAACATGAATCATCTTTTGTATATCTTGCACAGACACAAGATATAGTCTCATTGATTCTTTTGATAGATTTACTTGGTTAAATTATAAACGATACATTGTAATTTAATCTTGTAATTCTATATCGTTGATGTGTTAGCATTTCTCATTATATATCATGTGCCATACAAACAATCTGATCATCACGATTATCACTCAAGATATCGTTCCCCTGGAACCTTCCGCCCGACGGGAAAACCCGATCCGTTCCCGCCGGCCCGGGGTGTGACAGATTGGTATCAGAGCCATGGTTATAGAGAAATATAGGTCATATTTCTTAAACCGTTTGGCCTAAACTATAACCTAGGGACCCTCATGTAGAGATTCTATGACATAAGATTCTATTTGCATATGTCTTCTGCATCTGATCACTGCACTAACCGATTTTCTTTCGGTTATGATCAGAATGCCACCAAGAAGACAACCACCTCTGTTACCGCCACCTCAAGATTCTGCTCCACATTCTTTGACACCGACACCGCCTGACTCTCCTCCACATCTACCACCACCTCCACTTCCTCCGCCACCACCTGTTTATCAGTTGGATCCTGCTACCGTGGCACTGGCCACCCTTTTGACTAGCCAACTGAGGGATGTGATCCCGAAGATGATGAACAGAATCAACACTAACAACAGCAACAATGTCGCCAACTCATCTGGAGAAGGCAGCGGGAACACCCGACAACAACAGGACTACTCCTACAAGAACTTTGTAGGATGCAAGCCACCAGCATTCAGTGGCACTGAAGGAGCCGTCGGTTTGATCCAATGGATCGAAAAGATGGAAACAACTCTCGACATTAGCGGGTGTCCTGATCAACACCGCTTGAGGTATGCTGCGGGATCGTTTGAGAAATGAGCACTAACCTGGTGGAATGCCCAGGTTCAAACCCGAGTAAGAGACGAGGCATTGGCGATGCCTTGGGAGGATTTCAAGACTTTGTTAAGGGGCGAGTTTTGCCCGAGGAACGACCTGAAGAAAGTAGAAACAGAGCTGTTGAACCACGTGATGGTGGGAGCTGAACATTTGGCATTCACTACCAGATTCCATGAACTGGCGACATTGGCACCGGATATTGTGCCCACACTCGAGAAAAGGATTGAACGGTATGTCGGTGGACTACCGCCATGCATTCGAGGTCATGTGATGGCCGCACACCCAACCACACTAGAGATGGCTGTCATGCTATCAGCTTCACTGACTGATGTAATGGTTGCCTCTGGTGCACTCAAGAGGGAATCTGGAACTACTGAGGATCCGGAACAACCCTCCACCAAGAAACGAAAGGTTGCTAAAAATTTTGCAACATACCAAACAGGCTGTGCCCACACAATCACCGCAGAACCACAGATCTTATTCTGGCACGGCTCCATTCTGCAATAAGTGCAACTATCATCACCAACCGGACACAGGGTGCAGGCAATGCACTTATTGCGGGAAGATGGGACATTGGTCCAAATTCTGCAAGGAGCGGGCAACACAACATAGAGCAAACCAAGCAGTGGCACAAACCGCTGTACGCAACGATCGCATTTCCTGCTACACCTGCGGGGAGCCAGGACATTATGCGAAAGACTGCCCAAAGAGGGTGTTACCGAGAGGGCAACCACTGAGAGGACGGGCATTTCAGATAGGGGCTGCAGCTGCTCGCCAGGACACTGACACCAATACTGGTACGCTTTTCATTCCAAATCTTTGCAGTGTATATTTTTATACTAGCATAGATTATCATTAACCTCATTAGAGTTAGTTTATAACTTACTCGCATTGGGGCAACTCTAGAATACCTTTACGCTACTTTAGTAGTAGGAGGTAAACAATTCTTAATGACATGAACACACTGTTCACTTACATCGAGTGAACAAACACATAACATAGAATTCAATGATGATGGACACGAGTGGTGTCAATACCATCATAGGAACGGATGCTTTGTCCTTGATAGGGATGAAGTCATCTAATCCAATAAAAAAACCTTCCTCATGTCATTACAGTGAACGACAGAGATGCATTCATAAATCCCATCTCTTGTGAACGAAAGTTCACGACTAGATCCGTCAATGTTGTCCTACCAGACAATATATGGATCCATTCTAACAAAGGGAGAAACGAGAGGTTTCTCCTAACAGGGATTAACACGCGATTATAAGAATCATAGCGAACACTCTAGAGCACGAAGTTGTGTAACAACTCGAGATACCACCATGGGAGTGTACACGCACAACTATGGATCTAAAATGCCAAGCTACCAAACACTCCCGGTGGATTCGATTATATTGAATCACCACAAGCAGTTGGGTTAAGTCTGCTTATTTCATAAATAGACACAAAGCTAAGGCTCGATGAGAACAACTAACATACAAATAAACACAAGATATCAAAGCATCTCCACCTATGCAAAGAAAAAGTAGTACCCGACAATGACGCTTAAATTTCGGGACGAAATTTCTTTAACAAGTAGACATTATTGTGACAACCAGTACCAAACTGTCCGGCAAGTCCGTACGGAGAGTGTACTTTCACCATTTACTGTGTGTAAATACAGTGTGTAAACAGTTGTGTGACAACAGAACTCAGAAAACAAATCACAGTTGTATGTGTTTAAGTGAAAACTTAAATACAGTGAATACAACAACTCAAGAGAAATAACAGTGTACAAACAAACGACAAGAACAAATCGGTTGCGATCTAATATCCATAGATGACAGGAATCAGATGACCGACAAATCAGTGTGAAAACAATGTGATAACAGGAGGTTTAGTTGATTCCGACAGTGAGGAAACAAAATTCAAATCATATTGCAGTGTCGTTTCAGAATAATAAACTAGCAGCGTGGTTGCGTGGGTGACGATTCACACAAACATATCTGTGAGTTTAACGTTCTGAACGATAACTGATAAGTAGAAAACCAAATCAAAAAGTGAAACGTACGATCGTGTTCGTACAATTAGCGCTCTGTCCGAAAACGCGCGTAAGTGACGTTTTCTGACGAAACGGTAACGAAAACACGACACGAACGAAAATAAATTTAATAAAATAAAATAAATAACATTTTAAAATTTTGAAACTCATCAAAATAATTAAATTAACTTCTTTCATTTATTTCAAATAAAATACGCGTAAAATTTCCGGATACGCGACAAAAACGCGAACCGAGCAACTGAAACAAACCCGAATACCCGCGGGGTATTTAAAGCCTAAAAGAGGCCACTTTCTTCATTACATCATCTTCCACTCTCTCTCTATATTGAAAATTTCGGAATCCATAACCCACCACCATTATCAACCTTCAAAGCTTCGTATCTCACTCGTTTGTGGACGGATTTGGATGTTCTTGGCGTCCACGCGAAGCTCTTGATGTCCTCTACCTAGAAGTACAAAGGATCTGGAAATTCAGCCACTAGAAATCGAGGTATGAGCAAGTGAAAAGCATAAAAAATAGGGTTTCCTAAGTTCTTGCTTGAACTAACCTCACAACCGGCCTAGAACCGGTGTAAACCAACCCTAGACTTTCGAAAGCTTGATCTGGTTCACCATTGTTGTGCGGGCTTCACCATGGTTCGACGCATGCTCGATGATGAGGGTGAGACTGAAACAGGTTCGTGGCCCATGGCCGAACCTGCAACCTTGGCCGAACCCTTGAAATAGACCATAAGGGCCGAACCCTTTGAGTCACGAACCTGTAAGCCACATCACCGGACTTAGCTGTTGCCACAGATGAACTAGCCGAACCCATTGTCTGGCCGAATCTACTAGGTTACCGAACCTATCAATGATCACGAACCTTCATCATCACATGGCCGAACCTTAGTTTACTTCGGCCGAACCTTTTCCGGCAAACCACCAGGCGAACCTAGCCCCACTTGAGACGAACCTTTGTTTACGAACCAAGCTGCAGGGATGAACCTCCACCTTGCCGAGCCTGCCTTTTGCTGCGAATCCTACAGCCATGCACGAACCTATCTAGGCCTAGCCGAACCGTGGACCAATTGGCGAACCCTCGGCTGGTCACCTACAACCACGAACCTGACCACCAGCCGAATCAATTGCAGCGAACCATCTGTGGCCAAGTTACACCATGCTGAACCTTAGAACTACAATCAAAGGGTTCGCTGCTGGACATTTAAAACAACAACTCGGATGGCATGGCCCAAACAGTTGGCCCCACACCACCCTTGGCCACCTATTTCAGCCCACGATTGTAACTAGGCCAACCGGTTTAGATCCATTAGTTGGCCCATGTGGTTCCCTCGGCCCAAACCTTTAACAATTGGCAGATAAGGTTTAACCGGCCCACTACTCTGAGCAGCCCACTACACTGCTTCGGCCCTTTTACGGCTGTGCTGGCCCAAAATCATTCGGTCCATAGTGGGTGTTTTGGCTCAGGTTATTCGACCCACACATTCGGCCCATAAGGAGATTCATGCACTTAACTAAGAATTTAACGAAAACGAGTCGTGGTTAACTATGCATGTTTTTTATTACAAAGGTGGAGAAGTTAATTTGAATCATAAATCTCAAACAATTTAAAGCTTATTTCTTTAAGTGTGTTATCAAATAATGTCAAGGGTGATAAACAAGTTCAATGGAAGGAAAGAAAATCTAAGCATTTCAAAGAACTATTCTAAACTACAAGACTAATTTTGATTAAGTCAAGTGTAATATAACGTGACATGTAATGTATAATTAAATTAGTTAAGTGTTATGAAATCTACGACCCTTGTACAAGGGCCTAATGGAAACCACGACTCACAAGTGTTAGCTAAATTAAGGCTAGCCCATACACGCATACAAATCGCAATAATTGAATACTTATGAGGTAAATACAACATGAAATCAATACAAGATTGTGAAATCAACAACAAGTTCAATCAAGAGCGCGTGCATTCTTCTTTTAAGCTAAGTCAACTACTTCACACATAAGGTGAGTTCATATGCCCCTTTTCTAATCTTTACTGATTTCAAAGCTCGGGGCTGAGAAACATGCTAAACTTTTAATTATCTAAAAGTTTATTTTAACATATTGCTTATATCATGACTTAGATAATAATTGCTTGTCTTTATTATCGTCTATCATTACATGCTTGCGTATTTGATTTTATCATACTTGAATTAGCTAGGATGCTACACGCTAACCTAGAATCATGACACATTAACACCATAGGATAATGTACGTTGCTAAGAATATATCTTACAACCGTGCATTATCCTCACACGATAGGACAACGGGGAAACCAGGGATAACATGCCAATAACAATTACAGATGACAAGAATGAGAATCATGATAATGTAACTTCATGATAACAAGATCATTCACACATTACTAACGTTGTGTATAAGACAAGTTCTTATAACACTCTGTTCAAGTTAGTAAGAACGCTCAACAACGAGATAACAGTTGAGACAGTTACTTGTGATATCGAGGAGGATATCGCATGCGCACACTTTTGGGATGGCTTTCCCACACATACTATCACTACCTATTAAGACTCTATTTAGAGCACATCTTGTAACCGTCAGAGGATGCCGGTTACACAACCATAGATTAGTTGGGTAAACCACGAACACAAAACACCAGGGATTGGCGTAATCTAATGAAATCACACCGGGCACGAGAGGTGCTATCATTCTAATTGATAACATTCATAAAATCTAGAGAACGTATTCATTCCAATAGATATTGTGGGAGGATATCTTACACGCTGGGCTGGTCATTAATGACAGCTACTGAGACTATTATGTCCCAAACTAGGAATCATGAGTAGGACACGTTACACACCGGGCTGGACAGGGGTGACAGCTACTGGGATTATTATGTCCCTACCTAGATATCGAGAATGATATCTTACACACCGGACTGGTTAGTACTGACAGTCACAGAGACTACTAGGTCTCGCTCTAGATATCGAGTATGATATCTTACACGCCGGGCTAATTCGTAAGGAATTGCTAACAGAGATAATTGTGTCTCTTTATTCAATTGTTTGAGTATTTTTACACGCCGAGCTAATCAGTAATGATTAGCTACAGAAACTATTAAGTTTCGTTCTAGATATCGAGTATGATATCTTACACGCTGGGCGAATCCGTAAGGAATAGCTAACATTGACGATTTCGTCTCTTACTTTATGCTTTGGGTTGTTATACATGCCGGGCTAATCCGTAAGGAATAGCTAACAGAGATACTTATGTCTCTTTATTCAATTATTGGTTTATCTTACATGCCGGGCTATTCCATAAGGAATGGCTAACAGAGATAATTACGTCTCTTTCTTTTTCATTATTTGGATAAACATACCAGGGAATCACGGGTGAAAGGAAATGGGTATCCATCGTTGTATTACAGGTAGTATTGAGTTCAGTTGAGCATGTGGTGGGATGGCGTCTGGGCTTGACCCTTTCGTATGCCCTATATATAAGCATGCTTGGTTGGATGAGACACTAACTGTACATATAACCATGGAGAGGACATTGTGTGAAACATGGGAATCAATTAACAATACAACTTGTGTGAAACGCTGTGAACATGATTGACAAGAATTCAATGGTTTTCAATTACTAAACTTATGAACTCACCAACCTAGTGTTGACTTTGTTTAAATGCATCTTTTCTCAGGTGACGAACAGGTTTAGTCACCATGACTACAGGGACATAGCTAGTGGACTTTTAGAAGACCTAGCTACTTTTGTGATTGCATACTTTTGGCTAACAGGAACATGAATCATCTTTTGTATATCTTGCACAGACACAAAATATAGTCTCATTGATTCTTTTGATAGATTTACTTGGTTAAATTATAAACGATACATTGTAATTTAATCTTGTAATTCTATATCATTGATGTGTTAGCATTTCTCATTATATATCATGTGCCATACAAACAATTTGATCATCACGATTATCACTCAAGATATCGCGCCCCGGGAACCTTCCGCCCGACGGGAAAACCCGATCCGTTCCCGCCTGCCCGGGGTGTGACAATTATTAATATGTTGTATGCTTAAAATAAATTGTGTCATATAAACGTTATTCACCAGCTTAATCGCTGATATATTATTTTCAAATATTTTCAGGTAAAGAATAAAATTTATGTTAGGCACAGGTGCATGCTGAAAGGATATATAGATTCCCTAGGCATAAAATACCTTGTGGCTTATAACATAAAAACAAGAATAATGTTGAAGGGATGAATTGACTCCTCAAGACTAAAAATGTTCATTTCTTTTATCCAGTATAACCCTGACTGTAGTCAGAAGATTTTGATATAAAGTTTTGTAAAAAAAATATATAATAATAATAATAATAATAATAATATGAATTTTATATCTTCAAATATATGTAAATTTTATAGCTTCTAAATAATTGTTTTTATATAATTGGGACCGATAAAATTTTCGCTAAATAAAAATGTTCTAAAAATAAACAGATGATACTATCAAGATACTAACACGTCAACACCCAGGAGGTCATCGGACCGGGGTGTGACATAAGATCATAGCATCGTAATCATGTCATGCTAGAAACATATCATTAAACATCATAACATCATAGCATCATCATCATGTTCTTCTAGCATCTTATCATCATAACATCTTAGCATCATAAACATGTTATGCTAGCATCTTATCGTAGTCATGTATCATCATAACCTCTTAACATTAGAACATCATGGTTATATCGTACTAATCATCATGCATTCATCATGATAACATATTGTCATGCATTCGTTATCATACATCATCATGCGTTTATCATTCTAACACATTATCATGCATTCACCTTCAATGCACATCATCATAGCATATTATCGTAAGATCATATAGCATCATCGTTGCGTGTATGTCAGCCCAAAGCATATTTACACATATCATGTTTAAAGTAGGGCCTCTAGAACTCACCCGGTCGTAGTGTGGCTCTTCTCTTCCTAGACCAGCATGCCTCGGCTAGGACTCGAGAACCTACATCGTCACATCGTCTCATTACATTTCATTCCTAGACTTAGAATTTATTCTAAGTCCCCATAGTTAATTATCCGTTACCCACTCATAAGTTCAAATAACTTGCATAGAAAATTCGAGGTGTTACAAGTCTCCCCTCCTTACAATAGGTTTCGTCCCGAAACCTGCCTCGTTACATATCGAGAAAATGGGGATACAATCTCTTCATTTCCTCTTCTGTCTCCCATGTGGCTTCTGATCCTTTCCGTTGCTTCCATTGAACTTTGACTTGACGAACCGTCTTGTTCCGTAGATGCTTTTCCTTGGTGTCGATGGTCACGATTGGTTCTTCATCCACCTCAATATCATCCAGAGGAAGGTGCGACTCCCCGTCTACCAAATACTTTCGCAAATGCGATACATGAAAGGTAGGATGGATTCCACTAAGTTCTTCTGGTAGATTTAGTCGATACGCGACTTTACCTACCCTTGCTTCTATACTGAATGGTCCGATATATCTCGGACTCAGTTTTCCTCTGTTTTTGAACCTTATGATTCATTTCCATGGTGCTACTTTTAACAACACATGATTGCCAACATTGAACTCTATGGGTCTTCGACGTTTGTCCGCGAAGGACTTCTAGCGATCTTGTGCGGCCTTCATTCGAGCCTTTATCACTCGTAATTTTTCTACCATGTCAATCACTGCAGCTTTGTTACCCATCTCTTTCTGTCCCACTTCACCCCAACACACTGGGTTTCTGCATCGTCTTCCATACAACGCCTCATAAGGGGGCATTCCAATACTGGCGTGGTAGCTGTTGTTGTAAGAAAACTCCATCAATGGCAAGTGGTCATCCCAGCTTCCTCAAAAATCAATAATGCACGCCCTTAGCATATCCTTTAGAGTTTGGATAGTCCTTTCAGACTGTCCATCTGTTTGAGGATGATAGGCGGTACTGATGTTCAATCTAGTTCCCATCGTCTCATGAAACTGTTTCCAGAACCTGGAAGTGAACCTCGTGTCTCGATCTGATACAATGGAGACGGGAACCCCATGTCGGACCACAATTTCTTTTACGAACAACTCAGATAACCTCTCGGATGTATAAGTTTCTCTGATAGGGAGAAAATGTGCACTCTTCGTCAAACGGTCCACAATCACCCATATGGTATCATGTCGCTTAGCTGTTCTCGGTAGCTTAGTTATGAAATCCATAGTGATGTGTTCCCATTTCCATTCTGGAACTTCTAGAGGTTAAATATAACCGTACGGCTTCTGATGTTCCGCCCCTCTAATTTAAATTCTATTATTTTATGTTTTAAAATCATAAAAATTTGTTACCAGTTGTTTTGTTTAAATATTTAACTAAATGTTTTTATAAAACACTTATAATTTATTATCAAATATCACTATATTTATTTATTTTTATTATTATTATTATTGTAACTAAATACTAATAAAAATAATATTTGTTTATTTATTTTTATTATTATTATTGTAACTAAATACTGATAAAAATAATATTTGGCATGAATATGTGTTTGTATATATATATACACATACACACACAAATCCCATATATTATGATTTATAAATTATTATGAAATTATTGTTTTTATTTTTTACATTTTAGTTGTTATACATTTAGATTATAACCAAATATATTTATGCATATACTAATTTTTATAATGCATATATATATATATATATATATATATATATATATAGGGAAAAGATAAAATGAAAACCACATCTCAATGAGAAAACCGCGAAAACCATTCAAAAATCATGTAAAACGAACGTATTTTTTTTTGAAATTTTTTTACATGTTTGTAACACTATTGGACACATTTTTATAAAAAAATATAAAAAAAGCGCCGACAAAATATTTTTAAAAACCCACGTAAAACCTACGTAACAAAACTAAAAAAAATTTTAGTTTTGTTACGTGGGTTTATAAAATATTTTTTTTAAAATATCTGGTCGGCGCTTTTTTTATATTTTTTTATAAAAATGTGTCCAATAGTGTTACAAACATGTAAAAAAATTTTCAAAAAAAAATGTGTTCGTTTTACGTGATTTTTGCATGGTTTTCGCGGTTTTCTCATTGAGATGTGGTTTTCATTTTAACCATACCCTATATATATATATATATATATATATATATATAGGATTAGGATCTTATAAAAATTATTGTATTAAGCAATAACCTATTAACTCAAATCTAATGGTTAATATGAAAGTATGTAGGATTGTGACATGTGTCATCATTCATATTTTAATGAGTAAATTACAAGATTCATCCTTTATGTATGTAAGCAATTATAGATTAGGTCATTTATCTATGCTAATTACAAATAACATCCTTTATTTCAATAGTTTGTAACAATTTCATCCTTTAAATTAACTATTGTTAGTTTGATGGGTTAACTAAAATGACAAAAAAGTAAAATACAAACCTTTAATTATAATTAGTCGTATTGTATGCTTCACAATTTAATGTTTCTCCACATTTTTCCACGTAGAAAAAGCATAAGGCGATGTCATTGGTGAATGTCAATTTATCCGACCTTGCCCAGTTGAATATGATATGGAGGACGATATTACTTCAAAAATTTTCTTAAACTTTGTTATTTGTTGATTATATAGAGAAGATGATGGATTGAGGGATAATAAAATGATAACCCAAATCGTAATGGATGATTTTTTTTTTGTTCATCTTCTATCGTAATGGATGATTTTTTATCAAAGAATTATCATTTCTTTTTGTTTTATCGAACTCATCTCTTCGGTGTTAGAAACCAAACAACCTCTAGAAATTGAAGATGAACAACCTCTTTTGTTTCTAACAATTGTGCCCTTGGGGCTTATTGTTTTACTTTGACTTTTACATTTTGACAATGTTTGATATGTGATTCCTCTTATTTGCAATAGCTTCAACGTTTTTGAAATTTGCAAGTGATCCAAATGACTCAGACTTATTCTCATAGTGCTTTAATAACCCGTTCATGTGACCAAGTAATTTATGCTTTACAAGTTGTACTTATATTTATACATTACATGAAACTTAAACATTATCTAAATGTGTGTGTGTGTTTGTGTTACTTGACATGAAGATGAGCCATGAGTTCAGAATACTCATGAGTTATATTTTTATGTATCACTTATCTTTTTTTTTATTCAAAGAAGGGGTGTATTTTACTTTTTTGCCCTATTAGTTAACTCATAAAATTAACAATAGTTAAGTTAAAGGATGAAATTGTTACAAACTATTGAAATAAAGAATGTTATTTGTAACTAGTAAAAATAAACGACCTAATCCATAATTTCTTATATACATAAAGGATGAATCTTGTAATTTACTCTATTTTAATACGAAAGGGTATTTTAGTCATTTGTACCATATCAAAAATCTAGACTTAATATGATGGTGTCATGTGTTAACTAATATATTTAATAAAGCTATTTTTTATTATTAAAATTTACCTCCTCTTTTTTATACATCCATAACTTTTGTATACTATAATTTTTTTTATAAAAAATGCATCATTTTACTCGTCTTATTTTTCTTTTTAATTCCGTTATAGTCTTGACTATGTTTTTTTTATTTTTTTCATATAATCTTATTTACATTAATGTAAAAAGTATAAACATAACACATTATTTGTAACGAGTTGTAACGAATTTTAGTTATTATTGTTGTAAATTAAATAAGGGTTACGTTTAGGGGTGTAAACGAGCCAAGCCGATCCCGAGCTTGTTAAGGCTTGAGCTCGACTCGTTTAGACAAAATAGGGCTCGAGGTCGTACTCGGCTTGTTAGAAAATTTCTAGGCTCGAGCTCGGTTCGGCTTGTTTATACTTAATTATTTAATTTATTTACATTAATTACTAATTTAATATATATTTATATTTTTACATTCCAAATTTAACACAAAACATAAGATTTAAATATATTTATCATATTTTATATATAAAAATATTTTAATTTTACAAATATACAGTTAATATAATAAATAAAAGTTATAAAAATAAAAAGCTCGTTAAGGCTTCGCGAGCCGGTTCGAGCTCGATATGTAAAGCTCGGGATCGATAACTAAACGAGCCATATTTTTGGGCTCGAGCTCGGGCTCGTTTAGGCCCGGTTCATTCGAGTTTCTTACCGATCCGATCCCGAGTATTACACAAGCCGGCTTAATTCATTTACAACCCTAGTTACGTTGTATCGTTTATTTATTTACAGTGATGTAACAAATGTTTTAGACTCACTTTATATCATTTATTTAATTACAGTGATATAATTTACTGCTGTAAAAAAATCAAAATAATGTGTTATGTTTATGGTTGTTATATTAATGTAAATTCAAAATTTTTAAACCAAAATCAACTAAAAGTTAAGTTTATAATATATTAAATTGATTTTGTAACGAATTTTGGGTTCATTGCTGTAAATTATAAAAATGTGTTACGTTGTATCAATTATTTAATTACAGAGATTTAACTAGCGAGCCGAGCTCGAGCCCTATTTAGTTTAAACGATCCGAGCCCAAGCTTTAACGAGCTCGGGATCGGCTCATTTACACCCTTAAATGTAACCCATATTTAATTTACAAAAATGTAAACCAAAATTCGTTACAACTCGTTAAAAATAATGTGTTATGTTTATACTTTACATTGATGTAAATACAAACATTCGAAAAAAAAAATTAATCAATAATATAACGGAATTAAAGAGAAATAAATTGAGTAAAATGGTGCAATTTTTATAAAAAAATATTATAATATATAAAAGTTATGGGTGTATAAAAAAAAACAAGGGGTAAACTTTGATTATAAAAATTAGTTTTATTAAATATATTAGGAGGTGACACATGGCACCACCATATTGTTTCTAGCATTTTGATATGGTACAAATGACTAAATACTCTTGTATATCAAAAACATGAATAAAGACACATGACACAATCATATAAACTTATATATATATAGATTTACATAAATATTTTAAAACAATTACTCCAAACTTTGATTTATTAGAATTTGAACACTTAATTATTCAAATTTAAAACAAAACCCTAGAGATTAGAAAACATGCCACTGAAAGACCATAGATTAAAAGAAAAAAAAAAGGGAATATTACAAAAAAGGATATGATAAATAATTAAACAGTTGGTGAGAAGAGCCTCGAGTTGCCTATTGACGAGAGCCAACAACTCATAGGAGTCAAATCATCGTGCCCCTTGTGTCCCAAGCGACTCATGTGAGGCCGGCCCAACGACTTGTAAAGCGCGCAGTTTGTTGTCCAGTTCTTTTGTGAAAATATTGTTTGATAAATGCTTTAAAATGCCTACAGGTGTCGTAATTAGATTACCTCTCAACAAAATCATTTCCCCCTCCCTCCACCACAAAATGAATAAATAAATATGTTACGTCCCCACTTAAAGTTTACAAAAGGAAACACGAAAAGCCCCAACCCAATCAGAGTTAATGGATCAGCTGAAAAAAATTTTAAGTTTTAAGTTTTGACCCGTTACCTGATACTAGAGGAGCCAAACCAGATTTCTTTTGGAACCGGTTTTGATCAACAAAGTCAATAACCGATTCCGATTTTTAACCAGTTCCAACCGGTTTTGGCTAGTTCCGGTTCCAACTAGGTTTTGGCTAGTTCCGGTTCCAAAACCGATTTTTTGGCCACCTCTATCTGATACGAGTGGCTAAGATGATATATTGGAGCGGTTATTTATTTTACCGTAGCTATTTAGTAGGCATGATGTGATCATTCAGTTTTTGAGATTGTTCGCAAGTGTATGGAGATTTCCCGGGCAAACTTTTGTTTGGATTTTGCTTATTAGTCATTCAGCTATTGTTTGATCGCATCAAAATATATAATCGTTTCATGGGCATTGGGAAACACAGCTCTTGGCTCTCTCCACATCAACCATTTCTTTCCTCTTTTCCATGCGAGCTCAAAAGCATCCAATCCACAAGGGGAATCCAAGATCCAATAATATAAAGTTTGTTGCTATAGTAAATTAGCAACAACTTAAAAATTAACACAACACACACTTGCAACAGAGCACTTGTCACACCTTGAAAACATCAAGTTCCAAACTTTTGATGCAGAAACAAAAACATGTTTTGATATCCAACAACAATGCTGTTAAACAATCAGCAAAAGGATGTTATTCATACAGGCAAAAATACCATATTTATTATTTATTGGCAGACCCACTAAAAAGAGGCTCAAAAGTCAAAAGTAGTTGGTTTTGTAGAAATTTTTTAAAAAGTTGGAGATATTCTCATCCTTGGTTGCAACGTCTTGAACAAGACCCTGATTACCGACAACATACTGACCAATTATATGATGTCGTTGCTTTGAATGCTCTGTTATGTTGTTCAGCTCTTCTATTCCCTTGAACAACAGCATATCAATCACCTGCAGCATTCATTCAGATAACCTCATCAACATACTCATGTAACATATGGAAACAAAATTTTAAATAATACTGTGCTGCAACTTAGCTATTTAGCTCGTATTATGTAATTTATTTTTTCAAATATAGACATAAAGCGCATGGTTCTCTGAGACATTTAGGTCCCAAAAATCAAGGTGCTGCTCAATATACGGCAAACTAAGCTTTATTACAACCAGAATCCTTTGTTGTCAAAAGCGCTCGCTTTTGCGCCTAGGCGCAAAAAAAAAAGCTCAGCGCAACCATTGCGCCTGTGGCTGAGGTAGGCGCAGCGTGGGGATGTTTTTTCATCAGGCGAGACAAGGCGGCGGTACTGCCGGTTAGGCGCAGCGCAAGAAGCGGTGGCCCAAAAAAACAGCGCAAATTTTACGTTTGTTTTTTACTAGTATTTTAGGGTTAAATTTTATTAGATACAGTTATTATTTTTTCTAATTAATTGATTAAACAATTATGGAAATTGGATTTTACATATAATCGATCTTTCGAATTCAACTGCTTCTACCGAGATCGTCGTTCCAAATTCTGCAATCTCCAATCGCCTATTATTCCGGTCGCAATTGGAGCATCTTGTAGCTTCTTCGGTTCTTCCATTCAACTCCATCAACTTGAAGATTAAGGTTAGTACTGTAACTTGTCAATTTTTGATTCAATTTGTAAACAGAGTCGCACCATTGTCACTTCTGCCGATATCTGTTTCAATTTTTTGATTCAATTTCGTAAATAGAGTCGCACCATTGCTCGTCTTCGTGTTTTTATTGTTTAATTGCATCTTTGTTTCACGTTATTACTTAATCGTCTTTTTATTGTTCAATTTCGTAAACAGATTCAATTTTTGGTGTTTATTTTTTGAATTAATATGATCGTATTGGTCTTTCTATCGTCAAATTGCATCTATGTTTCATGTTTTTGCTTAATAGTATTTGTTAATTTTTGGTTTCAGTTTTACAGATTATCAAATAGGTCATTTTTTGTTTCAATTTTTGTCAATTTGTCCTTTTTTGGTTAATTTTTTGAATCGTATTTCTCTAATTATAGTCTTGGTCATTATATTGTCAATTTTTTTTGAATAGTATTTGTCAATTTTTGGTTTCATTTTTGGTTACACTTTAACTGCATCTCTGTTTCACTTATTGGTTCTGGTTATACAGATAAACCAAAATGTCTTCCCAACCCGCTGATGCCGATTGTTCACAATCCAAAGTGGGTAAAGATCCTGGCTGGAAGTATAATTATTTGAAAGATGAAAAGGACAAAAACAGCGTTAGTTGCGTATTCTGCCATAAAGTAACTAGAGGGGGTATCTACAGAGCGAAACAACCTCAGATGGGTGGTCATCGGAATGCAAAAGAATGTACCAAATGTCCACTAGAAGTGAAACAAGAACTTAGAGATTATGTCCAAAGTCAAAAGTTAAAAAAAAAATCCCGATGGCCTTCGTGAATTGGATTTAGAAGACGGTGGGTTTGGAGACGATGAAGATGAAGAGGATGAGGTAATTGAATTACCTAATGTCCAAAAAAAGAGGACTGGAATAAACATTGGTGGAGTGGAAAAAAAAAAAAAGGAAGGAAAATGTTAAGGGTCCCATAGATTTTTTTATTTCCAAAGGTAAAGGAAAAGTTGTCTAGACAAGCATAAATGATGCTTGTGACAAAGAACTTCGGGGAAGAACAATTCAAACGATTGTTGCGTTCTTTTACCAAGCTGGGATGGCATTCAATGTGGCAAAGTTGGATAGTTTTAAGGAAATGGTAGCAGCTACTGGGAATTATAGACCACATTTGAAGCCTCCTAGTTATCATGAGTTGAGAGTCTCACTCCTTAAATATGAGATAGATAACATAGACAAATGGGTTGCAGAACAAAAGATGGAATGGTCAAAGTATGGGTGTTTAATTATGTCAGACGGTTGGACAGATCGTAAGCAAAGAACATTGATAAATTTTTTGGTCAATAGTTCTAAAGGGACTGTTTTTATGGAATCAGTTGATGCATCTTCGTATACGAAGACTAGTGAGAAATTATTTGAGTTACTAGATAAAATTGTTCAACAAATTGGAGAAGCTAATGCTGTTCAAATTATCACTGACAATGGAAGCAACTTCAAGTAAGCTTGTAAGTTTTGTATTTTCAATTTGTTTAATTTTTTTTATACTTACATTAAAATTGTTCATTTTATATCTGATTGTTTTAGGCCAATTGTTGATGCAAAAGAGGAAACATTTGTTTTGGACCCCTTGTGCTGCTAATTGCATAGATTTAATGCTTGTAGACGTTGGGAAGATTAGTAAAGTCAAAACAACAATACAAAAAGGTATTTTCTTTGTTGGTTATATATATAATCACAGTGGTGTGTTGAATATTATGCGAGAGTTCAAAAGCAACAAAGAATTGACAAGAGCTGTAGTTACACGTTTTGCTGCCACGTATTTAACTTTGCAAAGTTTGCAAAAGCAAAAGTCTCCTTTGAGAAACATGTTTGCAAGTGAAAAGTGGACAAGTAGTAAATGGTCAAAAGATCCTAAAGGTAAACGGGCATGTGAAATTAATTTCACACCAACCTTCTGGAACAATGTACTTTTCACTCTTAAAGTTATGGGTCCTTTAGTTCGAGTGCTTCGTCTAGTTGATAATGAGAAGAAACTTCAATGGGTTATGTATATGAAGCAATGGAGAGAGCTAAGTTAGCGATTGGGGTGGCTTTAGGCAAAGATAGCACTCATTACCTAATGGTTTCCACCATTATTGACAAAAGATGGAATTGTCAACTCCATCATCCGTTGCATGCAGGTGGTTACTACTTGAACCCGGAGTTCTATTGTTATAACGTTGATATTGAAAGTGATAAGAGGTATATGAAGGATTGATTGAATGCATTAAAAGGTTGGTTCCAGATAAGTCAAAACAAGATTTGATAATGACTAAGATGGTCATATGGGTGAACCAAGAGGGGTTTTTTTGTTTAGAAATTGCAAAGAGAGCACATGGTAAAATAGCCCCTGGTAAGTTATGTAAATTTAATTTAATTTTAATCTTATTTTTAATATTTTAATTAATTTTATGTTTTTTATCAGCTGAATGGTGGAAACTATATGGGAAAAGAACCCCAAATTTGCAACAGTTTGCTATTAAAGTGTTAAGCTTGACATGTAGTGCATCCGAATGTGAAAGAAATTGGAGCACGTAAGTTAAAGAATTTTCATAGTTTTTAATTTCTTAATTATGTATTTTTTTTATAACTATTCAATTGAAAAATAACAGATCAATTCCAAGAAAAGAAACAGGTTAGAGCACAAAAAGTTGCAAGATCTTGCGTATGTAAAATACAAGACCCTCAAAAATCGACGTGATAAAAATGTTGTCTATGATCCAATATCATTGGATGACATAGATGATTGCAACGAGTGGTTGATTGGGAAAATGGAAGAAGATTTGGTGTTTGAGGGTGAGGACCTGACATGGGATGCTGTGGGTAGTGCAAGTGGGGCTGGAGAAGCTAGAAGAACACGATCTTCAATTTCACAACCTTCATCTTCAAAGACTTTAGTTGATGAATCTAAAGAAGATGATGATTATGAATATGAACCAAATGATCCAATAGAAGTGGATGAAAAATCCGATGATGGTTTTGATGATTAGATAGGATCTTTGATACTTTTTGGTTTTAAACTATTTGGTTTAATGTCTTTTGTTTTACATACTTTGAAATTTTTGGTATTGATTTTGAATGTTTGGTTTTCAATTTGAATGTTTGGTTTTAAAGTAAAGTATAAGTTTGTAATTATATTTTATTTTTTCATTATGTTTGCGCTTTTTTTTCTCAGGCTAGCGTTTTTTTGCGCCTAGCGCCTTAAGTGCGCGTAACGCCTTTGACAACTATGCCAGAATCTATGTCTCTCAATTGTTTAACATACCAACCTTTTTAGCAGGTAACTTGGTTTTAAATTGCGCGCATGTTGCGATGATGCGACTGAAACCTCGCAACGCAACTCTTGATGCGGAGGGGTTCCATGATGCGGTGGGTCACGCAATTTGCGGCGGTCAACGATTGCGGTAATGATGCAACGTTTTAGGGTTTAGCAAAAATGGGCGGCAATTGAGAATCTAGGGGGCGTCTGCTCACATGCAACTCGGAAAATTGAACGTCACCTTGGAAACCAACGAATTTCTTACCATGAATCTCCAATTTCTCTTCCAAATTCTTCCATTCTTCTGTGTTGATTTTCTTCAATTAAGCTTCTGGCCTCTGATTTCCGTCATCGTATTTGGACCAGCCGACCAGGTATGATCAAATTCATTCCATTCGTCTACTGATTTCTTCAATTAGGCTTAATATTTCTTCAATTAAGCTTAAGATTTCTTCAATTAGGCAAGTTTGATTCAATCAGCCACTTATTCGAGCGCCAAGTGCCAAGACGCCATATCTTGCCTAGAAATAGTTCCAATTTAAACTTCCTGGTCCAGGTATGTTTTTATTTCTTCAATTAAGCTTAAGATTTATTCAATTAAGCTTATGATTTCTTCAATTAGGCAACTCATAGTTTCTCTGTTGCGCCAAAATTGTTTCTCTGAATTGTTTCTCTGAACATGTTTCTGAAAATTATTTGTAGTAAGCTTTATCCTGATTCCCTGAACATGTTTCTTTGAATTTTTTGTTGTAAGCTTTATGATGTTTGATATTAGTTTAATTTTTAGTTGATTTAATTATTTTGTCTAATTGTCTCATAGTTCACAGTTAATTTGATATTAGTTGATTTGATTATGATGTTTGATATTAGATTAATTTTTATTTTGATTTTGATTTGGCTATAACAGCTTTGATTTATAGTTCATACTATATACTACCAACTTACCAAGTTTAATACTCATTACTTCCTACTTTTTATTTTGATTTTGTTTTATATTTTTAGTTGATTTGGTTATTTTGCCTCATAAGTTATAGGTTGATACTTGTAGTTCCTAGTTCCTAGTTCCTACAATCCTACTTCCTACTGGTTCAAAATGCCTACAGTTCCTAGTGCTAACAGCCTTGATTTTGTTAAAATAACTAGCAGCCCAACAGTGTAACAGCCTTGATTTACAATGGCTACACCTTCTGGTTCAAAAGCTTCAATATCGTCCGGTGACCCCGCTAGAAAATATGGAACCCAAGATCCTAAAGTTCGTAATAACATCACATGTAATTTTTGTGGAAAAGTTTGCAAAGCAGGGATTTCTAGACTGAAGCAACATTTAGTTGGAGGATTCAAGGATGTATCCGATTGCCCGAAGTGTCTGTCCCATGTACGTGAGGAGATGAAAGCATACATGAAGGTGAAAGAGATGTCGAAGGTGGAAAATATTTTAAAGTCAACAATTCAACTTGATGACTATGATCTTGATGACGACAAAGATTGTGATGAAGTTGACATTTCTAATGTTGCTCAATGAAAAAAAGCAAGGGTAAAGGGTCCCATGGACATGTTCTTCTCACAAGTAAGGAAGGAGGCAAGTGGAAGTGGAAGAAAGCAAACCATAAATGAAGTGTGCAATAAGGAGCTTTGAGACAAAGCGTGTATAGACGTGGCGAGATGGTTTTATGATGCAGGAATACCATTTAATGCAGCCACATATGATAGTTTCGAAGTTATTTTTGAATCTATTGGACAATTCAATCCTGGTATGAAGCCACCGAGCATGTACGAGTTGAGTGTGCCTTTGCTTAATAAGGAAATCAAAGATGTAGATAACCTAATTGAAGAACACAAGAAAGAGTGGGCAAGCAAAGGATGCTCAATCCTATCTGAGGATGGAGAGACTCGGTGGTCCAAAAGGATATACTTAATTATATGGTCAACTCACCCTAGGGATCCGTGTTTATGAAATCTCTTGATGTTTCCGACGTGTCTAAAGATGCAGCTTTATTAAGTAGGGTTCTTGATGCAATGGTGGAGGAGGTGGGAGAGGAGAATGTGGTTCAAATTGTAACTGATAATGCTTCGGCATACAAACTAGCAGGTCAAATGCTAGAAAGAAAGAGGAAGCATCTTTATTGGACTCCATGCACGTCACATTGCATAGATCTTATGTTAGAGGATATCGGGAAAAAAATTCCAAGAGTAAAGAGATTGTTTAAAGGATGCAATGTTTGCAAATGGATATATATACAACTATGTTGGTCTTGTAAACTTGAAGAGGAAGTTTACACATCAAAGGAACTTACATAGACCCGCAATTACTAGATTTGCAACATCCTTTATCATTGTACTTCAATTTCATAAAAAAAATTAATTTGAGAAAAATGATTATTTCTCAAGAATGGAGAGATTCCAAGTGGTCAAAGGATGCAAAAGGTAAGAAAGTTGAAAGTATATTCTTACAAGATACATTTTGGCGCAATATCTTGTATACTCTCAAGTTAACGGGACCACTTGTTAGTGTCCTAAGACTAGTTGATGATGAAAGAAAACCGCCAATGGATCTATGCAGCAATGGAAAGTGCAAAAATACCATTAAAAAGACTTTTAATAATAAGGAAGAGTTGTATGATAAAACTTTAGAGATCATAGATAAGAGATGGGATTGCCAGCTTCACCAACCATTACATGCTACGTGACACTACTTAAACATGTCTATCTTCTACGATGATCCAAATGCTATAATAAAGAGTGAAGAAGTTATGGATGGTTTGTATCAATGCATTGAAAGATTGTGTCATGGAAGAGAAGAAGAATAGCAAAAGATAACCTTGAAACTTACTAAATATCAAAACGCCGAAGGTATTTTTGGTAGAAATTTGGCTATCAAGCAAAGGAAGAACAAAGCTCCTAGTAATTTCAAATACTTTTTGCTATATAATATTTATGTATTAATTATATACTTACTTTTTAAATTATCTAATTCTTAGCAGAGTAATGGGCATTGTTTGGATCTGCAACTCCTAATTTGCAACAATTTGCTATACGAGTACTTAGTCTAACTTGTAGTGCTACAAGTTGTGAAAGAAAATGAAGCGTTTTCCAACACCTTCACACAAAGAAAAGAAATCTATTTGCACAAGAAAAGTTGAATAATATGGTGTATGTGAAATACAATTGTGCTTTGCATCGTCGACATAGAAAAGAGGGAACCACTGATCCGATCGAGTTGGAAGACAAAGTAATGAGTGGTTAATGGGTAAAATGGAAGACGATGAACAAAACGATGATGATGATGACCTAGTTTTTATTGGAAATGATTTGACATTTAATGTCGTGTGTAAAGCTTCAGGAGCCGATGAGCCGATACGTTTAACTACAGCATCAAATGCTAGAGCAACAATGGATGGTTCTGGGCCATCAAGAATTGATAAAGGAAAACAACATGCTCTTTGTGATGAGGATGATGAGATTGAAGAAGATATTGGAGTGTTGGATGGGGAAGGAGATGGACCCATACTTGGAGATAATGATACGATAAATTTAGATTTATATTAGAGGAAATTTGTAAGCTTTATAATTTTGAGTAATGTTAACAAATATTTTAAAATTTTGCTTGAATTTTAACTTATTGTTACCTTAGAATGTTCAAATATTTACCTTTTTTGCAATGTGTTGAAAATTTCATATTTTTTTGATGATTAGCGCATGTCTTAAGTGATGCGTTCGCATCGCGCAACGGATTTTTGAGACATTCGCATCGGATCGCATCGCGCAATTTAAAACCAAGCCAGGTAAACTTTTAATAATTAGTGATCTCTTTGGTTGTTTTTACATATAAGCCTGATAAAAAGCCTAATTTTGACACCGAAGCACAAGAGCTATCGCCTAAAACCAAGAATTTGCACATCAGGATTTTTTTTCACAGTTTCATCAAAATGATTTATAATCTATACTAAAGACTACTTCTACAAGGTGTTCTAGGATTTAAATCTACATTAGGTAAGATTAGAAAGAAGCAAATGAGCTTTAGAAAGTGCAAAACATCCCAAACACTTCACAATAAAATGCCTTTAGGCCTAAGCTATACAATGACCGGTTTCTGACTACAAACTGGTAGTTTGATAGTTTTAGCATTGAAAAGTAACTATTTTTGAAACATATGAAAATAGCCAGAAACCGGCCTAAATTAACCTAAATCAGCCTAAACAATGTCTAAATTCCCTAAAAAAATTCTGCTTATACTACATTGTATATTTGTATGCCTTGCTTAAAAAGGCCCTTGCTTTTAAAACATCTCATTCTTTGCACTTTGAGTAGGTCTGACGTCTAGTTTAATCATCACAATTCCCGCTTATAGTTTCAAGTTCATTTCCGTTTCATCTTTAGACATCAACCATTTGATGACCTCAATATCAAGAAGGGGGGGTCGAACAGATAGTAAACATTACTATAAATCCTACAAACACTTGCCACAAATCAATCAACATCCGTATATAAAAAAACCCTAAATCCACAAATTCTGCCACTATTTTACCTTGATCTGAACAAATTTACCTTAGGGTTAGTGATGTGAGCGTTCTTGCGGATCTCGGAAGCGATGGTGGATCGAAGCTGAGATGGGTTAACAACATCGTACAGATTATAAATATCCATGATTGCAGGAATAGATCTGCAAGCTGCACGGAAGAAATCAAAAGTTCGATGTCTTGCTTCTGCCAAAGTGGCCGAGTTCGGGGGGACCTTCACCCTTGCTAACGACATTTTCTCTTTCTGTTCGTCAATCCGGCGAAAGAAATCGGTGGCTGAGTATATGGTGTGGATAGGCCGCTTTTCTTCCGAATCGATATTTATTTATATATTCATACCTGGTTAAAATCGTGTGTTACACGGGTTGACTTAAAATCAATGTTTTCACAAGCAGACCGGACATTAAACGGGACGCCTTACTTGTCACTGGTCGGTTCGGTTGGACCGGTTGAACCAGGTTCAAGAACCGGGTGAATTTTAATTTTGTATTTAAAACATATCTTAAGAATAATAATATAATAAAGTTAAAAATTAAAGAAAAATATGCAAAAAAATTGTATTTTCCCAAGAATTTCTTCACCCAAGAAAATCTTAAAGCTTTGTTTTTATCCAAGAAAGTTACAGCTTTTTTCGTTTCATCTTCTCCACATCTTCTTCTTTTGAACAGACCTCTACTCCATATCTAGCACCACCATTCTACTATTCTTGTACCACCCTTAAAGTTGCAGGTTGTTTTACCGTCGCCATTGAAGTACCCCACTTCCGATCAAGACTCGTCACTTTGCCGTCGCCATTGAAGTACCACCATTTTACCGTCGCCATTAAAGTTGCAAGTTGCATCTGATTTTAAGTCCAAGTCAGTCAACACCATTTTCTTCTTCTTCAAAATTCGACGTACTTTCAAGCTTTCTTCTCCTCCTCCGGTTCATCCACGGCTAGCGGCCATGAGGTTCAACCGGAAACCGCCTCGACCGGCCGGTCAAAACCAAAGCGGCTAGAACGAGGTTGATCGGACCGCCGGTGACAACGGTTCCCGGTTCAACCGGTCCGGCCGGCCGGTCCGGTCCGGTCACGAAAACATTGCTTAAAATTTATATTAATCCATATGACTTGTTTTTTTTAATTATTTACTTTTTATTATTTCAATATAGTTTATTTTTTTCATTTAAATCATCTAATCATATTAAATGTTAAAAAAATTTTAAAATCATTCAAAAAAAACAAATAGTATGATTAATGTTTTTTTAAATACTTTAAGAAATATTATTTGAATTTATTTAAAAAATTAAATAGAAACTATTAAATAAAAAATATAGGTTTATTTAAAAGCTTCATAATTAATTTTATTTTAAATTCATATGACTAATAATATATTAATTATTATTTCTATTTTTCTAACTAAATAATAAATATAAATAATTAAAGAGGAGAGAGAAGCAGGAAAACCAAAATTTAGATGGCATAATTATGACAAGTGTCCAAAATTATTTTGATTTATTAGTATTAATAGATAATAGATAATAGATTTATCCACTGTGATTTCATTGTTTTGCGATTTTACCGTTACTAGACCATTAATCTAGGGTTAAGCTTTTTAACCTAAAAAGCTTAGCAAGGATCTTGAGCTTCATATTCTTTAAACGTTCGTAACTTTTACATACGAAATTATTTTTTGAAAATATATATATATATATATCATAAAAACGAGTATTTTTATATCTTTAATATTAGTATAGTTTTACACACATGCAATACCATCAATGGCACATGCACGCAATTTTGATTGTGATTTTGTGTTTGAAGTTTTGATTCACTGATTTGAGTCATTGGAACGATTTATTTGGTGTATTAATGTCATTTTGTGACTATTTGTGAGTATTACTAAAAATAGTAAATTTTAATGTGCAAAACAATAATAGATGATGTCCTAGGCAAATAAAATGGTGTTAAATGATGATTTGTGGGTATTGATAAAGATATGGATGGATTTGTTTGATTAAATTGATAAAATACATGATTTAGATCATAATTTTCTATTTAAGGAAACTTTAGTATAGTAATAGTGACATGCATGTTGATTTTAATGATGTTAAAGTGTTATGATGGTAAAATTTGTCTATTGAATGTTTGTATAGTTCGATTGTGATGAAAATGAGTTTTGAAGAGAACTTTCCACTTATAGCAACTTTATTTGGGTTTTTTTTGTAAAATAATGTTCATAAACATAATCGAAGGATGAAATATGAGAATATAATAATGAATTGAAGGTTGTTACACTATTTTTGGTGTTAAAACATGGTAAATGTAGCAACTTGCTATTAATAGAAACTTTGAATTGGGGATTTACCAAATGGTGGGAATTGAACATGACAAGTGTTAAAAATATGCTTATAAATACGTTGTTATGAAAATGTAAAGATGCTTGCTTGGTCACTAATGATAAAACATGATAAAAATAGAAACTTTCTATATTTAGTAACTTTATTTACTTAAAATAGGATTATGTGCTTATTTGACAACATGTGACAACGTGCTACGTGATAACATGATCATATAGGGACAACAAGCATGCTAGAATGATAAAATATGATTTTTATAAGAACTTACTAAAAATAGAAACTTGCCTAAAATAGAAAATGCTAAAAGTGGAAGCTTACTATAAATAGTAAGTTGTCCATTAAACGTGGCTTATTTGTTTACATGTAATACGTGATAAAGGTCGAACATTAAACAAACAACAACATAACGAGTCACCAATGGGTCGTCGAGTCAACAAGGTCAAAACTTGGTCAAACTCGAACAAACACAGTCAAACTCGGACAAACACAGTCAAACATGAGCAAACATAACAACTTAAGATTTGTTGAGCACGAACACGACCACGTACACAAACACGACTTATATATCCTATGTGATATGGGTAACCAGTAACGATCAAGCAAGTTAGCTTTCGCACACGCATAACTTAGGTGAGTTTACGGCCCCCTTCTCTCTTAAACTGTTTTAAGTTTTAAACATGGGGAGAATACATGTTGTTACTCAAAATATTTGTACGAACACTTTTGTATGTATGCTGGTTTATTGGGAACAAACTCATAAGTGTTGTGTATTGTATAAAGTCCTCGCACAGTCATACCGTTAATGTGTATACAACGAGGTGAGTTTAGATAGTACTATTAGGTGTATTGTCATGACGCGTGTAATTTCGACCCATTGCGTCATTGTTATACGATAGACATGGCGGAGGCAGAGACAAGTAGTCTAGTTCGGTAGTGACGAAACTGACACTTGGAGCTTTGGGCTTGGCAAACATTAATTAACAGCATGACACACGGCAACCTTGTTTTTGATTACTTATTGATTATCAAAACCTGTAAACTCACCAACTTTATGTTAACACGTTTTTTTAACATGTATTCTCAAGTAATTAGCTTACACATGGATAGAACCACATCTAAGGAATCAAACATCGAGTCCTGCATGCATATTAAAAATTTTGAACAGTCTATGTTGTCGTATTATGCAAACAATTTATTTTATAAACAAGCTTCCGCTACATTACTTTAATTCCGCTGTGTAATCTTTTACAAACTATTGGGTATGTTATGACATATCTACGTATTTTACAACTACATATAGAGTCATTCTATATGACCAGATCTACTGATCCTACCACGTTACAAGCGGCGGTCTGACACCGCTAGTGGTAATTTGGGGGTGTGACACATTGTGTCTTTTGTACAGATCATTGTGTCTTTTGTGTTTCTGCTCAATATTATGTTTTCCAAAACAATTAAGACACAATGATGTTGCAGAATACATAATGTTAAGCATGGATGACAAAAACAACAAGTGTAAATAACATATTGATATTTTAAAAAAGACACAAGACACAATTATAGTAAAAACACACAAAAAGATAACCATACACAAACGATTAAAAAGACACAATGAGCTGAAATTTTTTATTTTTTGTAGCAACATTATACTCATTTTAAAGATAAAAAATGTTCTTTTTTATGATATATTTTTTTGAAAAAAAATAATATCGTATGTAAAAGCTATGAACGTTAAAAAAATGTGGGAAGAAAGTGGTTATGAATAAATTACTCTCTAACAACTTTTCCCTTTGAAATTTTAATTTTTCCTCTTAAATTTGATCACATGATCTAATGGTAAATAATCCTTCTTAGACTTTTTAGGATAAAGAGGCTATTTAGTTGAACCTAATCTTAGTCTCTTATTATATGAAATATATAACTTACTTATTAAATAGTTTTTTTTTGAACGATTTGCTACGACAACACCTGAAACGAGATTTCAACAGTCTCTTTTGATTTGACATTATAAGACGCACGCCTGAGCCCAGTGACGGAGCTTGACCAAAACTCTAGGGGAGGCGAAATAATTATTCTTTTAGGGGGGGCGAAATAAAGATTTTTAAAAAAATTTACACTGCGTATCAGAAAATATACACTACTACACGAAAAAACAGGGGGGCGGTTGCCCCCCCTCCCCTGGTCTTCACTAAGCTACGTCCCTGCCTGAGCCTACCCTAATTATATAGTTAATAATAAAAATTTTGAAATGATGTTTTCATATAAAACAAATAAAACTTTAATAAAACAATAATTGACGTATTAGTAAATATTTTAACTTTTTTAACAAGAGTCGATTGATTTACTAGACCTCTTATAAAGAAGTACTACTAGACTAAAAGCTCTTTAGCAAGTGAATATTATAACTAATAACACAATAATAAAAAACTTTAATAAATGTATAATTCGTGTCTAACGTTAATGATTTGTACCAGTTGAGATTTTTAAAGTAACTAAAGTTAAGAAAATTAGTGAGCTTTCTATTAAAAACTACCTTTTATAAATTAAAAGGAAAGTTATCATTTATTTATTAATTATTATTATCATTATCTTAAAAACCAAGAGCTTGTAACATAATGATTACCCATCTACTTCCATATGAGAGGTATTATACGAATACAAGTCAAGACATACTTGATGAGGCATGATTCGATAGTTTGCTCAATTGCGAGCGTACACCCTAGAATGTCATCAAAGAGCGGTTGAAATCTCGTTTTTTGTGTCGTTCCAAGCCATTAAAAAATCAAATAATTCAGCATTTTATATAGGCCAAATAGGGTTATACGACCCATATAAAAACAAAATCAACCTAACATGCCACACGAGAACTTTTGTCTAATTGACATACTTTATATGAGCTATAAGACCCTATACAACCTGTAGACATTATCGCGACATGGTATGAGGAGGTGCACAAACCAGTTGCAGTCTTGGTCAAGTCAGAAACTAGTTCTAGTTAGTTCGATTTTTACTGGTTTTTGTTACCTTTTAGTCAGATCTGGTTCAGATTTTGACCGGGTAATAATGGAACCGATTTCAATTACAATTTAACTAAGAAACCAAGACCACTTATACCCGTTGTTTCAATTAGATGCCAATTTGGGTTATCAGTTTCGGTTCTAGAACCCGTTTTTTGCCCACCTCTAAGGGGGTCATTAAAGGTGTATGAATACTAGGGGTTTTTTTAAAAGTTTGGTTCCAATTCCAAACCTATTTCAACAAGAGGTTCTCCACCAGTTCCAAAACCACCAATGTCAACCAATTCAAATATCAAGTCGGTTCTAGATTTTCTTTAGGTACTGAACTACTGAACCGATTTTTTTGTGCACCACTAGGTTTGAGGGTTCAAGTTGAGAACAGATTTTGGGTTAAGACATTAATACAACGGTTGCATCTAAGATTTTTATGCTCATTTAATTTTTAAAAGTTTACACTCTAGAGTAAATAGCAAACACAACACCAAATTGTCACCTACAATGACTACAAAAGTTGAAGAACCAATAAAGGGATGTTAGCATCCCGTCCCTAGGGTCAAATCGACAACGTTTTGGTATACCAATTACCAGAAGCAAACAGCTCAAACCAAGAACCAAACGCAAAGTAGCCAAAGACGATACCAGGCTCATAATGCACAGCCTGTAATCATGTCACATGTTTGTCTTTTCAAGTCATGGATCCGGATTATTTAAACCCGGCAGATAATGTTTAATCTCTTCCCATTCATAAAGATGCCAAAGCACGTGTGTTCATGATCACATCTCCCCGCATTCGGCAATAATGCAGGGTAATTTGGGACGGTTGTTAGGTCCAGTGGCCACGTTCTCGATCTTCCTTATCACCAGAAGACCGTCACCAAGAACTCTCTGCATCAATAATACCAGCAACATTTGCAAATCAAAATTTCAGAATATTCAACTTTTTTAAGAATATTATTTTTTTTAATATTATACAAAATAGGAGGAAAAAGTACATACCCCAAATACCACGTGCTTATTGTCAAGCCAATCACACTTGGCACACGTGATAAAAAACTGTGACACAGAACAAAACGACATTGTTTATTGGCATCAAAAAAATCCCCTCAATCTCAAAGTTACTGTCTGCCTAATTTTTTTAGTTAGTCCCAAAATAACTGTACAATTCAAAGACTCGATAGGTATAAATCATGGTGTTTCCAATTCTACCCATGATGACTAATAGAATTAGGTTTTCCTCTCCTCCATTATCGTAAACACATATATAGATAAACGATTTACAACCTAATACCTACACTATATGACAAAAATACAATAATAACATAATAATTCTAGTCTAATATACCCCCTTAGTCTAAGGAGGAGGATCATGAATGCTTAGACTGGAGCGGAAGTCCAGGAATAAAACTCGTGGTAAGCCCTTTGTGAAGATATCAGCCAACTGGTAATGAGAGGGGACATGGAGAAACCAGATCTGTCCCCGTTGTACTTTCTCATGTACGAAATGAAGGTCAATCTCGATATGTTTAGCGCGTTGATGTAGGATCGAATTTCTGGACATATACATACCACTAACATTATCACAATACACTAAGGATGTATGACGAGACAGAGAACCCAACTCGAGAAGCAGATTGTGAATCCAGCATAACTCAGCAACAACGTTGGTGACTCCCCGATATTCCTCCTAAGCACAAGAGTGGGATATATTGGTCTACCGTTTGGAAGACCAAGAGACAAGATTATCACCCAAATAAACACAGTGCAAGAGGTGTATCAACGAGTGTCCGGCCGCTCTGCCCAAACATCAGTGTAAAAAAACCAAGGTAGCAAGAGAACTACAACTCATGAACAAGCCCATTTGGCTGGTACCTTTGATGTAACACAAAATACACTTAAGAGCGTTAAAATGTCCGAGGAGCATGCATATGCATATAAATTTGTTGGTCAACATATGCAATATAAGGACGGGTGAAAGTCAAGTACTGCAGTGCTCCGATAGGCATAGACGAAGCTTTCTGATGAAACCTTTCTTTTCTGGCAGATTGTCAATCTCAGAAAGAAGATAGGCCGGCACACAACTACATTCAGGGATGAAAAAGAGGTTCTTTCATCAAGTGAAGAGTTACTAGTCGGGTCGCCCCCCACTTTTTTTCGCCAGTAGTGTTAATTTTTTGACCGTAAGGTAAATTTTATTTTTTGAATAATGGTTTCGCCCCCCTCGTTAATAAAATTAACACGAATTGGATTTAGATACACTTCAAAAAAAAATTATAAACGAATTACATTTTAAAAAATACTAATTCTTACATTTAATATCAAATCTCCAAAGTTTTTACACTCAATTTCAATGCCTCATTTTCCCCACCATTTCTTACCAATTAGAATTTTTACCTTATTTCCCTCCATTCCCAACCCTAACTCCCCATTCCCCTCCATCCCTTTACCATCCTGACCGGTTCGACTTTGCCCAAGTAAAAGTATTTGAATCATTAAAAGACAATCTTTTACTATTAGATAATTGACAAGAATTGCAAACATGAGAGTCATTGCTCTTATTACAAGAAAAATTGAATTTACGACTTAGAAGATCTAAAACTTGAGCCCCGGGGTGACCCAAACGATCATGCCAAGGTAGAGCAGAAGAAGCAAGAAAAGCAGCTTGTGTTGGTAACTGCGGCTGAGTGAAAGGGTAGAGATTGCCTGTACTGTTGTGGCGGGAGAGAAGCTTCTTAGTTTTGAGATCCTTCAAAGAAAAACCAAAAGGGTCAAACTCAACAGAAACTTGATTATCACGAGTAAAACGTCTAACAGAAATAAGGTTGCGAATGACATGTGGGCTGTAAAGAACATTGGGAAGGATATAGGTGCGGTTGGGTAAAGGATGGAAACCTGTACCTGATCCATGAATGGGTAAATGGGTGCCATTGCCCACCAATAATTTACTGCAAACAGGATAAGAATGAGGGAGAAGTAGCTTACCTGGATCACGAGTGACATGAGATTCGGCCCTGGTGTCCAGCAGATCAGAGTTCCAAGAAGAGGAAGATGGGTGATTCATTTGCATGTTGTTGAAGGCTGCACTGAGGTCGGAGGGGCTGAGAGCATTGTAGACTCCCTGCGGTGTTGGGCTGTACCCATGTGGCTGCTGTGGTGGATACCCAGAGAATTGGGCTTGAGGAGGTGTGGGGGGCTGTTGGGCCGGTAGATAGGATGGTTGACTTGGGTAGGGACAGGGTGGTGGTGTCCACCAGGCCCAGTTGGGATAGGTGGACTGTTGGTTGTGGTTCCATGGTGTAGATTGGTGTTGGGAAGTCCATGTAGGGCGATTGGTGCCGCGACCTCGGCCACCACGATGGTTCCAAGAACCGCGGCCTTGGCCACGACCTCATGAGGAAGGGGAGTAGTGGTCCGAAGGCTGTGGGTTATGTGGTGAGGGGTTAGGCTGTGAAGGTTGAGAGGGTGGGGCATTTAGGGCAGCCAAGACAGTGGAACCTTTTTGTGCTTCCATCCTTAACACCTCATCATTGAGCATGGTTACGGCTTGGTCCCAATCAACTTCATGTTAGTTTATTAACGCAGCCGTGGTATTGTATTCAATGGGAAGGCCTCGAACTAACTGAAGTACCAAACGAGATTCTGAAACAGGAACATCAACATCAGCGAGTTGATTGGATAATTCGGTCAGGCGTTGGCAGTAGTCTTCAACTGAAGAACAGGCTGATAGAGACAAAGTGCAGAACTTTGTTTCAAGAGTGGCCGCACGAGCCTTCTTGTTGCTGAGAAAGATCTTTTCCAGTTTGGTCCATGCCTTGTGTGCCGTGTTGTTTTTATCCAGAATCCGTTTGAGGTCATCCGATATCGTGTTGTATATCCATTGAAGGACCAAGGCGTCTATCTCGTGCCAGGCTGCGTGGTCAGTAGTTGAGGGATCCGGAGCAGCTGGGTCATCAATGTGATTCGATACCTTGTATGCGACCGCATGAAGGCGAAAAAGCGTGACCCAGGTCGAGTATGTTACGGTCGTACCGTCTAGGGTTCGAATTTTGGCATTGATGTTTGACACCGAGTATGCCGGATGCAGGTATTGGGTCGCAGGAGGCTTTTCAATGCTTTCTTTAGTCATTCTTCTTCTTCGTCGGACGTGTTCGGAGAAAAATTAGTCGAAGAGCGGAAGGGAGGATGGTGATCAGATCTGCTCTGATACCATAAAAGAATGTTATGGTGTAAATTCTCTGTGTCTTGTATTGAATAAACCAAGGCCTTTAAATAGGCAATATACAATCCTCCAAATATGGAGAAGATAAACATGACTAAAATACACCAAACTAAATATATCTAAATCTATCACAATAAATACAATATCTAAATTATTTATATGTATATTGCTAAGACCTTCGTCCCTCCGTCACACCCTTGAAGCCTTGACCCTTCGTCCCTGTGTTGATCCTTCGTGGCTTCGTCCTTGCGCTTGGCGCTTAGTTTCCAAGTCACCACTCACCGCTCACGACCGTCCCTGCCTCCCTCCGACCTGCTCAATGCTCATGGCTACGTCTCAGCGATTCACCAAGTCACCACTGTCCACCGATCCTTCTAAGTTCTAAGGTAGTAAGGTATTTTTTTTATAGAATTTTTATGTTAGTTGCTATTGTTTGGTGTTGAATTTGTATTCATTTTAGTCAATTTATTGTAGATTATTTAGTCTATTTGGTGCAAAATTATATATTAATTTAGTGATTTTGGTTATTTTGGTTGTTTAGACATTTAGGTTTTCAGATTTAATCAATATATCATCGTCGTCGAGCAATTCAAAACTCTCAAAGGGTCATTGAGCGGAGTTGTAATTCTTCGTATGATAGAGATCTTAGTTATATTAATATGTTAGTATTAATTAGTAGTTATGGTAGGTTCTAGATATGGGTAATTTGGTAATATTTGATATAGTGTTTGGTTGGGTATTATAAATAGGTGTTAAGAGTGTGAGTGTGAGGTGTGAAGAAAATTATTAAGGATTGTATTTGGCTCCTGTTTAGGCTTGGAGAAGGGTGTAACCCTGGGTCATCTTCTGATGATTTAATCGATTGTTCATTTCTAATTCAGTTTCATCAGTGTTCTTGTTTTTCAATTATAATCCTTATTTCTATTGTGTGATTGATTTGGATCTTCATCAATGGTCCGACCTGCCCAAGACCTGCCGTCGATTTGCCTTCTCCGCCTTCAATTTCATCTATGCTGACCGATTCAATTCCCGATTCAATCGCCGGATACTTGCCGTTCTACGCCTTCATTCGATTATACTCTCCTCCTTACTGGATCTAATCGCCGCCTGTTCCTCCATGTCTGATTTTAGTTGATTTCAATTCCGCTCTTAATTTCAGCAACGTGATTTCAATTTGCTTTCGATTTCAACTTTCGTTTATGATTTAATTCAATTTGGATCATATCAATTCACGTTCATTATTTGCCGATTCTCAATTCTAGACCATTTCCGACTACAATGGTAAACCTCAACTCTCGATTAGATGTTCACGATCAACAAATCGCTCAACTCCAGCAAGCCGTTCATGAAATAAAGGTTTCACTGAAGCTGTTGAATGAAGAACGCTCGGAGTCCAGGGAATTTCGGAAGGTGGTCTTAGCTTGGATGAAGTCCCAAGAGGAGAAATCGGTCGATTCTTCAGGGCAGGAGCTCCAATCGGATTTGATTCACGATCCTCTAATCCCTGTAGTCGACGGTAAGCATGTAACGATTCATCCTCCTTCTGAGCAGTTCACTACGATTCAACAATCGGAGGGGATTTCCGATTTGATCAGTGATGTAAAGGTCGAGGACACAGGGCGCCCTAATTGTGTCGCCAGGAAGGCCGCTCCTTCTCATTTTTCTTATTCAAGTGGGCTTGGGCCTTTAACGGATGAGGGGCCTAAGGCGTTGGGTCAAGAGGACCCCAAACGTATTATTACACCCAAATTAATTAAGCCACGGTTTCCTATTGGCTCTTTAGATAGAATTCGTATCAAGTTGGGGAATGAGTATCTAGTTTATGTGACTGATTGGGATATGGCCCTTATGTCCACCCTTCAAATTGAGATTCTGTGTCCGTTTCCAGCCATTCGATCAGGCGTCTCATCTACTCCTGAGTTGGTTTTGCATCATGATCGCAGAGCTCGATATCTTTCACGTTTGGATTGGAAAAGACGTAGGAAGAAGGGAATTTGTTTGCGTTGGAGTAATCGATATGGATCAGCTAACAAATGTCCGGATGGCAAGAAGCAAGACAGGCCGAATGATTCAATCCCAAGTCTTGAGGACAAGACTTTTAAATAAGGGGGGAGTAATGATAGAGATTTTAGTTATATTAATATGTTAGTACGTTAGTACTAATTAGTAGTTATGGTAGGTTCTAGATATGGGTAATTTGGTAATATTTGATATAGTGTTTGGTTGGGTATTATAAATAGGTGTTAAGAGTGTGAGTGTGAGGTGTGAAGAAAATTATTAAGGATTGTATTTGGCTCCAGTTTAGGCTTGGAGAAGGGTGTAACCCTGGGTCATCTTCTGATGATTTAATCGATTGTTCATTTCTAATTCAGTTTCATCAGTGTTCTTGTTTTTCAATTATAATCCTTATTTCTATTGTGTGATTGATTTGGATCTTCATCAATGGTCCGACCTGCCCAAGACCTGCCGTCGATTTGCCTTCTCCGCCTTCAATTTCATCTATGCTGACCGATTCAATTCCCGATTCAATCGCCGAATACTTGCCGTTCTACGCCTTCATTCGATTATACTCTCCTCCTTACTGGATCTAATCGCCGCCTGTTCCTCCATGTCTGATTTTAGTTGATTTCAATTCCGCTCTTAATTTCAGCAACGTGATTTCAATTTGCTTTCGATTTCAACTTTCGTTTATGATTTAATTCAATTTGGATCATATCAATTCACGTTCATTTTTTGCCGATTCTCAATTCTAGACCATTTCCGACTACAATGGTAAACCTCAACTCTCGATTAGATGTTCACGATCACCAAATCGCTCAACTCCAGCAAGCCGTTCATGAAATTAAGGTTTCACTGAAGCTGTTGAATGAAGAACGCTCGGAGTCCAGGGAATTTCGGAAGGTGGTCTTAGCTTGGATGAAGTCCCAAGAGGAGAAATCGGTCGATTCTTCAGGGCAGGAGCTCCAATCGGATTTGATTCACGATCCTCTAATCCCTGTAGTCGACGGTAAGCATGTAACGATTCATCCTCCTTCTGAGCAGTTCACTACCATTCAACAATCGGAGGGGATTTCCGATTTGATCGGTGATGTAAAGGTCGAGGACACAGGGCGCCCTAATTGTGTCGCCAGGAAGGCCGCTCCTTCTCATTTTTCTTATTCAAGTGGGCTTGGGCCTTTAACGGATGAGGGGCCTAAGGCGTTGGGTCAAGAGGACCCCAAACGTATTATTACACCCAAATTAATTAAGCCACGGTTTCCTATTGGCTCTTTAGATAGAATTCGTATCAAGTTGGGGAATGAGTATCTAGTTTATGTGACTGATTGGGATATGGCCCTTATGTCCACCCTTCAAATTGAGATTCTGTGTCCGTTTCCAGCCATTCGATCAGGCGTCTCATCTACTCCTGAGTTGGTTTTGCATCATGATCGCAGAGCTCGATATCTTTCACGTTTGGATTGGAAAAGACGTAGGAAGAAGGGAATTTGTTTGCGTTAATGTAATCGATATGGATCAGCTAACAAATGTCCGGATGGCAAGAAGCAAGACAGGCCGAATGATTCAATCCCAAGTCTTGAGGACAAGACTTTTAAATAAGGGGGGAGTAATGATAGAGATTTTAGTTATATTAATATGTTAGTACTAATTAGTAGTTATGGTAGGTTCTAGATATGGGTAATTTGGTAATATTTGATATAGTGTTTGGTTGGGTATTATAAATAGGTGTTAAGAGTGTGAGTGTGAGGTGTGAAGAAAATTATTAAGGATTGTATTTGGCTCCTGCTTAGGCTTGGAGAAGGGTTATTTAATCGATCGTTCATTTCTAATTCAGTTTCATCAGTGTTCTTGTTTTTCAACTATAATCCTTATTTCTATTGTGTGATTGATTTGGATCTTCATCATCGTACTCCCTATTTTAGTTTTTTCGCGCATAATGATAATTATTAGATATTTTTATTTTTTATTGTTTGACCCGAATTGACCCGAAACAATGATCCGAACATTTAACCAAACTAACCGAGACATACCGGTCGATTGCAAAAAAAAAAAAAAAAATTTGATCACATTGAGTTTTCGGCCCCACTTTCATACTAGTCAAGCTCCGTCACTGCCGATAGTTGGTGGGATCGTGAAGCAAGTCACCATCATGGGCCCTTAATTTGCAGTGCTATCAACTGGAGTGCAGTGTTGTAAAAATCGCGATTCATCGCCGATTAATCGGTGATTAATCGGTAGTCGGAGGTATACCGAGTAAATTTCATCAAATCGGCCAATTAATCGCTAGGCGGTCAAAGTCGGTCAAAATCGGACCTAATCGGTCAAAATCGGCCTCTAGTCGGTCAAAATTGGACATCGGCGCAGCCTAAAATCAAAGATTCCGACGATTCAGACAATTCCGGCGACTTAGCTCGTCCTAATCGACCACATATCGGCCAAATTCCGGCGATTCCAGCAAGAATCCTTCGATCTAACCAACAAGAACGTAAATAGAATGACTCACCTGGGATTCCGGCTGAAATCCGACTGAAATTAGGTGAGACAGGATGTCGTGGATGTCGGAATCTGTTGAGATGGAGAAGAAGAAGCAGCGGCAACGACTTGGATACAGAGACGAAGAAGAAGAGCGTGCCCTATCTGCCGAATTGCCGAGAAGGAGAATGTGGGAAGAAAACGTATTGGGCATTTATGGGCTTAATTTTTAAAAGAAAGGGTATTGGGTTTATTTTTTATGGGCTTTTTATTCTTTATGGTTTTTTAAAAGGAAAAAAATTGAAAGAGGTGTGTATAAATCATGAATTAATTGGTTAAAATTTTTAGGTATTTGAAAAATTATATATAAAAAATGTATATATGCATATAATTTTGAAAATTACGTATAAAATCCCAATCCGATTAATCCCGATTAATCCCTAGTCCCTACTCCGCCGACCGACTAGCGACTAGCGATTTTTACAACACTGCTGGAGTGTGATCCGGCTTGCAATCATGCATTTTTTCCCGAGAAAAGATATCCAAAGCGTATTTTTCCTAAGATAGGAATAACCCACTTGCGTTACGAATAATTGAGATGCCGAAAAGTAATTCAAAGGCCCGAGATCTTTCATTGCGAATTCGGATGAAAGTTTGTTGAGAAGATGTTTCTTGAGAACCGGAGAGGAAAAGGTCAGAATGATATTATCCACATAGAGCAACAAATATGTTGTGTTCTGATCATGTATGTATATAAACAAGGAATAATTGCAAGCACTCTGTGTAAAACCCAAGGTGAGTACATAATCAATGAAGCGTTGGTACCAGACTACCAGGCACGAGGTGTCTGTTTCAACCCATAGAGCGAATTTTTCAGCCGACAAACATGATGTGGTAATGAAGAGTCCCAAAAACCAAAAGGTTGATGCATGTACACTGTTTTGAATAGATGTACCGTGCCAGGCGCCGGAGCGTGGAGGTGGCGCTTTTGATTTTCTTTTTTTGTTTTTTTTTGTTTTTTTATACGGTCTCTTTTGTTTTAAGGGTTTTCTTAACCCTAAATTACTAACCTCAGCCCTGCACGATACACGATCTCAGCCCTTCACGACCAGAGACTCACGACCAGACGCACAAACAACTCAGCCGACCACCTCCGCCTCCCGCCGACGTCAGCCGGCCATCTTGCAGACGCACGACCAGACATGACCAGACGCACGATTCCCTCAATTAACAACCAAATTCAGCTTCTAATCGGTATGTTATTATGTTAAATGTTTATATTTTTTGTTTTTCATCTTATATTTTCAATTTTTTGGCTTTAACAGCTGTTGGTTTCAATTTTATGTGTTTTTTGGTTTTTTCAATTAAGATGGCTTCCGGTTCAAACAATACAACTAAAACCAGTGTTGCATCTACATCATTAGACCCTGGTAGAAAGTATGGAACCTCTGATTCTTCAAATAGGTCAAATATGACTTGCAATTTTTGAGGGAAAATATGCAAAGGAGGGGTTTATAGACTAAAACAACATTTAATAGGAGGTTTTAAGAATGTTGTTGATTTTTCGAGATGCCTGGAGCATGTAAGAGAGGAGGTTAGGTCATTCATGCAAAAAAAGAAATGGCAAAATTAGAAAATGTTATAAATACAAGGTTACGAGCTAATGTATATGATATTGATGATGATGAGGAAGAATGAGAAGAAGTGGCTATGACTGGGAGTTACAAGGCTCAAACAACTAAAAAACCGAGGGTCAAAGGTCCTATGGATATGTTCTTTGCTACCACTAGGAAGGATGCGGGAGGGAGACAACAAACAATCAATGAAGTTTGTAATAAGGAGTTGAGAAATAAAGCATGCAAAGAGTTAGCAAAGTGATTTTATGATGCGGGATTGCCTTTCAATGCAGCTACATATGATAGTTTTCATAAAGCTATTGAAGCCATTGGACAATTTGGTCCTGGAATGAAACCACCAAGTATGTATGAGCTGAGGGTTCCTTTACTTAAGGATGAAGTGCGTGATGTTAACAACCAGATAAACGAGCACAAGAAAGAATGGGCTCGAAAGGGTTGTTCAATTCTATCCGATGGATGGCGTGATTCAGTGGTTCAAAAGGATATCATAAATTTTATGGTTAACTCTCCAAAGGGTTCTGTGTTTATAAAATCAATTGACGTTTCAACCATCTCTAAGAATGTTGATTTCTTGTTCAATATTCTTAATGCAATGGTGGAGGAAGTTGGAGAGAAGAATGTTATACAAGTTGTCACGGATAATGCATCGGCTTATGTCAAAGCGGGTAAGATACTAAGATTTGCATCTTGTAAACATCTTATTATTATGATTCTTAATAAACATCTTATTATTATGTTTCTTAGGGAAGAAGCTAGAAGATGCTAGGAAACATCTTTACTAGACGCTATGTGCAGCACATTGTTTAGATCTCATGTTGGAGGATATTGGGAAGAATATACCAAAAGAGAAGAGTTACTTACAGAATGCTATGTTTATAAATGGATACATTTATAATTTTGTTGGCCTAGTGAACTTAATGAGGACGTTCACTAATCAAAGAAACTTGCATAGGCCTGCAGTTACAAGATTTGCAACTTCATTCATTACTCTTCTTCAATTTCACAAACGAAAGAACAACTTGAGAAAAATGATCATTTCCAAAGAAACAAAGGGAAAGAAGGTTGAAGCCATCCTTTTAAAAGATTCATTTTGGAGGAATGTAGCATATGCTTTGAAGCTAACTGGTCCACTTGTTAGCGTGCTTCGGTTAGTTGATGTGAAAGAAAACCAGCAATGTACATCTATGAGGCTATGAAGAGGGCTAACCTCACCATTCAAAAGAGTTTTAATGACAAAGAGGAGTTGTATGCTCGTGCATTTGAAATCATAGATAATAGATGGCAATGTCAACTTCATCGACCATTGCATGCCGCGAGGCATTACTTAAACCCGACCATCTTTTATGAAGATTCACAACGCATTTTAAAGGATGAAGAGGTTATGAAAGGTTTGTATTCTTGTATTAGTAGGTTGTCTTCAAGTGAAGAAGTTGATGACTTGATCAATGAGCAACTAACTAGATATCAAAATGCGGAAGGGGTTTTCGGTTTACCCGCGGCTATTAGGCAAAGGTCAAAAAAATCTCCTGGTAAGTTACAAAAGCATACTTCTTTCTAATTTTTAACATCTGTTATATAAGTACTTCTTAAATTTTGTTGTTTTCAGCGGAGTGGTGGGAATCATATGGAGCTTCGGCTACGGATTTGCAAGATTTTGCCATACGAGTTCTAAGTCTCACTTGTAGTGCAACAAGTTGTGAGAGAAATTGGGGTGTTTTCCAACACATTCACACCAAAAAAAAGAAACAGATTGGCACAAGATAGATTGAACGAGATGGTGTATGTGAAGTTCAATCGTGCTTTGGAGCGCCGATCTAAAAAGGAGGGAACCGCCGATCCAATTATGTTAGAAGACATTGATGATTCCAATGAGTGGTTGATGGGGAGAATGGAAGATGATGATAGTGATGATGAACTTGTTATTACTGGGGAAGATTTATCATGGAGGGATGTAAGCGAGGCATCGGGTGCACATGAGCCTTTTTATGCAACTAGATCATCAATGGCTGGAACTGGAAGAGGTGATGATGAGGCTGGTCCATCAAGAAAGGATAAGGAAAACGTGTTTTGTATGATGAAGACGAGATTGAAGAAGATATCGGGTTGACCGATGTTGAGGAAGATGATCGCGTGCCCGGTTATGATGATTGATTAGACTTTGCTTTGTTTTTTGTATTTGTGAAGACTTTTTAAGCATGTTTTTATGTTTGGACTTTATTTTTAGTGTTAAAAGGTTTGCTTTTATTTTAATTCTTTTTTTAAAAAAATTAGAGCCTCGCATACGTAAAGCTCTCGCCTCACGCCACGGTATTTTTGACCTCATCGCTTTTGAGAGCCTCAAGCTTTTTAAAACCAAGTTACTACCGAACTAAAAGTTTCACACCACAGTCCACTTCGATCTTCTGATACCTGCCATCACAAACTAAGCGAGCTTTGTAACGCTCGAGAGAACCATCAGATTTTGTTTTATGCTTAAAGATCCACATACACAGAATAATATTCATGTCTAGATGACGCGGTACCAAATTCCAAGTATTATTTTCGATAATAGCATTAAACTAATATGTCATTGCACGGTTCCATACGGGTATGGCTAAGGCATCGGCCAGGCTGCGAGGAATAGGTTCAAAAGATGTGTGAAGGTTAAGGGGTTGTTTGTGTTTGGTGATACCCGACAAATACAACATGTCTAGAGACAATGATTTTGTAGGAAGACATGTCATAACATTTGTACCCCTTATGGTTGGACAAATAGCGTAGGAAAACACATGGGAAGGAGCGATTTTGTAATTTGTGAATAGAGGTGGAAGGAGCAAGCAGGTAACAAAGGCACCTGAAGACGCGAAGATGTGTGTAGGTAGGTTGCTTAAGATAAAGACGATCGATTGCCGATTGGTGTGGAGAATTGAATAGTTTTGGAGGGTAAAATATTAAGAAGGTAAGTAGCCATTTGTAGACCATGGTGCCAAAAAGTGTTAGGAAGGGAATCATGGGAAAGAAGGGAAGGGGCAATATTGTTGTTGAACGTATTTTTCGTTCGGCCTTGCCGTTTTCAGAAGATTTGTGAGGACAAGAGAAGCCGAAAGGCATGCCATGTTGATTACAAAAGGTATGAAAGGATTTGTTGTATTCAGTTTGATTATCGCGTTGAAAAACTTGATTTGCCCTTCAATTTGTGTGGATATATATTTATGGAATTTAATGAACATCGAGAAAACATGTGATTTGTTTGTTAAATGGGAAGTCCACAAATAATTAGTGGTCATCAAGATATAACACATAAAACGGTGGCCACCCAAAATTTAAATGGGTTATGTCCACAAGTCACTATGAATAATATCAAATGGTAAATTAGTGACAGATAATGAATCTGGAAAACGGTAATCTGATATGTTTGCCAGATACACAAGATTGACATAAATGTTTGTTATAAAACTTAGAAATAGAAATAAAGTTCTTATTATTTAAACACCGAACAAATAAGATCTAGGGTGACCCAAACGATGATGCCAGAGATCTTGTGATAAAGCAGCAAAGGTAGACGAACCGGTTGCGTGTGCATTGGGCAAAGAGAGAGGATAGAGGTCCCCAGTGCTATCACATTTGAGGACATGAATCCGCCTCTGGTAATCCTTCACAAGAAAACCAAAAGGATCAAATTCTCTAGAAATTAAGTTGTCAGTAGTAAGACGACGTACTATTAATAGGTTTTTAATAAGTTGAGATGCATGAAGTATGTGGTTAAGTTTTAAAGGTGGATAAGGTGGTTAAAGGGTTGTGTGACCAGTAACATTAACAGGTATGTGGAAACAATTGCCAACAACAATATGGTTCGACGTGCTATTATTGAAATAATTTGAGATGTAACCTGTCGTATTGGACATGTGCTTGGTGCCGCCGGTGTCGAGATACCAGTTCTGGTCCGAATTCAGATTCATTGCATGCATGACCTCGTCGATGTTGGTCAGAGTATACGACATTTCAGAGGCGGCATAGGCATGTGCTAGAGATGATCCAAAAATGCCAGCAAATGAACCTGGTTTAGATGGAAACCGATGTTGTGGGACAGTAGGATATGGTGCTGGTGGTGTGTTCCAGGTAGGTGTGTTCCAAGGTGAATTCCAAAACACCCAGAGCTGTTGGGACTAAGAAGGTGACCCTAATTGTTGTTCACGACCGTGACCGTGACCGTAACCGTGACTGCTTCCCTGACCACGACCTCGGCCACTCCTACTCCTACCATGATAGTTACCCTCTGATTGGCCTCTGTTAGTGTAGCGAGACTGCTGCTGATCGAAGCTGGGGGACCGACCGTTTCGGTTGAACTTTAGATCGGGACAAGATGGTGGTTGTTTGGTAGAGGAAGAAGTAGAGATGTGAAGAGCGGTGGCGGAGGGAGTTGATGGGCTTTGCGTGTTTCTTCAAGGCATAACTTGGAACGAGCGGTGTAAAAATCAGGAAGCGGTGTAGATTGCTGAAGATAAGGGGCTATGCTTTCGGATTGATCATTAAGCCATGCAATGAGTTGGAGAACCAGCCTCTCATTCGTCACCAAAGCATCAACATTGTTCAGTTGGTCGGAAATACTCTTGAGTTCCATGCAGTAGGCAGCCATGTTAGGATAGTTTCCAAGTTTGGTGTTTGCGAACTTGTTTTCGAGATAAAGAGACCGGTTTGCTATCAATGAAAATATGTGCAGGAGCCTTCCATGCTTGTGCAGCAGTAGTGTCAGGTGTGAGTATGGTGATGAGAAGATCTTTAGAAATAGTACCATAGATCTACTGGAGCACAATGGAATCAAGACGAGTCCAAAGTTCGGGATCGAATGGTTGTTCCTTTTCTTTGCTGGCGTCTGCGGCTGAAACAGTATATTTCTTTGGAAATTCTTAGGCAGAATATGGCCAAGAACTTGAAAAGCACGACAATGGATCTTGAATAACTCAACCCATGATGTATATGGACCACTTTCAGCCTCAAGTGTGATTGGAATGAAGTTACAACTTGTTCGTAACAGTGACTGCAGGGTGAAGGGAAGAAGCAGACATAGGGACAGGAAGGGATGAGTAGACAGAAGATGGTGATCGGGGAGAGGAAGAGTGGTACGGCCGGCTGAAAAAAAATTAAGAAATAGGCTGTGATACCATTACAGAATTAGGTTTTCCTCTCCTTCATGATCATTTACGGAAACATATATATAGATACAAGATTTACAATCTAGGGTTAGGTTAAACTAAATAAGCTCCTTATCCTAAAAAGTCTAAGAAGGATCTTGAGCCATCATATCATTAATCAACGGCTATGATTAAATCAAGTTGATCTCATGATCTAATGGTCAATAAGCCTTCTTAGACTGTTTAGGATAAGGAGACTATTTAGTTGAACTTAACCCTTACAATCTAATATTTTCACTCTATGACAAAAACAATAACATAGATATTCTAGTCTAATAATGACACTGTCACAAGTCTTAACAAGGGGCACCAATGAAATGGGAAAAGGGTCAAATTGGTATTCAACTCTTGGTTTTAAAAAACAAGAAGCAAGTGCACCAAGGTGACAAAGGTATAAATCCTAAGCGCAAAGCAAAAGGCGATGGGCCTTTAATACGCGAGGCGCAGGGTGTATATTCAATATTTTATACATTTTATAGGCTTTTAATATCCCCTGACCGAAAATGTACCTAAGGTTTATATATGATTAATGTATAAATTAGTTAAACGTACAACCTTTTTAACTGCATTTATAATACTTTGAAGCACAAAAACACCCCCTGTAGAAGAAGCAGGCGTTTCAGTTCATTTTTTTCCAAAAAAAAAAATGACGTTGGAACAACATGCATCTTGAGTCACATATGACGAGGAGCTTTGTGCCTAGGGGCGGCGGGGTGCTTTTTGAAACCAAGATGCAACTAACTAAAAACAGGCATTAATTATACATTTAATCGCTGTGGAACAACTAATATGGAATGGAGTATTATTTTGTAAATTATAAGAAATAAGCAGCATACGATTAACGAAAGGCAAAGTACCTGACACCCATTTGAATTTGGTCCACTGTTGGCCTGCAAAATATTAGAAAAGCATACGGTGTAATTCTAAAACACTATAAAAATGGAGAATTTAAAACACAAATGCTAATATTTTTATTACCCAGGAATTTGGCATGCAAATTTAATGACAAACATACAGCAATTTGAGTCAAATTACATTGTTGAATCTCGCATAGAAGAATATTTTACTAAATATCCTAGCTTTATCATCGAATCATGTAAACAAGACCATAAATTTTCAACAGGAGGGCATGTTATAATTTTTTTTACATTCGCTTAACTACTCTGCAGTGACAATTTGATGGGTCAAACTACAAGAAAGCAACATGTTGGATAACCCTACTAAGGTTCAAAAAACCACCAAGAACCCCTAGGGTTTCCACCATGATGTCTATGTTGAAGGTCCACCAAGAGAATGACAAGGAAAAGTAGCAAAAAGTATGAAGGAATAGAAACACACACATAGGCAGCTTGGAAAGTAATGATATAACGCACTTTCGGATAGAGTAACCTAACTCTTACGAGGAAAATGATTGGTTTGGAACATCGTCATCATCATCATCGTACTCAGCATATCCCACCATTAGCAAAGCTAAGATAGGGTCTGAGGAGGGTAAGATGTAGACAACCTTACCTCTACCCCGTAGGAATAGAGAGGCTACTTTCCAATGAGACCCCCAGCTCATGATGCCTAACTAACCGACCAACCGAATGGTTTTAACATTATTTTCACAAAAACAAAGTAAAGTAACGTTAAAACTAGTGCAACTTTACTTTTGCCCCTTAGGAGCCGACACATGTATACATTATATGTGCGCACCATAAATGGTTTGGAACATATTATATCTTTAATAGATCAAACTAGTAAACTTAATATACTTAGCTTCATATGAAGTGTATGTGTATCTAGTATGGTTTGTCATATTTGACACGACAACTATTTATAAGAGTCGAAGAAAAAAAGTAAAAAACAGAGAGATATTGGTAGGTCAACTCAACCGAACATACTTATTTATAATACGTCAAAAGTTTACCCAGTTTGATCTGGTACACACCCCTTGACCCGCCCATTACAACCTATACCAGTAATTATTTAGTCACTCAACATCATTCAAGATTATATAAAGTACATTATTTCAACAATAATCTTTTTTTGAATAAAGTGATTAGGAGGTTTAATGCATAACGAATACCCTATGAGGGATTTTACATGTTTGACCTCTTCCTTTAAAACTACTATTTTTACCTTCTTGCTCATTTGAGATCAAACATATCCTGAATTCAACTCATTTCTATGTAAACATGGTGAAATTGTCACCACTGTTAGACAATTGGCCCAAAGAATAAAACCAAAGATCAATGATTATTACATTATTGTGAATTCAAGATGTAAAAGAACTGGTACAATAATAATAGGGATGATTAAGCCTATTTATAACTAAAAGTTTAACCCCCAAGATAATCTAAGCAAGGGAAAAGAAGCTACGCTAGGAAAATAATAAACGGTAATTTACCAGCTGTTAAACCAGCAAACTACAGCTGTTAAACCAGTAAACTACAACTGTAAATCCTTTAGCATTTATATTTAATAATAAAAACATATCAACCCAATTAAGCATGGTTAGACCCATCATTCACCCCCCTAATCATGGTTTGCGCACTTCATTCTTCATAGCAACGTTAGTTCTTCATCTTCATACCGTGTCAAGTTAACTTCTTCCCTTTTTTCTACTTTGGACACCCATTCACAAAGTGACCAAGGCTCTTATCCCATTGGAACTGCTCACCATCTTGACCTTTCCCGACCCACAACCACTTCCTCAGCCACATCCAAAGTCATCCCAATTTGAACTTTCACAACCACAATGCTCACAACCGTGCTTTTTTTCCTTTTCTTTTTTAGAAAATATCAAACTCCCATGAACATCTTCTTCTTTGTTGAGTCCTTGACACGTTTCTCATATGCCCTTAACCTTCAAACGGCATCATGTCCAAGTCAAAACATTGCTCTATCGATGCTACAATTTGGAGAAATGATTTAGGCAAAGAATCAAACAACCGTCTCACCAATACCTTCTCTTCAAGGTCTTATCCAAGATTCCCTACTTTCAAAGCTAGCTCACTTAGTTTGCTTCAATGGTATTCAACGAATCGAATTTCGAATAACTCGAATAATTTCAAATTTTGAATTTTATAGTAGGATTCGTATTTGATTAGAATTCGAAATTCGAATTTGAGTTGATTTGATTTGAATATCTAATTTGTTTAAACTTAATTTACAAAATTAACGTTGACGACGGCGACAGAACCTAACGACGATAAAAGTTGACGAACGACTCAATTGAACTCAAATACCCAATTGCAGCGGATTAAATACCAGTTCGGATACTTCAAATACTCAAATACTCAACTCAATTTCGTTATTTATTTATTTTTTCCCTTTAATGCACTGAATTTGCAATTCAGATTTGTTTAATATATAGAATGGTAAAGGAAGCTAATCTTGGGTGAACATATGGAACTTTAGTGACTAAAAATAGAGTGAAATGCAATTTTTGTAATTTTGTTTCGAATGGTGGGAATACAAGACACAAGCATCATCTTGCTTGGGATTCCCCAGATGTCTCAAGGCGTCCCAAGGTTCCTCTTGAGGTTAAAACTTTATTCAAAGTTATTTGAAAAGAAGAAACAAACAAAAGAGGTTCCGAATAGCATACCTCATTTTGATGATGTGGTGGATCTAGACGAAGATAATGAAGATCAAATCTATATTCAATCAAAGGGAAAGAGGCCTATTTCATCAGTCGGTTCAAATTCAACAAATAAAAAAACAAAAGGCCTGTTAGATTTCAAGCCATTAGACTACCCGCATTAGTGACCCAATTCAACCCAACCTTTTATTAAAAAAATAATTTCTCTCTCTTCTACCTACACAACCCAACCTAAATTAATTTTTCACACACATTAACAACCCAACCCAACTCAAGTTTTATTAATATATTTATTATCTAAATATGACTTATAATTGTTTTTAAAATATTAAAAAATTAATTTATCTAAAAAAAACTTATTATTTTTCTAAATGGTTATAAACCGACAAGTTGTATTTTTTTAGAAAAAATGTTTTAAAATAAAAAAAAAAACTCTTTTTCTAAAAATCAAGATGTTTTTAATAAAATTTATACCGGTATGTTCACAAAAAAATAAATAAACAAGATTATGTGATTAGTTTTTTAAAAAGAGTTAAATTATATAAGTTATTAATTAAAAATTTAGTTGGATTTGAAATTAATTGAAAAAGTAAGGTTGTGACTTGGGTTGGTGGAGTGACTTGGGTTGGGGAGTTGGGTTGAGGAAAATGGATTTTTCTATTTTTTATTTGCAAAATTGGCAACCAACCCAAGCTTTGGGTCACCAATGCACATAGTCTTAGTAACATCGGGTAAGAAACTGGGGAACTTAGTTGGAAGTGTAAAATACAACCAAAGTACAAAAAAAGCTAAGACTTGATGCGATACAAAAGTTTTGTCGTTGGATATTTGATGCGGGTCTTTCTTTCAATTCGGTGATGTACGATAGTTTGGGGCCCGCATTTAAAGCAATTGCTCACCACGGTTGTGGTATAAAACCCCCAAGCTATCACAAGGTGCATGCTCTGACGTTAAAGCTAGAGATGGAACATATCAAAAACTTACTAAATTTTAAAATCTATGTTAGCCGAGAACATGTTCAAATTGTTTGACCAATTCATCCAAAAGGTTGGGCCGGATGACATCATTCAAATTGTGATGGATAGTGCAAGTAATAATGTTGTTGCGGGTATGTTTATAACAACCTTACTATTTAAACCTCTTAATAACTTAATCATTATTTTCCTTTGATAGGAAAACTGGTGGAAGATAGATATCCATGCATATATTGGACTCCTTGTGCAGCCCATTGCATTGACATGATGTTAGAAGATATCTTTAAGTTGCCCCATTTTTTCAAAACTCTAGAAAGGGAAATCACGGTGAACACATACATATATAACCACACATTGCTACTAAACATGAAGAGAGAGTTCACTGGGCAAAAATACATGGTTAGGCCGGCGAAGACCCAATTTGCCACAAATTTCATCACCTTGAATTCTCTCAAAGCAAATATAAGAACTTAAGAAAAATGTTTACTTCCGAAGAGTGGAACATAAGCAAGTTTTCAAAAGAGACGAGGGGAAAGCAAACAGCCAATACTATATTGTTGCCAAGCTTTTGGAACAATGTAAATATTGCTGTGAAAGTTAGTGGTTTGTCGTTAAGGGTGCTTCTTTTAGTTGATGGAGAGAGAGCCTCCTATGGGTTATATTATGAGGTTATGGATAAGGCAAAGGAGATAATTGCTGAAGAAAACCATGTTGCATCTTACAAGGATTGTGTGCCAACATTGGATCTCGATGAAGACGACGATGATGAGCCAGAATATGAAGATTTACGTGATTAATAGCGATACTTATAACATATTTTAGCTATTTTGAGGGTGTTAAACTATGAATATTTATTTTGTTGCTATTTTGGATGACTAAAAATATTTATTATGTTTTTATATTATTTTATCGCTAAACACAAAATAGCATTCGTTATTAACGCTATTCGCTACGTAGCATATAGGTAGCTTATCGCTATTTACCGTTATTCGCTATTGATAACTATGGCACCAACAGATGGTTCAATTGACTCTCATATGTCATAAGCGTCCATAATAGCCTTCACTTTAAAAGCCCACACCGGATAGCTTGAAGATGTTAAACCGAACATTTGATATGACATAGAGCTCCCTTCTTTTATAGTTACCATTGCCATTTTTTGTTGGGGTGACACACACACACAAAAGCAGCAAACAACATGAGATTTAATGTGGTTCAGTTGATGTTACCTACGTCTAGTGTGCTTAGGGTAATTATTGTTTAGGAGCTGAGATTACAAATAAAATGAAACATATTTATATAAACATAATTAGGGTTTGTAACTTGAGATACAAGCTAAGTCCAACCTAAGTGACGGCCCATTAGGGTCGGCTGGCTTTAAAAGCCTCCACACTCAATAGAACAACCTCTACATTGTAAAGTTAACCTCTACAAATATAAGAAAAATCCAAAATTCAGCCAAAGGTAGATTTTATCATTAGTTCAAAACTTCAAATAGATATTTCCATCATCAAAAGATTATCAAACTTTCAGCCCCATCCCTCACCATTCCTAGTCATATTTTGGCAATTACCAACTAACCAATCATATCAAGTTGCATTCTTATGCTATGGTTTATTAACTAATCAACTATTTAATATTAATTTTTATGAGTTCATGCTTATAATTCTTGAGGAATGATATATAGGATTGCTTTAGTTTCTTTATTTACACATCAACAAGTGAGCACATTAGATACCATGGTTGTAAAAAATTGCTATGCGCTATTCGAGCGGTGAGGCACCAAGAATTAATCAGATTTGTTTCAAAATTATATATATATATATATAACCAATTTTCTATAAAAATGTTTCATTTTATAAATTTATATATAAAAAATTGTTAGTTTTACGAAGGCCTTTAGGGAGATTAGGGCAACCGGCCCTAGTCTGGCCCTATGTCTGGCCCGTTAGTTGTTTAACCTAATTGTAATCTCTATAAATACCAGTATCATGTAATTGTAATCTTTGGTCTGAACTTAATGAAAAATACCTAGTTGCAACCCGTGGACGTAGGTTCCCCACTGGAACCGAACCACGTAAAATTCTTGTGTCGTATCGTTTATTATTTTCTCGTCTGCGTGATTATCGTGTGTTAGTGTGTGTGTGATACCCCAACAACTGGTATCAGAGCACAGGGCTCTCAGTTGCTCACACTACTGCTTCTGCTGAAATCGCCGCCGCCGGCTGCCGGAGTCGCCGCCGCCGGCCGCCGGAGTCGCCGCCGCCGGCCGCCGGAGTCGCCGCCGGATTCCGGCCACAGCCGCCTGTTGTTGTTCAGAGGTTCTGTTGAACCAGATCTGAAGGAGATTCGCGATTAGGGTTTATTCTGGAGCAATTCGTCGCCGTCGTTTTCAATTTAGGGTTTCTGGGTCATGATTTGCCTTTGCCGCCGCCGCCGCCCTAGGGTTAGGGTTTCGACCGCGCCGCAAGTTGTACTATTCAGATCAGCCGCCGATTGAAGTGTTTTGGGGTAACGGCGAACCAGAAAGCGTCAACCAGGGCTGTTACTGTCGCCATTCTCGCCGGATGTGGATTCCGCCGCCGCCGCTGGAATGGGGTTCAGGCGCCGCCGCCACTGCCGGATTAGGGTTCTGGCGAACCTGATTTGACCAGAAAAGTCCGATTCCGACCTTAAACGTTCTGATTGCAGCCGTTTGCTGCTGTTCGGGGTTGCTTCCGCTGTTGTTTGGGTCAGGTGTGTTCGGGTTTGATCGATCGGGTTCAGTTTGGGCGTTATTGGGGTTTGATATCGCAGGTGAAAGTTTTTTTTGTTTGGGTACCGGGTTAAACTCCTGAGATGGTGATTAGGGTTTTGGTTTAGAAACTCTTGGATTTACCGGGTTAGAGTTTGTTTTTCTGTTCGGTTTGACACATAATCAACTTAAAAATGAGGAACCGAGTTATGTGAATATTCAGCATTCGAGTGAAGATTTGTCTGCAGGAGATCATCAGGTAACTGTTTGAAGTTTGTTCTGATTATCGAGTTGTTGCAGGAGCAAATCGGTTTTGATTGACAGGTTCAGTAGAACAGCCGTCAAGTTCAGGCTTGTGCCATTGCTGTGTCTGTTCACTGTTTTTTGTTTTCGTTCCTGCTTGTTATTGTTATAACTGAAAACAGGATGAAATCGAAATGTTCGTCGGTTGTGGATCTCGGTTGATTGGTTTGTAAAGGAACTTGGATGTGGTACAAACAATGGATAAAACTTGGAGAAAATGGAACCAGTGAGTGTGCTGATGACGACATAAGTGAAAAGGAGTTTAGTGAAAGTCATGTGAACTATTGCCGTTCGGAAGATTTTTCGGTTAGGGTTTGCGTTAACTGATCGTGTGTACGGTCATAGAACCCTTGGTACCGCTTACTTTCCATGAAAGTTCTATTGTTGTTATAACCGTTTGCCTGTTAGCTGGTCTTGAACTGTCTTGTTCAAAGGTGATCAGTGGTACTACATTTGAGGTGATCTGGGATCCGGTACTGGGTGAAGACATTTGCCGTGGAAGTACGTTTGGGGATTCATCTCATGGAGTGTTGGTTTGGCATGGGTTGGGATAATAAGGACAGTGGGAGCTTGGCATAGTTGACTGCTTGACTTGGTAGAGCTGCATAGGGGTCTGGACGTTCTTTAGAGTCAATGTCCAAAGATATTTGAATTCTGCGTCTGAAAATGTGTCTGGGCTTGATGCATTGGGATTCAGTGGAACGCAGTGAAGACTCTTGGTTCTAAGATTCTGTTTTGCTTCATTATATTGTTACCGACTTCAATGAAGCATCGGTGCATCTGTTTGCTTGAAGACTTTGAGATATGGGATTACATATCACCGGAAGAAATGGACCAACTTCCGAGTAGTAAAGTCTTGGCTCGTTGCATCGGGTAGAGCTAAGTGGATTCGTATTGCAAGCAAGAATCCTGGAGCCACTAGGATGTCAGCTCGAGCGTATTCGTAGGTTTAAACCTGGATGAGGATTTGGTAACAGTGGGAGCATGAGGCGTGTTTCGTGCACAGTTACTTAGTGACATTGGGTTTTGAGACCGGAATTCCGAATGGAAATTCTCTCCATGGGTGCTTGTATTTTTTTGGGGAGTGTTCTTTCCTCTAGTCTCTGGAGCCAGTTATTCGAGTAAGTAGGTGCCGGTTGAGATTGAGGATGAGTCATTGGCTGTTTTTGCTATGACCGAGTCTGTGATGACTGTATTGGAGCCATGGATGCTTCAATGGGCCTTTCAGGTTACTGATGAGAAAGGCCGCTGCAGCTAGGTTGATTAAAGATACATGGTTTGAAGTTTGGTTTGTTCTTGGGAGCTAGACCTGAAGACTTCTGTTCCTGTATGTTTTGAAGATTACTGAAGTTACTGGATGATGGGGTTGCTATGTGCTTTGGATGGCGGGCTTGATTCTATCGCAAGGCCTCCGAGTGGGAGATTGTTGGGTTTACGAAGGCCTTTAGGGAGATTAGGGCAGCCGGCCCTAGTCTGGCCCTATGTCCGGCCCGTTAGTTGTTTAACCTAATTGTAATCTCTATAAATACCCGTATCATGTAATTATAATCTTTGGTCTGAACTTAATGAAAAATACCTAGTTGCAGCCCGTGGACGTAGGTTCCCCACTGGAACCGAACCACGTAAAATTCTTGTGTCATATCGTTTATTATTTTCTCGTCTGCGTGATTATCGTGTGTTAGTGTGTGTGTGATACCCCAACAAAAATTTACCGGAATTTCATATTTTCGCCTGAATTTTTGCCGGATTTCCAAAAGTTGCCAGAAAAATCACTGTAATTTCAAAAATCGCTGGATTTTTCGCCGAAATTTGAAAAGACGCTGGAATTTTTGGCCAGATTTTGAAAAGTCGTTAGAATATTAGCCGAAATGGACAGATGCGTACCATTGACAAATGCCATATTCTTAACTCTACACATGTATGACTAATGCAAATAATAAAAATACAATCAATTGGATATAAAATAAGAGAAGAGCATCTATAAAGTAACTAGAAAATGAACATGAGAAAGTTTCAAAATGGCCAGATGCATACCATTGACAAAAGACCAGGTCCAGTATGCTTAGCAATAAAATTTTCATCCTCGAACTTACTTCCATATATGGATACACATCCACTGCCATCTCCCTGCCAAGAAAAGTGGCTCAATATTTAGACACTTTTTATTTAGATGACTAACTAGATAAAAGTAATATGGCCTAGTTACATCAGCAATTTCAATTGCATAATTTTGAGGCTAGGGTATGCATGCATTGCATTCATGTAACAGTAGTAGTTGAAATTAAACTCCTCCCAATGGTAAGTTGTCCCATTCATCAAATGTAAAATTGAGCAGTCCACTATGATACTACCTATTATATAGGACGAATAACACAAACGCACCCATGATGAGGTATGAACTATGAAGTTTGAGCCCGCAACCTTTCGATGATAAGAGAACTTGTACAATCACTTGAAAGTTATGCTTAAAAACTCATCATTCAAGATGTGTCAGAATGAAAGAAAACCATGTAAAACCCTATGAAAGTCATCACCATAAGCACCTCTACACATATGGAGTTGTTATAGCATAAAAATACACATACAAGTATATGTCAGATGCATATGCATGAATACTAGATATATACATTAATAAAATGGATTTATGAAAAATATATTCAGACATGCATGCATAAATAATGTGTGTGCTTAGAGAGAGAGAGAGAGAGAGAGAAGAGGCCAAAGTATTGAGTTGTGTAGTCTAATACTGACCCAACATTTGACCCAACGTTGCATGGTTAGAGCGAATTTCCTTTGTGGAATTAGGCTTCTCCTAGAGGGAAAATTTGTTTTAGGCCTCAAGCCCATATAGTATATCTGGCATCTTCACGTACATACACTTTCTTATAACTCTAAACCCTCATGTTCTTATTTTGTGCTTGTCCTACTTGCTCATAGTTGTGATTTTGTTCCTATGTGCCCTAAACCTAAACCCTAAAGTCCTAAACCCATAATGACACTGATTCAAAATAAATTATAAATAATAACAAGACAAACTCATTATAGAAATCAATCAGCAACAAGACGTACAAAAAAAAAATTCCCCACTAATGCTTGCTTTCTTCTCTCTGACTATAAGCATATAATTTTCTAAATTACTTAGTATCATTATGTTTTTATCTCTAAAATGGTACATAATTATTAAATTTGAAACATCAATCAACTTACAAAATATTTTAATGATTTGCAGTTTCCCACCTTAGTTGAGCTACCAAGTACATTATTGATTTATTGCCATTCAACTTCAAAGATTTCATTAGCATTATAGTGAAACTTGATTGACAAAACGAAATAAATGGTAAAACATCACTGAATGAAAATTAACCAACCTTTAGAAAATCACCAGCTTGTATCATAAAATCCTTGATTACCCTATGAAATTGACATCCCTTGTACCCAACAGGTAATCCAGCTTTTCTGCAGAACAGTAGATGACAAAAAAGATAACAGATCAATAGAAAACACTAGAGAACCGTTACATATACAACATTCCAAGTACAGCAACAAAAGTAGCCTCTAGATAATATACAAGATATTAAATAACACACTATGAGGATAATTGGATCTTGGTTTTAAAAAGCACGCCTGAGGCTGCCTAGGCGCAAAGCGACCTAAGGCGCAAGGCTCCTCGCCTTATGTGGTTCAAGGCGCATGTTGTACCAAAAGCGCACAAAAAGCGCGATTTTTTTTGGAAAAAATCTCGGTGAGGCGCGCTCTTCTTGTACAGGACGTGCTTTTGTGCTTCAAAGTGTTATACACGTAGTAGCTAAAAAGGTTTGTATATGTATGTAATTTATACATTAAATCATATATCAACCTTATTTATAACTATATTTTGGGTAGGGGATGCTAAAAACCTATGGGGTATATAAAAATAATAATTTAAACACCTTGCGCCTCGAGTATGAAAAACACACCACTTCTACGCTTCGCGCTTTGCGCTTCGGTTTTAGACCTTGTCGCCTCAGTGTGCTTCTCGCTTTTTAAAACCAAGATTTAGAAGCATTGGTAACATACTAACAAAAACATTTGGATAGGAAAGTTGAACAAAATGAGAATGGTAGCTTGAAGGTCAATTGAGTTTACATACAAATTAAACAAACAAACAAACAACCATAACCAATACTGAGTAGAGTCCGGGGAGGGTAACAAGAGGCTCTTAGTGTAAACCCTGGCTCAAAACCCCCTTTTGTTTATATACATGTAGCATAAAGTATTTATTAATAACAGAAGCAAAAAAGAAGAGAAGAGTAGAAAAGAAGTCAGGAAACACCTAGCTATATTTCATAGCCCACTACTTTGTTTCCACAAACTTTTATAGAGAATAGGAATGCTATTTTGCTTTTGACTTACTCCAAATAACTACTGGTTTACAAATAAACATGTAATGATTACAAAAGAATTATTAGGTTTACGTAGGCCTTTTTGGAGGTTTAGGGCAGCCGGACCTAATCCTGGCCCATTAGGGGTTTAACCTAATTGTTTTTCTATTTAAAGTTTTGTCATGTAATTGTTGAAGTCCAATTGGATCAAAATAATAACCACAAACTCAGAATCAAACAAGAACAGGAAATGAATGAAACAGTCAGCCTGCTTCGCTATTTAATTCTTGAAATAATTTAGAAGAAAAAGTACAAAAAAATACTGGAAGGGATAATTAAGCTTATTTATAGCTGAAAATTTAACCCCCAAGATAAACTAAACATGGTAAACTTCTACTAAACTAGGAAAGCTCCAGATGGTAAATTACCAGCTGTAAAAAAGAAGGAAAAACAGATAGAAAACAGCTGCAAATACTACAGCCTTTATTCTAAATAATAAAAATCAACTTAATTATTATTTTGCATGATTAACCCAATAATCACCCCCTTAATCTTGCAATGATTAAGTGACAATCTTCATTCCCAGTAATTCCTTCATTTCTTCAAACTTTTGCCTTCGTAAAGCCTTGGTTAGAATATCCGCCTTCTGCAACTTTCCACTTGTATGTTCAACTTTAGTCTCTCCTTTTTCAATACACTCTATTATGAAGTGGTAGCATGTATTGATGTATTTACTGCTTCCATGAAACACTGAGTTCTTCATTAGACTTATAACTGAATGATTATCAACTCTCAGTGTCACAGTTTCCTCCTTCCAACCTGTTATCTCTCTGACAATAAACATCTCAGCCATAGCGCCAAACAAGCTGCAACTATAAATTCAGCTTCACAAGAAGACAAGGCCACCATAATTTGTTTTTGAGAGTTCCATGCGATGGGTGCATCGTTGAAGTGTAACATCCCAAATTTTCCGAATACAAGATTATTTGAATTTACGAATGCGTAACAAATACTAAAATTGTAGGAAAATAAACTAAGTTAAATCCCCGAAATTTCGTATACTCGAAGAACAATACTCGAAATACAGTACTCAAACTGATTTCGAGTACACCCAATTTCGAGTACCAATATTTCGAGCACCAATAGCTGCCTATATATATGAGTGCCTTGAGAAATGTGCTAACCTTTGGCTGAAATCACACTCTCTCTCAAGAGCACGAAGCAGATTTCGAGAACTTCAAGAATCGAGCATTTGATCGACCAAACGGAAGAGGAAACGCACGAGAATCCACGGGAATGATCATTTATCATCAAGTAAGTGATTTAAATTAAAAAGTTAGGATTTTTAGACAAAAGTGAACTTATGCATAAAGCTCACCCCTTTATGCATAAAGTCCGGGACTTTGAGGTTCTAATGTGTTGGTAACAACCTAAGGAACCTGAGACTAGCTCCCCATGGTCTCAGATGAATTTCTGAGACGTTTTATGACAGAAAGATGTGTACACGAAATTATATCCAAAGGAATACTCGAAACCACACTTAGAAGTAAAAACCTGTGTTGAGAACAAGGTTTGAGTACAATGTTCGAGTATACTAGTTTCGAGTGCACATGGAGATTCAAGTACACCGGAAGGTTCGTGTACCTTGGGTATGTCGTGTATTCTAGTACTTCGAGTACATGGGTTTCGTGTACATGAGTATTTCGTGAACTGCAAGTGTTTCGAATATTATCCAGTTTCGAGGACTTGTAGTTATGAGGGGGAACTAGTAGGCTATGAGGACTTATAATAAATTCTAAGTCTAAGAATGTAATGTAATGTAATGAGACGATGTAACTGATGTAGGTTCTTAAGTCTTGGCTAAGGAGTTCGGTCAAGGTATAAGGAGCTACTATCAGGTGAGTTCTAGACGCCATATTTTATGTTTAATGTTTTGGGCTGGCATACATGCTTATTGTTATGTTTATGATGTTATGTGCTTATGATGTTGATGAACGAATGATGATGTGCCATGACTATGTATGCATGTTTATGTGTTAGCATGATTTATGCATGAAAGTATGCTAAGTATGACGAATGCGTGTTAGTAAGTTATGATGATGAACTCTATGATAACATGTTATGATGATTATATGCTAGCATAATGTGTTTATGATGCCATGATGAATGATATGATGATATGCTGCTAGCATGACATGTGTATGATGCTAGGATGTTATGATGATATGATACTAGCATAGCCTGTTACGAATAATCCTATGTTATTAGGATAAGGTTACGATGTTATGCTGAATGATGATATAGTGCTAGTATATCATGTCATGATGAATGATGGTTGCTCCAGTACTTGTTACGGGGTAAGTATGATGTTGCTCCCATATTCGTATGGGGTAAGTATGGTTGCTCCAGTACTTGTTACCGGGTAAGTATGGTTGCTCCCGTACCTGTTACGGGGTAAGTATGATGTTGCTCCCATATTCGTATGGGGTAAGTATGGTTGCTCCAGTACTTGTTACTGGTAAGTATGGTTGCTCCCGTACTTGTTACAGGGTAAGTATGACGTTGCTCCCATATTCGTATGGGGTAAGTATGGTTGCTCCATCACTTGTTACTGGGTAAGTATGGATCTGCAGCCCATATTCGGCGGGTCAGATCAACGGTTATGGAGCCTTGTGCCGGCATAAGCCCACTGTTACGCTCGGTAGCAGTGGTTGTATGATGATTAGGATGTTGATGTGACAAGGTTTGAATTATGTGAACAAAATGATGTTTTATGTTAAATATGTTTTAACTTAACAAAACGTTTACGATGTTTTATGAAAACTAGAACTCACGAGCGTAAGCTGACTTGACTTAGCATATATGTCAGGTTAAGCTATGGTCAGAGAAGGCATGGAGCTCGGGCATCAAGTCAGACGATCCGTTGGTCTTCGCAATTCGATATGTTTTTGATACAGACACTTTATTGAATTCTGTTTATCAAACTATGTTTACATTTCCGCTGCATGATTATGAAAGTTTTAGTTTAAGAGCTATGTGTTATGATGAAAACCAACCTCTGGGAGGCTCCCGGGAATCGAGGCCTCACATGAAGTAAAAAACCAAGCCGGTTGTGCTCTTGCCATCATCCGAATCAACCATGTGACTGTTGTCACTAAACCTGTAAAGTGACTTACTCCCATTCCTTCGGTAGTGTATTCCCAAGTCAACTCAGCCTTTTAAATACCTCAAAGTATGCTTAACAACTTGCATGTGAGACTGTTTTGGTGACTGCATAAATTGACTCACATACCCAACTGCAAAAGTCAGATCTGGTCGAGAATGAGTAAGGTAGCAAAGGCTACCAATCAGCCTTCTAAACTCAGTTGCATCTACGTTTGGCCCTTCATCATTCTTTGACAGCTTCAAACCAGGTTCCATAGGAAACCTTGTTGCGTTGCACTTCATTAAACCTGCCAGTTTCAAAAGTTTTAACAGTGTATCTAATTTGTTTGATTGAAATTCCTTGGTTACCTTGATTCACCTCAATACCAAGGTAATAGTGCAAAAGACCAAGGTCACTCATTTCAAAGCAAGCCTCCATTTGCCTTTTGAAAGCTGCTATATCATCTTGGTTTTCTCCTGTTACAATCATATCATCTACATAAACGCCCACAAGTAATAAACGATTACTTGCTACCTTTCGATAAACAGTATGTTCATGTTTACACCTCACAAACCAAACTGCTTTAAGGTGCTATCTAGACAAGTATTCCAAGCTCCTGGTGCTTGGCATAAACCATATAACGCCTTAACCAACTTTTAAACCTACTGCTCCATTCCTTCCTTTACGAAACCTTCCGGTCGAGACACATAAACCTCCTCCTTTAGATCACCATGAAGGAATGCAGATTTAACATCCAAATGATTAACATTCCATCCAAAATGAGCTGCCAAAGCCAAAAACAACCTTACAGTTTCCCACCGTGCTACCGGGCTGTAAATCTACGAGCTTCCATGTATTGTTTCTTTCCATCAAGAGTATCTCTTGATGCATTGCTTCCTTCCATTTAGCATCCCTAACGGCTTCAGTATAACACTTTGGTTCTTCTTCCATCATGAGAAGATCATGATAATAAAAGGGTGGGTTTACAAAAACATCAGTTAAAAACTTTTGACCTTGAATATGACTATCATCATAAGTTTCTTGTTCTGCATTGGAAGGATCTGCTGGACCTTCAAGATCAGTAGATAAGCAGGGTAGCACAAGCACACGACCTGCTACAACATATTCTGGACTGCTTGAGGTTGAACTATTTGAAAAATCAAGTTGGAACTCAGCTGCTATTGGGTTGTTTGGCACTGTGAGCATGGTTGTAAAAATCGAGATTAATTGCCGATTAATCGCTAGTCGGCCCTCTACCAATTATTTTTACCTAGTCGGTCCAAAAATCGATAGTCGGTCAAAATCGTTAAAAGTTGGAACTAGTTGGGATAATCGGACTAATCGGTGCACCTTAAAATCAAGCGATGCCGACAATTCCGGTGACCCAGCCGGTCCTAATCAGCCAAATTCTGACAATTCCAGCCAATTTCCAGTCAAACCCTTCAATCTAACCAACATGAACAAACATAGAACGACTCACCTAGGATTCCGGCCAAACTCTGACTATAATTTGGCGAAACAAGATGGTGGTGGCTGTCGGAATTTGTGGAGTGTGGCGAGAAGAAGCATGGAGCTGGAGAGAAAGACATGGATGTGTGCCGGTGTTTGCCCTAGCTGAGAACGGGCAAGGCTGATAAGAGAGGTTAATTAATGGCTTTATCCGTTTATGGCACTTCTTTATGGCTAGCCATAAAAGGAAGAAAATTAGAGGTGTTTATTACCCCATAAATCATGAATTAATTAGTTAAAATTTTTAGGTATTTGAAAAATTATATATAAAAAAATTGTATATATGCATATAATTTTGAAAATTATACATAAAATTCTGATCCAATTAACCCCGATTAATTCCTAGCCCCTACCTCGCCGATCGACTAGCGATTTCACCAACCATGGCTGTGAGTGGATTGTTGCTATTGGAGCTGATTTAGCACTTCAAACTATGTTTTGTTATGCTACAGTGGCACCTCCACTATTTGGCTGCATACTCTCAATGTCTTCATGGTTTATTTGCACAATAAAATCCATCCAACCAGGAGTTTGAGTGTCAAACTCTTCCAAATAATTTTCCCATTTCCACCTTGTATTTTCTTCAAATATAACATCTCTGCTTACCACAAATTTCTTGTTTATTAGATCAAATAAACAGTAAGCTTTGGTGTTAGGTTGAACACCAAGAGGCATCAATCTTTGACTTCTATCGTCCAGTTTCTTCAAATGATTGGAAGGAACTTTGACATGGCACACACATCCAAAAACCTTTAAATGGTCTAAATTTGGTTTTCTATGGTGCCTTTTCTTTGAGAGCTTTTGTAGGCAGCCGATTCAGCAAATAGATAGAGTGTCGTATGCCTTCACCCAATAAATTTTGTGGTAAATCCATAGCCTTTAGAATACTTCGGGTTATCCCTAACACATACCTATTCCTTCGTTCCACAACCCCGTTTTGTTGTGGGGTATATGGAGCTGAAAATTGGTGTAATCCCTTCACTATCACAAAAGTCTTCAAAACCACACAAGGTGAACTCTCCTTCATTATATGTCCTCAAAGTCTTCAATCTTGTTCCAAGTTCCAATTCCATTCGATTCTTGAATTTTTTTAAAACACTCAAAAACCTCATCTTTTGTCTAGATCAAGAAAACCCACATGTACCGACTGTGGGCATACACAATAAGGAACATGTACTTGTTTCCAGCTTGAGTCATTGGGGGAAATAGGACCGCATACATTTGCATAAACTAGTTATAACGGTCTCTTGGCATGATAGTTAGAATGATCATGAAAAGGTAAATGGGTTGGTTTTTCTAATAAACAAGAATCACAAGCCTGCTTAGGGTGTTCAATGTGTGGTACACCAAGTCTCGTTTCTTTTGCTGCCGAAATCTTCATTGAGTCAAAATTTAAGTGACCCAAACGTGCATGCCCTAACCATGCCTTGTCACTGATGTTTGCATGTAAACAAACTAGTGCAGCTATCTTCAATTCTATCTTGTACAACCGGTTTGGAGATCTTTGTACCTTCATGAGCAACGTTCCATCGGCTTCATGCATCCATAGGTAATGATATTTCATCAAGATTGAATATCCAATTTCAGTAAATTGGCCAAGACTAAGGATATTACTCCTTAGAGGACTTCGGAATGGCAAAAATGACTAACAAATAAGTTCTTGATGTTGCGGTCATATGTGACATTGATTTGAAAACTTGAGTTTCCAATCTAGAAAAGAAGACTAATTTTTCTCAGGCATTAGATAAACAATTCGATAAGTAGGGCATGAAGTTAAGTCGGAATGGACAATGCCACAACGGAAGGTTGTTAAAGGAAATATTGTCATAGCTCAAGGAAAAAAGAAATGTTCATAGCTCAAGGAAAAAAGAAATGTTCATTGTATTTGGTCAAGATACCATCTCATGGAGTCATCGTCCCAGTTCAGAAAAATAAAATTTGGTTCACAGAATCTCGTGGGCAAAGAAGGTAACTTTTACAAGTGAGAAACCCATATGCAAAGTTAAGATTTAGAAAGAACAAGCATGGAAAGGTTCATGCAAACCAATCAGAGAATTTTGTGACAGTTAGCATCGGTAGTGCTTCAATTAGGATTCCAAGACGACAGCAGGTAAAAAGAACCAGAGTTCTAGCTGATAAAGTCTCTCCGGTATATTACTTGTTTAAAAAGGAGAGTATTTGTTCTCACCCCACCTCGGGATCTAACAGTCTATTACAGTGTGTGTCAATAAGGACAGAGAACGAGTTAGGGGCAGTTTCAGCAATGATTGATGGGTTAAAGCTTAGTAGGAGCTTCAACGTGCCTTCAAGTTAATTGACACAAAGGCGGTGGTAACTAGAGGTGGAGCTTGAATATCCTTTGATTAAACAGAAGTACGATCAAGATTGGAAGTGGGGACGAAAGTATTCAAGCCTTCGAGTGGAAGATTGTTGGGTTTGTAGGCCCATGAGGGTTAATCGCATGGAACAAAGGAGAAGGCAGCCGGCCCTAACACTATTTTGCAACCCATTTATTTTGTTAACCCTAGTTTTCAATCTCCTTATAACGATCATTACAAGAATGATCATGTACTTGTAATGTTTAAGAACATCTCATAATAAGGTTATCCTAGTTAAGTAGTTATCCCATGCACGTAGGTCAGTTTAGACAAACCAAGTTAAATCCCCGTGTTCTTTATAGTTACCAGTTCCAACGAATTGAAGGTTAAAGCAACAAAATCAAAACCTAAAAGTGAATTTTAAGTTCTATAAGAAAGAAGTAATGAATATAATCGTTGAATGATAACCAATTGAAGCAAAAGATTGATACCTATACTCTCCGGTGCAGAACTGGCGAAAGTTCTCGGCGGTTTTGGGAGCGATGTCGGCGAAAAGCTCCATCTTGATACGGCCGGCGGGGATGGTGCCGATGGTTATGTCAAAGAAGACAACCGGATTCTTAGCATTCGGAGGCCTCTGGTGCCACTCCACTCCGCCGGTGACCATTCCACTTGCCATTTTTCCGCTTCAGTTTCTTCTTCGTATCTGGCAGGGGTTTTCAAATATGAGTGCTGGGGTCCTACGCTATGTTACTGAATTTATTGAACGACTGAATAGATAGGAAACAAGAGAAGAAAGAAAAAAAAACCAGGAATCTTTTCTTTTCATTTTCTTACTAAGGCCACAAGGAGTGGTACCACTTTTCCCCACTTTTTCCCGTTGCCACATCAGCGCCACATCAGCTTTCCCCACTTTTCCTCACTTTTCCCCATTTTACACGGTGTCGTCCCACTTTTCCCCACTTTTCCCCATTTTCAAATCTTATTTTTAATTAATTATTTTAACAATAAATATAATAAAATTAAAAAAAGATTCATTAAATTTAAAATAAAAAAAAAAGAATTCAAAAAAAAAATACAACTAAAAAAAAATACAACAAAAAAAAAATACAACAAAAAAAAAAAAGAGTACAACCTAAAAAATTAAATTAAAAACCTAGAAAGGGCAATGTCATCCCCAACGAGCAGCAATTTCTCGTTTACGATCGAGAATCAGTTGTAGCATTGGTTCTTGATAAATTGAGTGGTCTTTCATCATAAACTCTAAATCTACAGCCTTTTGCTGCTCGTCTAAAGCCTGTTGTTGTCGTCGCATTAATGCAACTCGGGCTTCTTTCTCCTCTTGAAATGGAGATTGTTGTTGAAATGGAGATTGTTGTTGAAATGGAGATTGTTGTTGAAAATTTTGTTGCTCTTGTTGAATCGATTGCTCCCACCGGTTGAATTGTTGTTGAGTTCCCGGTGAATATTGCAAATATGGAGGCGGGTTCATTGGATCGTAGAAAAATGATGGTTGATTCGGAGATGGCATTTGTGGATGATACCCGGGTGTGTTGAACGGGTTCATTTGAGGCGTTTGAACATTTTTTTGTCGTGGTTTTCTAAATTTTTTGGTTGATGACCCACCACGTGATGATCCTCCTTCCATTTTAGTTGAAAATTTTATAAATTTTGGTGTATAATTTATAGAAGATGAGAGAAAAAAGTGTGATATTTTGGTTGGTTTTTGAGTTGTTTAAATAGAAAAAAAAAATTGTTTTTTTTTTTTTTTTTTAAAATTGCCGTTGTACAACGGCTATATTTCTCCTTTCCCCTCTTCGGCTTGAATCGGGCAGTCCCCACCGAAACACCCCACCCCGAATCCGGGGGGGTGGTGTTCCCGTTTTTTCCCGGCCGGCAAAAGCCGTTCCCCGGCTTTCCCCACTTGCCACTCCGTGTGGCCTAAAGCAAACATTTTTTTTTTCATTTATCTGCTTAAATAAACTTGGAAATAAAGCGTCAAAGTTGTTCAAAGATGTTAAAAATTAAAAAAAAAAAAAAAAAAAAACAAGAAAAAAAACTTCTTGGCTACGACATTTAGTTTAAAACTTTTGCTTTTACATAATTAATCCTTAATTCCTTGTTATTATTAATATTAAAACAATTTTTAAAAGATTATTATTGTTTACTAATCACAATTAGGGCTAGTAGAAAAGGAGAAAGAAAGAGTTTTACATAATTATGATTATGCCTAATGAACAAGGAATTGCCATAAGAGATAATTTTAATAGTCATAGTGTCATATTGACAATGATAGCAATGACTTATAGTGAGTCTATGTAGGTTTTGGTTTTAGAGATAGAAACAAGGATGGTATGACTTTTAGACTTTATTATGGCACATGAGTTAGGATAAATAAAATTGTTCTTTATGAAAAGAGAATCACATCTTATTACTTTTTGCAACGGGGACGTAATACGCTAATCAACCCTCTATTAATGAGACAAAAAGAGAAACAAAGCTAATTGGAGGGGGGCCATGGAGAGATAAATCCCACCTAAAACTCGATGGAGAAATCTAGGGGTGACAAAATGACAATATTTAGCGATAAGACCATCTCAGTGGCATCTGCTTAACGTGATAGGACCGCAAACCAGATGTGGGAAGCAATTGTGAGCTCCATTAGACGAAGGAAACTCTAGAGATACATACAAGAATGACACGTGGACACAAGTAGTCCTTATGTTGAAACAAGGATGTGTAAAACAAGACCAATGATAAGCAACATAATTTTAGAGAGTTTTTGAGGTGCACGAAAAGTATGAGTGAGTGAGTGAGTGAGATTGAGAAAGACCTACAAAAAGACATTACTTAGAAAGATGAGAAGTGCTAAAACGGCGAGTCTAGATATTATACCTATTGTGGTGTGAAAGTGCTTAGAAGAGGGAGGAACCCAATGGCTGGAAGCTTTGTTCAACCACATTATTAAGCATGATGAAATGTCATATCAATGGAGGACTGTTGTGATGGTTCTTGTCTATAAGAATAAAGAAAATGCCTATTGTTACAGGCATTATAAAGGAATTAAGATATTAAGACATACTTTAAAGCTATAGAAAATAGTAACTAAGACAAGAATTAGAAAAGAAACACAAGTGATAAGAAAACCAAAAAAACAATTATATAAATTAAAGTTTGTTAATTAAGAATGAAAGATATGTAACATATTTTACCTATTACAAAAATAACTCATTTGAGTTTGAGTCATTAATTATTTAAATTGTTACTAATTCAACATATATTATTTATATTCACAAATTAATCTAGAACTAGAAACATGTCCAGCACGTTGCAGCGGGTGACACGATTAAAATTAACATGTAGCAACGCCATTGTACAATTAAAGAAACATACCAAGTTACGAGTCGTCGGTTATGAAGAGTAAAACGTAAATAGAAAACGTTATTCTGCCCTATAAGTGATATCATATGATGTGTTGTGTTTACAAATTCATTACTAATGTTGTGTCGTAGGTACATAAAAGAGATGCATTAGGTTACAACAACTTAGTTTAGGAGATTAAAACGTACATAAGAAAATTTGTATAAAGATGAGATGTTATTAATTAGTGTAGGTCTCAAGCTCATTTATCATGAACAACACGACCATAATTCAATAAAATATACAATTATATATATATATATATATATATATATATATATATATATATAAACCAACAAAGAAAAAATATTGTGAAAAATCAGATCGTATGTAATATAGGAGACAAAACTTACACTTTAGAAAGCACTCCGCGACGTTATACGTTAAAATCATGAGTAAGTTATATCGTTATAAATAATGTCAAGAAAAGCGAATGCGATCAAAATATAGCTAAAAGATCAATGTAGTTGTAAGCATTAGAATCAGGAAACTCGAATGTGTATTTAAAAAAGGTTAAAAAGTATTGTAAACAGGTTCCATATTGATCAATATCTATACCGACGTAAAGAGATATTTGAAGAGTAAAAAAGAAAATAATGAAAGAAAAAGGAAAAGAATGATAGAAGTAGCAAGTGGTTAGCAAGAGATGACTTTCGAAACCTTAACTACAGAGTAAACATTTAATATAGACTCTTATAGCCTCGAGGTGGTAAAAAAAATAATAAAGTATATGAAAGTTGTTGGAAAAATGGTTGATGCGGGATTTGAACCCGCGTAGAATCCCCCTACGAACAAAACACCGGAAATATCTAGGCAACCAGAGTTATTATTTATCAACTTTAATATACAAATCTTATAAGGATTTTGTGGGGGAAAAATTAAGAACTCAATGTAGCCGGTAGGATTCGAACCCCCGCTTGCAAAAACACAAAACTTTAGCAGCCGCACATGGACCATCTTGGCTACCCAACATATGTAATTATTTTTCGTAGTTAATAGATAAAACAAATCCGAAAATATGTTCAAAAGCAAAAAAATAAAGACAAAAACTAACAAATCACGAATGCCCACGAACAACACCAACCTTTCAAATTGAGGTATAAGGAATGGGTCAACCCAACGCATGATAGGATTTTTATTTGTGTCAAGGTTAGATTTATGTTTTTGTCACAACTATGTATATTTATATGTGGGTTCATTTATCTAGCTTGTCAACTCACTAACTTAAAATCCTCTAGTCACTAAATATAACACGATTGACATTTATTTATATAAACTTCTTAAACAATAATCATACTAATTGGTGAGATCTAGAAAAATAATCATTCAAAAAAGTATTATATCATCTATGTTTTGACATATACAAGAGAAAAAAATGAGAATCATCATTCTTTGCAACAAGGGAAAGCCCTTTATTTTATTTTCAAAAATGTTATTACTTCTCGTTTTATCAAACCATCTCTTATAGTTTTTCTGTTGAAAACCTTCTTTTGAAGAAGACTCCTTTCATATATATATTTTATTTGGATTACGTTAAAAAGCTTGTGCACTACACATGTCAAATAATTAAAAATAATACAATTAATAATTACCTATATATTTCTTATTGTTGAAATGGAAAGTAAATTTAAATAAAAGATACTCTAATTGGAGAAATAAGAATCATATTATTACAAAAATAAAAATGCACTAAAGAGTAAAAAAAATAGCGAAAAAACAAAAAAAATCAGATACATGATATGTTAACACTTGTCTTAATTTTTTTTATTATAATTAAGATAAGATAAGATTATAAAACATGTTACTTGTAAAGATTTGGTAGTTTTATAGAAACTTCAGTTGTTTAAAAATATTTTATGAGCTTTTATATAAACTTTGAGAAGTAATTATTTTATAATTAATTTTATTCAACATTTTTTAGAGGTTAGACTATGTTCTTATCATGATCATAGTGGACTTGATTTACTTCATTCTTGAAATTTTATTGACTGAAGATGCTGAGTGAACGATCGAAACATGACATGAACCGTCCCACTCTTGACTGAAATTTGAAAGTCATGAATCTACCTATACTAATAAATAAAGATTTTTAGTGTCACATGTCATGTTTTTAGAGCATCACAACATTCATTTCCATTCTCTCTCTCCTATTAAATACATGTAATATTAAATAATAATATTAAATATTAAATATAGTTTTTTACATTTTTAAAATATTTTTTTAATATATTAAAATATATTAATATTTAAAACACACTTTTTTAAAAAAAAAATATTATAAATTATAAAATTTTCAAATAGTTATTTGAAACACAATGTTTAAAGAAAAACAAACTATAAAAATGTTAGTGTTTAAAGAAATAATATTATTTTTATAATACTTAAAATATTAAATCATACGAAATTGTAATCGTGTTTTATGTTAAAAATCATCTTATATTTTCTAAATTTTCATTGATAATTATTTGTTTTATTTATTTATTTAATTCGTGTAATACACGGGGTAGTAACCTAGTCACTTAATATACTAGGGTTAAGTTAAACTAAATAAAGCTATTAACTTAAAAAGCCTAAAAAAGATCTTGAGCCATTAGATAATTAATCAATGGCTATGATTAAATCAAGTTGTTGGAGGGTATTTTAGTAATGATTACTTTTGTTGACTTTTTATGAAGTTCCTCCACTTTTTTTAAACGCTCGTAACTTTTACATACGGAGTTATTTTTTGAAAAAAAATACCATAAAAACGAGCATTTTTTTATCTTCAAAATTAGTAGTATATTGATACAGAAAAGTTTTTTGATTTTTTAATCAATTGTGTCTTTTGTGCAGGTCATTGTGTTTTTTGTATAGGTCATTGTGTCTTTTGTACATGTCATTGTGTCTTTTGTACAGGTCATTGTGTCTTTTTATTTTTGCTCAATGTTGTGTTTTCCTGAACATTTTAAGACACAATGATGTCGTATAATAATGATGTCAAGTAATGATGACACAATGAAGAGTATGAATAACACAATGATCTTTAAAAAGACACAATTACCTATTGTAAAGACACAAAGAAACAATTTAAGATACAATGATGTTGCGTAATACATAATGTTAAGCAAGAATGACATAATGAGGAGTATGAATAACACAATATCTTTATAAAAGACACTATTACCTGTAAAAAAAAGACAAAATTAACTGTAAGAAAAACACAAAATATTAATTATACACAAACGTTTAAAAAAGACACAATGATGATAATTAGACAAAATAAGCTGACAAAATTTCATTTTTTATAACAAAATTATACTCATTTTAAAGTGAAAAATATGCTCATTTTTATGATATATTTTTTTAAAAAAAATAATATCGTATGTAAAAGTTATGAACGTTTAAAAAATGTGGGGGGAAGTGGTTATGACTAAATTACACTAACAACTTTTCCCTATAAAATTTAAAATTTCTTATCTTAAATTTGATCTCATGATCTAATAGTTAATAATACTTCTTAGCCTTTTTAGGATATAGAGACTATTTAGTTGAATCCAATCCTAATATACTAATGAAAGGTTTATTTATTTATTTTTCTTACAACAACATTAATCGACTGAAACATTTTCAAAAGGAAGCTTATACATCAGTCACACCACCTATATCACACATTTTTAAAAGAAAGCTTGTATATCAGTCACACCACCTATATTACATCAATTTAGGAGGAAAACTCACCACTAGGAAAACCCTGCTCATCCAGTAGCATTGCTTTTAGAGAGACTCGAACCCAATTCCTATAAAAGAAGTCAAGGAAATACCGTCGGGCAAAAAGCCCTTTGGTATGAAAGCTTTTGCTAAACATGGCCTTCATCTTGTTCACTTTAGTAAAAAATAAGCTATGGATAGTTGAAGGATCTTAATAACTTTTGTAACAAAGAGGCAACTCAACCAATTTGTTAATTCCAAGTAAACAAAAAATTCAAAGGCATTTTTCAAAAGTATGTTATAAACGCACCTTTTTTATTCAAGTTTGAAATCAACAATAAATTTTATTATAATTTTTGTAGCAGATAATATGTTTATTTTTCTAGCTATATTCGATTCAAATTATTTAATAATATACTCATAGTTGTACAAAATTTGTATAGAAAATAGGGACTTTAAAACTTTACCTTATTTGCTTGTTCCATTAAACATGTTTTTTATAGGTGTTGTACTTGATAAATGATTTGCAAATGGTTTATTGTAGAATACACCAACGGTGTACACGCTTGAGTAACAAAAAACCAAAAATAAAGTTTGATCCAAACGTGCATGAATAGTTATATAGGGGGGCTTGAATCTAGAGGCCTACTGTGACTTATTAGTCAAAATTGAGTCTAACTTAAATTTAGTATTAAATAAAATTGAAAAGCCAAGGGACCTATTATGACAATTTAGCAAGGTAATAAGGTCAATAAAAATTTATGTGCAAAATTATCTTCTTGAGAGTTATAAAGACAGGTTAAAATTTAGAGATTATGATTGCAAAGATATTTTAGAGATTTCACAGGTTGATTACTCGTCTATAACACATTACAAGCTCTAGAAAGAGGAAGTGACCTTTTTTGTGAGTGGGCTCTAGACTAGCTATGGGAACCTATTTACATGATAAATTCGGGTTCTCTTCAAAACTGACTAACCTGGTGAACATGTAAAACATTATCACAAGTAAACGGGTCAATACCTGTCACACCCCGAGCCGGCGGGCCGGATCGAATGTCCCGTCGGGCGGAATGGTCCCGGGGTGCGATATCGGGGTGATAATCGGAGTGATCAGATTGTATACATTGCACATGATATAAAATGAGAAAACACTAAATGAAATAGAATTACAAAGTTAAATTACATCAGTATCGTTCATAATTTAACAATGTAAATCTACTAATAACATCATAAATCTTCCATCTTGTATCTGCACAAGATGTACAAAATAACATGTATAATGATGTTCAAAATATGCATATCCAAAATGCTAGGTCCGCTATCTGGGCATCCTAGTCAAAAACACGAACTTCTTAGTTCACCAGTTCGTCACCTGAGAAGTCATGCAAACATAAAGTCAACACATGGCTGGTGAGTTCATATAGTTTTGTTAAAAAAAAACGAATTTGTACCAAACCTGTCCGAATGACAACCTTAACCTCACCAACAACCACCTATACTATCCAGTCAAGTATGCTTATATATAGGGCATACGTAGGGGACAAGCCACAGCCGCCATCCCACCACATACCGAACCACATAGCATATTGTTGTTAATGATAATTAAGCGTTTCATTCCTCATCATCAACACACCAGTTCTTAGTTCTTGTAGTTTCACAAAACATGGAAATCCTCCTGGTTCCTTAAGTTCATCACACAAACATGATCAACCATAGCATTTGTAGAAACAATTAAATTAAATGCTTAAAAAATGAATAAGTAAACATTTAAATAAAATCTAAGACCTAATGATTGGGACTTGGTCATACTTGAGTAGACTAGTCTAGCAATCAAGGTTCTTAGTAGTTGAGGAAATATGTAAATATCATCAAACATGCGACCTATAATCAATCAGTCTAGCTAGGACATCTTTTGATGTATAGGATTTTATAGTTCGTCTAGATCGTCCATGTTTGTTCTTGTTCGTATAGATCGTTATTTCTTTGGCACATGCTATCTTTGAATATTTCCTAGACATTCCTTTGAAAATAGATCGTTGTATATAGTTCTTTGAAATCACACCACTGAAAATAGCTCTTTGTTTTAGATCTTTAATTATTTGAAAACACACCAATGAAAATAGTTCTTTGTTTTAGATCGTTAGTTCTTTGAAAACACACCACTGAAAATAGTGCTTTGTTTTGAAACAACTATCTATTCTTGATGAATAAACAACCCAGTTTGAAAACTTGCAAATAGTTTATCTAGACAAAATCTAGGCTAATAATTATACGTGTAGAACATATATGAAGTAAAAGCATTTAAGTAAATATAATCCAAGGAAAATAATTTACGCATGCTTCTCAGCCCCGCGTTTGTAAAACAAAAATGTTTAGAAAAGGGGCAATGAACTCACATGTGTTGCTGTGCAAATGTACCACAAAAGATATGCGCACTCGTTGATTGTCGACTATGTATCTTTAGCACCTGAGTTGATTCATTACGATTTGAATACTATAAGTAGTTGAAGTTGACGTATATAGGGTTTCGGTCTCGGTGTGCGACTATGCGTCCTATACACTTCTAGTGTGTTACTAAGATTTTCCTTAATTATTCTCCGTTACATACCCTCTATGAACCCTTATCCCTTAGTTAATCACAACTAAACCCTATTTATATAAGGTTTATACTAATAAAAATACATGATCTTTTAAATAAGCTATCATTTATAAAGTCCTCTTTAAATTGCAAATATTAAGCTTATACATCACTTAAATTAGTTTGAAACATTTTAATAAGATAATTTATATGTCATTTTATTTTATTAAAAACATAAGTTATTATTATGAAAAATACAAGTTAAACGTGTTAGAACTTGAGTTAACCCAATTTAGATCAATTCCAAGTCCTTTGATAGTTCTTTGTTGCCCAACTTGATTCTTGTTCTTTCTTGAGATTGACTATCAACTAATTTATTCATTTGAACACTTAATTGATGGTCAATCTTGATGAAAAACTTTAAGTATTGGATGTTGGCATCCTAATGTCAATATCCCATACTTAGTCATTTCTCTTGAATTCCCATAGTTCTCATCTCGTTCTTTAATTCTTTGAAATCTCATGGCTACTTATCATGTCATTAACTCGATGCGAATTACTAAGTAAACTTAATTTATTAGTTTAGAAGTTCACAAGTTAATATCGATGGCCTTAGTATTTGGTTAGCACTTAGGTAACCCTCTTATACCCTCGTTGTAACATCACTGTATTTACGGTCGTCCGTACATCCGTACGATTGTACTGTTACGACATGATATAATAATTATTAATGAAAATGAATTACTGAATGCATGAAGTGATGATTATCACTGTTATTGGTATACATACTTAGAACATATTATTATACGCGTAAACCATGGGAAGTTTAGTTGTAACTCAACTAAACAGAACCAGAGAGTTTATCGCAGATGATTACACGGATCATGGATTTTGTTTTGGAATGAAAGGAATTAGGAGTTTGTTATGTTTTGGGTTGCTAAACATAGACAAGGACACATGGTCATGGTTTATCGAAATAGCGGTGGGACGGTGTAGGGGAGGTTGCGATCTACATATGCATATGCCCTATACATATGCATATTTCGGTCTATCATGGATGTGTCAGTGACTTGGTTTAGTGGGTTTGGGTTGAGAATTATAATATTCAAGATAATTAAATAATGGAAGTTGTAATAAAAACAATTACGCGATGGTGAGGTTACGGACATTATTTGAACACGAATATTGATTTAGAAATATTAACTTGATGATGTATTCGCGTGGGTGACGATTCACACGAATATAATTATTAAGAATAATATTATTAAACGATATTCCTTAAAGTGTAAATCGAGTTGAAATACGGTACGAGCGTCGGATTCGCAAAGGTGACGATATTTACGAATACGTACGCAAGTAACGCGTTTCGATGAGATAACAAAATAATATCAAACGATATTAAATTAATAAATGAAAACTAAGAAAAAATAAAATATTTATTAGGAAACATAGCCTAAAATAAAACCGAATAAATTGTTTTAATTAAATAAATAAACTATCGTAAATGATACTGAACCAGTTTTACGAAACAATTTGTTTAAAATCATTTTATTTTAACGAAATCTATTCATTTAAACGTTTTACGCGTTAAAGATGTTTTACGTTAAAAACTGGACATTTATTATAATTTATCGCGATAAAAACGAGACCGGGGACGCGGGATCACACGGGTAATTAAATAAGAAGAACTCCATCTCCTTCTTCACTATTCAACTTCCTCTCTCTCTCTAAAACACACACTCACGCACCCATTTTCTCTCTCTAGCTTCTCTCTACGATATATCGCTCGTCTCTCAACGAAATCACGAGATCTTGGCGCCTAAACGACCGTGTGATCGAGAGGAACAAGAAGATACAAAGAAATCCTGAGTTTGACCAACGAATCGAGGTAAATCTTGATTTTCTTTTCGGTTTCTTACACTAAACATCAACCGGTTGTGTTTTGTACTTAGAAAACGATTTTTAACAAGTTAGAACATTGAGTCGTGCATGTATAGACTAGAATCCATGAGTGCATCGGGCTGCCATGGCTGATATGAGTCGAAGATGACGATGAACAGCTCCAGATGCAGGTCGGCCGAACCTTTGGAGGTGCCCGAACCTTTCCTGCTTATGGCCGAACCTTTTTGTCTCCTCTAGCCACGAACCCTACCTGGTCGACTCCCACAAGCTGCGAACCTCTCCCATGTAGGCGAACCTACATGTTAGCCGAACCATAGCATTCTTTTTGGCCGAATCTATTATCACCTTGGCCGAACCCTAGGTTGATATAACTCATAACAGCCGAACCATGCATAGAGGCGAACCTATATGTGGCCAAGCTTAGCATTTTGGCCGAACCTTTGGCAGAGAACCCTGCACCTTGGCCGAACCTTGATGGTGGTCGAACCTTTAGTTCCCGAACCTGTAGGACTTGGCCGAACCTTCCTCTTCTTCTTGGCCGAACCTAGTGTGGACGAGCAAGGGCTGAACCTATGTTTTTCTACCATAGGTTCGCTGCCTCATTACCTAGCAAACCAAATTGATTATTAAATTGTGGTTTAGGGTCTTCTATCCTACACTTACTATTAACTGAGGGATTAGAGATAAACAAGAGATTATAAACGTGCATATATATATATATATATATATACATGGATGTATCCATACATGCATGCAAAATGCGAAAGTTGTCACCTTCTTTTTATAAATATAAGTCTAGACCTTGAGGGGATTATATAGTGAACATACTATGAGGATAACATAAGTATAATCTTTTAATTTAAATGGGGATTTTACTAATCTAAATTCACGATGACAACTTAATTAAGGGTGCATTTGCAAACATGGATATAGATATATGTATGGCAAGAGTAAACTAGAGGATCCACAATTAATCATAATATAATAGATAATTAAATCTAAAAAGTTGAATTGCTTTTAATAATAATTACCTATGAAATATTTAGTGTTTCGTTTTAACTTAGATTAAATAAGCTAAGTTAACAATACACTTAACAAATCAAGGAAAAACATATGAACACTCAATTGAAATGAAACGCTTATACTTATAAACACGAGCATTATAATAATTACAGGTTGGTTGTTGATTTGTGTACGCGAGCGCGCATTCTACAAACACACTGATTCTAAGGACTCAGGTGAGTTCTCATAATCTCCTTTTTAAACTGTTTTGTTTTAAAACTCGGAGGTGAGACATGTATACCAATTTTAAATATTATTTTGATAACACAAGGATGATACCTGTTTATCAATATGATATTCACATTATAGAATTATCATTATTTATGGATTATCACTTATTATCATATATCCGTGTAACATTGTCATTGACTTCGGTCAATAACAAAGATTACATGTATTGCCACTTGGATTATCACAACTCCATGAATTATTGCCTTTGACTTCGATTAATTGTATCAGTTTCATGTATTGTCACGTGGTTAGCCACCACTCCATGGATCATGTCTTTAACTTTTGTTAATCACATTAGTTCCATGTATTGTCACATATACTAATTGAGAATATTGATTGTTTGTGATTGGTTGAATGGATTGTGGTTGATTATCTATGATTGTCTATGATTATATGAGATGTGTGACTAGGTGTTTGTTTATGTGTTTGACTGTTGTGTTGGGATATGTGTTGGATTTTCACAGAAAGACCATAAGCTTTTATACTCATTTTAATCAAAAATTTTTATAAAACCTTTTAAACATAAACTTTTATATTCATTTTATAAAATACTTTTAAGTATAAAAACTTATGATTACTCACCAACTACTTCGTAGTTGACACTTGATTTTCTTACATGTTTCAGGTAATGAAGCTAAGTAGGTTGAGGAAGAAGAACTCATACTTTTGGGACATCATCATATAGGGTATTGGACTTAGCTAAATAACTGAAATTCTGGCGTTTAGAATTTAGTTAGATAGCTAAATCTCTTTTGTACTTGTTGTAACTATTTCATGATGAACATGATTTTTGTGTAATTAATTTGGTTGATTTAATGATATATGATGATTTGATTTAGATGCCCACGAGCTTTTGAACAATCTACACATCCCTCGTGGCATCCCGACATTTCCGCCATCGGTCGGGGTGTTACACTCGTCGATATTAACATCATAACCCATGGTTTTCTTGACAAAACCCAAGTGTTTTAATCCCGCTTGATTGTTAAGACATATGTTATGGGTTAAAAGAGTTTAGAAAGTCTTCGTGTTAGTAAAATCTTAATATCCATGGTTCTAAAAATCGGTTAACACCCAATCACCTAACTTAAACAAAGGTAACAAGAACCTAAACCACCATAGTTGAATGTTCATATAGTTATTTTTGTTTGAAATTATGCATAAACACATACCACATAGCTGGTAGCTTGCAAAACATGTCAAAACCTAAGATTTCTTAAACTAACCCAAAATCTGGAAATCGGGCAGTAGGCTGTCCCGACTTCTATAGGTCATAACTTGATCATAGGAACTCCAAATCAAGCAAACTAAAGCTTCATGATCAATTTTGGGATGTTAGATTTCTATCCATTATTTATAAGCTTTCTAATTCGTCCAAATGAGGCTCCAAACAGCTGGTATAAAATCAGTGTTCCATTCAGTACCTTCTGACTTAGGACACTGTTTTGACCCATTTAAAGTCCGAACCAATGAAACTTGTCTATGAAAGTTGTTCCTAACATATTGAACTAGTATGCTAGAAAGTTTCGTGAGTTAAATTGAACGTTTGCTATGTTAAAAATACAAAGGAACTGGTTGGGCAGAATCTACCGATACCATCAGTTCGATGAGGCCAAGTTACCCAGCCCCTAGGCCATCGATTCTTATCCTTGTCCAGTTCCAGCCCTTTCCAAACCTTAATCCAACATGTCCCTCAAGTTCCTAAGTCGATTTGGTGCAAATCTTAGGGGTTTAGAAGGCTGAAATCAGGCTGAAATCCGGTTGAAATATTAAGAACTTGCTGGAACAGTAACAACAATTTAAAACAGCTCGTTAGAGCTTGTTTTTACCTCAAATTCGATGATATTTGATCCAAACTTCATTCTAATATGTTCCTAACCTTCCTAGGTCTATTTTTGTGCAAGCCCTAAAGTTTAAAGGTCTGAAATGAGCTGAAAAATTCCAGTCGTTCGAGCAAGAACATGAATAGTATAAGTTTCTGAAAATCAGTGATTTCTCACTCAATTTTACCTCGTTTTTGGCTATTCAAAGCTCTATTTCTTCGTCTCTTCACGATCTATGTGACCTTTACGGTTTTTGTTATTTAAATTTAAATGTAATGGTGACGTCTTTATAATAAAAGAAAGTTCATGTGGGTTTTGTTAACACGATTCAAAATTTAAAACATATACATACATATCTACATACATATATACATACATGACTCTATTACATACATAAATATATATATATATATATTAATTTAAGATATGAATTTTATATATATATATATATATAGGGGAGGGATATTTTAAGAAGCTAAAAACCATGAGAAGTGTGAGAAGCAACACAGAAGTGACATGTGTAAATTAGGTTAAAGGGTATAGATGTCAAAATAAAAAAGGAGGTTGCACATGCAAGTCACATGCAACTTTATCCATTTTTTTAAACGTTCGTAACTATTTTACACGTTAACATTTTTTAAAAAAATTACACCATAAAATCAAGCGTTTTTTTACTTTTTTAACGAGTATAATATTACTATATTAAAAAAATTAACAAAACTAGATGTTAATGAAACTTGTGTTTTTATGGTGTTTTTGAACACTACTAGCAGAACATAAAACACCACAGGGCATTTTATGGTGTTTTTGAATGCAAAAAACACCATAAACAATTAAGTTTAAACCTGGTGTTTTTTAAGTTTCGTTTTATGGTATTATCGAATAAAATATATTGAAAAACACCATAAAGCACATTTATGCTTGATTTTATGTTGTTTTTGCTTTATGGTGTTTTTGCATGATGAAACTAAATGTTTTATGGTGTTTTTGAGCACTAAACAAAATAATAACGTTTAATTTTGCACTTGGTGTTTTTAAACTACATAATTTTACATAGGGGCATTTTATGGTGTTTTCTATGTGTATTTGCTGAATAAAAACACATCATGTATTTTAAAGATAAAACACCATAAAATATTGTTATTCGAAGAAAATTGTGAACTTAAGAAAAAACAAATAGAAAAACACCATAAAATATTGTTATTCGAAGAAAATTGTGAACTTAAGAAAAAACAAATAGAAAAACACCATAAAACATCATTTTTCTTTTTGTTTATTCATTAAAAACACTATAAAACAAGTAATTTTATGAACATCAAAAAAACCATAAAATGTTTAGTTTTCATGCACCTACGATAAAACACCAAAATTCGCAAAACACCACGTTGATTTACAAATAAAACGAATGTATGTATTCAACAACATGTACATTTGCTGAATGAAAACACCATGTGTATTTCCAAGATAAAAACACCATAAAATATTGTTATATGAGAAAAATTTAGAAGTGGCGTAAAATAAACACCATAAAACATTTGTTAACATTTTTGTTTATTTAGTGAAAAACATCAAAGTGTTTTATGAGCATTCAAAAAAACACCATAAACGCTAAGTTTCATTAACTTACGAAAAAACACCATAAAAAACCAGTTTCTTAAAACATATCAAAAACGCCATAAAATGTCCTGTGGTGTTTTATGTTCTGCTAGTAGTGTTTCAAAAACACCATAAAAATGCAAGTTTTATGAACATCTAGTTTTGTTAATTTTTTTAAACAATTAATATTATACTCGTTAGAAAGATAAAGAAATGCTCGATTTTATGGTGTAACTTTTTAAAAAAATAATAACGTATAAAAAAGTTATGAACGTTTAAAAAAGATGGAGGAAAATGCATGTGACTTGCATGCGCATATTTTTGCTAGATCTTCCATTCTACCCCTACTGATGGTTTTAACTTATAATTAATTACGAAAATACCACAAGATTAATCTCAACCACAAACAAATTGATCTAATGGTTGAGATCTCTTCTCACACTTCTCATGGTTTCTAGACTTTCTAGCCAAACCTTATACTATATATATATATATATATATATAAATTAGTTGTTCAAAATAAATTTTATTTAATAATATATTTGATTTAGACTAAAAGTTAGTAAGATACTTAAAAACTATAGTTTATTTATAAATGAGATATAAAGCTTATTTTATAGATAAATTTTTACAAATAATTGGTTAAAATATATAGTAATATAACTAAAACTTTCTATGGTTATAAAACTTATAAAGTTTTATTATTTTTAGACAAGTTAAGGTTAATTATAAAATTATAAATTAGATTCATAAACAATTTGTTCTTACTAGAATTTTTCAAATTTATTTTAAAGTTTTCTTTTATAAAATAAAAAATCAAAGAGGAATACTTGTTAAAGGAAATTATGGTAAAAAGTATCAAAACATAGAAATACAAGGGACTTGAACTATAACTTCAAATTCTTTCTTTCTGTTTTCTTTTCCAGCCACGATGAGGCTATATTCGAATGGTTCTTGGATTCAATTCAACAACCAAAACGTAATCTTTAACGCAATTGATAACATATATGCGTTTCTACACGATCTTGATTGAAACCGAAGCAATTAATTGAGAGATTGAATTCCTTTAAGACCTTAAACCTATACCGAACGTTTGCGCACAAAATACTACTTGAATTCGACAAAAACGACAACCAAAATCAAATTCCTTTGACAAGGAACTAGGCGACTTGTTTCTGAAACGAACCGAATCAAAAAGAAGCTCTGAATCGCTCCCAAACTCACAATCGAGTTCAAGCATTGCCGAGCACAAAGTCTTACTCAAACTCAATCAATTCGACATCAAATCAGGTGGGTAATAGTTTCATTCCATTCGGTTTTACCTAGGGATCAATAGCCCTATGGTTTTAACAACCCACAATCAACAATTCGAGTGATTTGAATTCTAGGGCTCATATGTTTCGGATGAGTATATAGGTTGTGAATATGTATAATCAAAATGAAGTTCTTCTCAATTAAAATGCTCAGATCAATGGTTAAACTCAATGATATGGAAGTGGTTGGTCGGGTGTTCGAAGCCAGGCCCAATTCGGGTTTTGTTTTAATTCTTTTGTTTTTGTTTTTTTTATTTATTTAAACCTATTAAATAAATAAATATAAAATAAATAGTGTAACAAAAATTCAGAAAAATTAGCTTAAGTATTTTAAAACAACTTTATAAAACAGGTAGCAACAATTATATAAGTATATTTTTTTTGTATAAACTTAATATGTGTTTAACTAAATTTTTATGTAAAAATAGAAAACGAAGTCTAAAATTATGAAATTTTACAGGAAATTATAAAACATTATTATTAGTCTTCTGTAATTTTTTTCATGATTTTTAGAAACTGTTTAGTATTATTTTACAATTAAAGGATTTAAATAATGATTTAAATCATTTATTATACTTTTAAATACATAAAAAAATTCTAATAAATTATTATAAACTCTAAAAATACTACTAAACAGAAACACATTTTTAATTTAATAAAATTGCATTATTTTATCATAAATGCAAATTATTTCTTTAAAACTCCATTATAAACATAAATAGGTTTATAAATGTATATTAGAAAAATTATATATAAATTATTCTGATTTATAAAATACCTAATATATTTTATTTATTATATAAATAAAATATCATAACTCATATTTATATTATAATAATCATAAGTCTTATAGTCATAATTTATTTTATAAAGCTAATACAAAATTCTTAGAACCAAAAACTTTAGTCTAAATCCCAAAACTTTAGGAATACTAATGTAATTAGGATTCCTTAGTTTAGAATCAAAGTATCAATCTTGATTGTTTATTCATTCATACTTATTCATTTTAGGGTAACGCACGATTTGTTGTTTAGCAACAATTGTTGTTATACCACTTGATTATCGCTACGCAACCCGTGAGTTTTCTTATACTCCTTTTTTACATTTTTGTAATCTTTGGGATGTTGCACATGTCATATCAAACAATGTTATTCTAGAGTCATAAACAAATACTATGATGCAATTCTATAGTTTAAGTTAGAATTAGATTTGAATGTTATGTGTTACCTATTTATTTGTATATCTATGTGTTATTATTATGGGATTATCATATACAATACATTAGTACTAGTAGCCTTTAATTAACATGACTTATGTTCATGTTTAATATTAAAAGTGAAATTGCCAAAAACTATTTAGTATTACTAGTAGCCTTTCTTTAGTGACTTTGTGTCATTATGTTAGAAATATGAAATTGCCAAAATCATATTATCAAACATTGTGGAACATATATATATTTAGATCAATTCTTATTAGACTATTGTTGCATCTTATTTCTTATATATACATATATCAAATTGTATGAGAATCTCACCAACTATGCAAATAGTTGATCAAAACTCTATTTTACATGTGTAACAGGTTAGTGGCTTGGATGTAGATACAGTTAAGCTATTTGGACCTAGTTAATAAAATAAACAATGTTATTTACTTTGATTTTGAATTGTAATGTTAGTTTATGTGTTGTTTTGTTTTGAACAATGTGGTTTGTTGAATGATGTTATGTTATTAATGAATTGGGATTAATAACTATTGAAATTACAAAGTAGCACCATGAGTTATGAACAATCAAACTCGCGCCTCGACGTGTTCCGCCGTCAGTCGGGGTGTGACAATCTACGCGTTGCTACGATCGTTTAGACACCAAGAACACCCAATTTGGTGCATATTTGAGCAAGATCTAAGTGTTTTAATGAGAGGAAAGGTATAAAAGAGAGAGTTACGGGTTTGGAGAGAGAGATCATGATTTTTGTGATGGTTAAATGGTATTCAAGGTCTTTTATGGTTTTTAAACGTTCAGGTTCGTTCGGTTTTGCTCGGTTTCGTACGTACGCGTCGGTTTCGATTTTTCTCGTAACGAAACATTACGATCTTTTAAAATAAGGTTTTCTAAATTATTTTAGGTGGTAATTCCTAATAAACTAACTAGATATCTTTCATTTATTTTTTGCATTTCAAAAACGCTTAAATTTTACGGTTTAATCGAATTATACGGTTTTCGCGCGTATTCGTTCGGATCGTCACCCGTACGAATACGACGACAACTATACTTTTCGATTTGATTTTCTAATTAATGGGCATCGTTCAGAACGTTAAACTTACAGATATATTCGTGCGAATCGTCACCCACACGAATACTCCGTCGGTTTAATATTAACATAACGACATCCATTATTGTTTTGTTCTGTACAACCTCACATATGTTTATACATAATAAATCCTAACTAAAATTCACATAATAGTTCTGTGTTGTCAGATATGATTCTGACTGTTTAACCATGGATTTGCAACATGTTTCTGAAATAAATGCGTAATTGATTCATATTGAACATGTTTCTGAAATAATACACATGTAATATACATAGTTCGTACCTGATCTGCTGTACAAGTCACTGTTCCGGCTACGGTTCCGGCACTGATGTTACAATACACTCGAAAGAAAATCGTCTTTAGGGGGAATTAAACTTGTAACATTTTATATTGGATTGCAAAACCACTAAATCTTGAACCTTGGAACAAAATTGAGAAATAAGTTGCAAAAAAGGGACAATTACTCTTTCGAGAGCTTGTAATGTGTAATTGACGAGTTATACTCCAAATTCAATTTTCAATCCTTGTGAAATATCCAAAAATCTTTATAGTCACAATATCTCTAGATTCAAGCTTGTCTCTATAACTCTCAAGAAGATAAATTTGCAGGTAGATTTGTATTAACATTACTGGTTTGCATGTCACAATGGGTCCCTTAGTTTTTCAGTTTCATTTATTGCTAAACTTAATCAATTTAGAATTTATGACTGTGAAAACCCACTTATGTGGTCAACCCTTACTACCCCTAAATCCCGACAAACCGGGAGAAACTATGTCACATCCCCAAATTTACCACTTACGGAGTCATACCGCTGGGTGTGAAGTAGTAAATTGTTTACACATCACATCAATTAACATGAAAATGTTCAAAAATGTTCATAATGCATGCTTGACTCTCCATGGGGCTCCTTATGTGCAATCCTATGCCTTAAGCGTTCTGATTACATGAGAAAAACATGCTAAAATGTATCAACATAAAGTTGGTGAGTTCACAGGTTTAGTTCAAAACTAAAGTAAGCAGCTTGTTCATATGTATCCTGTTTTATCAAGTTTGACGGGCCCAAAGTCCAAAATGTCAATTGCGTCACTACCGAGACTACACTGTTTGTTCTTGCCTCCGCCATGTCTATCGTAAAAACAATGGCATGTTAGGTTGAAGTTACACACGTCCTGAACTCCAGTAAGTATTGGCGTCGTATGGGGTTTGTCAAACTCAATAGTACTATCTAAGTTCACCTCGTTGTGATTCATTAACGGTTTGACTGTGCTAGAACTTTATACGATATACAACACTTATGAGTTTGTCTAATAAAGCCAGCAACATATTATAATGTTTGTCAAATCGTTTTGCGTGTATTCTCTCCCAGTTTGAAGTTTGAAAACAATTAAATAGAAAATGGGTTGTAAACTCACCGGTGCTTGAGTTTGGTTTGCTTGTGAAACGTTTGTCCTTTATCTTTTACCTATATCACATAGGTGGTATGAGTTCATGTTTGTGCTGGTCCATAGACCATGTGCGTGTCCAAACAATTCCAAGTTGTTGTGTTTGACTATGTTTAACCGTGTTTGACCAAGTTTGACCGTGTTGACTCAACGACCCGTTGGTGACATATTTAGTTTGTTAACATTTGTTTAGCGTTCATTGGGTGTCCTTAATTAACAAGTTGTACACATAGACATATCATGCATGTTCATCACGTAAATTACTATTTATAGTAAGTTTCAATATTTAACCGGTTTCTATTTTTAATAAATTTCCCTATTTGGCAAGTTTGCATCAGAAATCACTTTTTTATCAATCCACGAATGCTAGTTCATGTCAACATATAACACGTCGTCATATATCATCAAGCATGCTCATAATATGTTTTTAGTTAACTAAAGTTACTATATTTAGTAAGTATGTTATAATGTCACGTTTTCATACAAATAATCATGCATGCATTTATATATCGTCATATTTTAGCATATCCTATCATATTTAATCATTAAGCATGTTTAATAGTTCTAATCTCTCAAACTCCCCAATTAAAGTTTTTATTTATAGAAAGTTATGTATTTAACTCGTTTTCATAATAATCAAACAATCCTAACATGTTTCTATGACCATTAACATCACTTTAACACTTATTCCTAGTAAACATCTACATGCAATGCATGTTCCTTAGTCACAAAGTTTCCATATTGGAAATGTATGAAAATAAGCTTGTTTTCTCACATTTAACATTCCTAAAGTGTTATTAGACACATTAGTAGACATAAAATCATCATTTGAAACTATATAACATGTCTATAACAACATCTAGCAACCATTTACTCATCAAAGTTTCCTTTTATGGTAACTATTGCTAATACTCACAAAATGACATCAATACTCAACTTAGATCATTCTCATGCATCAAATCAGCTATTAAGACCTTAAATACAAGTTCATAAGCTTACAAATTCGTGCATGTGTTAAGCTTGGGAGTTGCATGTGTGTGTGTGTGTATGATCTTGCATGTGAGTTTTTATGTACAAACAACCATTAAAACTACCTCACAAGGCTCTTGAAGGTCTAGATGCATCTAGAACAGAAGTTAAAATGCTCTGGAAGTGACTGATAAGGGTTCAACATAAGGTACAAAGGTGTGATGATCTTGGTGAGCTCCTCCAATGCTTTCTTTTAGCTTCAAGGCTTCAATACTTTAATGTGGCTTCAAGAACAAGCTTGGAATGCAACTACAGGGCTTGGATGGTGGTTTGCAACAGCTTCTAGTCAGGTAGGAGGGTATAAGTCGAGTAAAATGAGTAAAATGGTAAAGAAGTGAGATGGTGAAGTGGGGTGGTATTTATAGGATTTTAGCTGTCTGGGACCCGTCACGTACCGCCAAGCACAAACTATTCGATCTCGGTTCTTGCCTTCGTCACGTACCGCCAAGTGGAAAACGATCGGTCGTCGCGTACCGCCTCCGTTTTCGGCTAAATTCAAATCTTCTCGCCCAACCCATCGCGTACCGTAATGGTTTTCATCGGAATTGGTCGCGTACCGCGACAAATCTAGGGCAGAACCAAGTGCATAAATTTCGTCATTCGTTTGTTTCACATTCGATTGTGTTCGTTTCGTTATCGTTTCTCAACATACGTTTGAGTTCAGTTCATCATGTGTTCACGTATTAGTTATAGTTATACGTTTGACTTCTTATTTCTTAATTCACCAACGTTCGTGATTTCAAGACACATGCGTGCAAATCACGGAAATTCCTCGAATTACCGTTCGAATTGTTTGTGTTTGGACTAACGTGCCTCGTATCACACTAAATTAATCTAATTTAAGTGCCACGTATGATTAAACATTTAAATAATTTTGAGATTCGAATGTGATTGCTGACCTGGATTTTACGGGATGTCACATAATCCCTTATTGAAAAGAATTTCATCCCGAAATTCAGCTCGTGTTGTTCATGCTTGTTGTGTTCTCGAACATGTGTGTCTTTATTTTTCATTTGGTCCTCACGCTCCTACGTAAATTCCGGTCCACATTTCAAGTTCCATTGAACTTTAACTATGGGAATGAGACTAAGTTTGAGCTTCTTGATTTCGCGGTCCATTATTTCGATCGGTTCCTCTACAAAGTGTAGTTGTTAGTCTATCTGGATCTCCTCCGGTGGAATTGCAAGTGTTTCGTCAAACAGACACTTCTTTAGGTTTGAAACATGAAAGACGTTGTGCACACTGCTTGGTTCGCTTGGTAGGTTTAGTTTGTAGGCCACGGGGCCTATTCGTTTGGTGATCTCAAAAGGAATATAACGAGGGTTTAGCTTACCTCGTTTCCCGAATCGAATCACACCCTTCAGGGTGATACCTTGAGAAAAACCTTGTCTCCTCCTTGGAATTCCAAACGCTTACGTCTTTTGTCGGAATAGCTCTTTGTTGGTCACGAGCTGCTGCCATACGATTCCGTATTTGCGCGGTCTTCTCTGTCATTTCATGCACAAGTTCAGGGCCAGTGAGTTGGCTTTCTCCCACTTCTGCCCAACAGATGGGTGATCGGCATTTACGTCCGTATAGTGCTTCAAACAGTGCATATTTTATACTGGAGTGATAATCGTTGTTGTAGGAGAACTCCACTAATGGTAAGTGAGTTTCCCAACTGTTTCCAAAATCGATCACGCATGCTCACAACATGTCTCCAGTGTTTGTATCGTTTGTTCACTCTGCCGTCGGTCTGTGGATGAGATGCAGTGCTCATATCCAATCTCGTTCCTAGTGCCTTATGTAAGGATTTCTAGAAGTGTGCCGTGAATCAACTGTCTCGGTCTAAGATTATCGAGATTGGTACTCTGTGTCGAATGACTATTTCCTCCAAATAGATTCGAGTTAATCTATCAAGATTGAATGTTTCTTTGATTGGAAGGAAATTTGCTGATTTCGTGAGTCGATCGACAATTACTCAAATAGTGTCCAAATAGGTTCGAGTTAATCTATCAAGATTGAATGTTTCTTTGATTGGAAGGAAATGTGCTGATTTCGTGAGTCGATCGACAATCACTCAAATAGTGTCACAACCACTCGTGGTTTTGGGTAACTTAGTGATGAAATTCATAGAAATCTGTTCTTATTTCCACATCGGTATTTCGGGTGTGTTGTACCAGTCCTGATGGCTTCTGGTACTCAACTTTGACCTTTGAGCATGTCAGCCACTTGCTTACATATGTAGCAATGTCAGACTTTATGTTTGGCCTAGAGGTGCGCAAATCGGGTTTTTTTTGGAACGGTTTCGGTTCCTGTCAGCAAAGTCAAGACTCAGTTCCGGTTCCAATTCCGGGTTCCGACCGGTTTTTGACCGGTTCTGGTTCGGGTTTTGGCCGGTATAGGTGGAACCAGTTCCGGTTATAATTTGTCTGAAAAAACCGGACCCGTTTGTACCCACCGGTTCGGGTATGACCGGTTCTGGTTCGGGTTGTCGGTTCCGGTTTCTTTTGCCCACCTCTGGTTTTGCCACCAGTAAGTCATTTTAAGGTCATTGAAGATTTAAATACTTGAAGATTGTCAAAATTGACCTAAGGTTGGTTTTTAAATAAAAACATGTTTTAGAACCCAAACTTGTTTACAAATGCACATAATTCCCACTTAATTTTGATTAGATAAAAATTGAAGTAAAAAACTACGCATAATTTCACCAGTTGTGAAGATGGTTATTTTAAAGAATCAATTAGATCATTTTTAATTTAGAAAATTATTAAGCTTGTTGCCTAATGATTACCCGTTTGACTTCTATATAAGAGCTCATGGGTTCGAATTTGGATTGAGAAATATTTGTTGAGACAAGATCAGGAATGCTACCAGTTATGGGGTTCCTCTTAGGCTGGGCTTAAGCGCACGGCTGAGAGCTTTAAATCCGAGAAGACTGTTGAAATCTCATATTGAGTGTCGTCGTACTAAGCCTTAAAAAAACTATAAAATTTTATTTAAAAAAAATAAATGCAAATTAATTATAACAGAAATTAATGATTTGGTCATATTAAAATATAAATAGATTACTACTACTACTATATTATTTTTAACATTTTTTTACTACTGAATACCACCTACTTTTGTATTTACAAGTATTTAACTCAAAACAACTTTTATGAAGACAATATCAAAGCCACTAACATAGGCTAAAAGTACATACAATATCTTTGAATCAAAAGATATAAAAAATATAATAAAAAAGAATTAGCATGGAACAAGCTGTGAATTGAAACTATAGATGTGATTGAATATAAATGTCAATAAAGTCAACTACTAGAACTGTGCCTAAAAATCTTGAAGAATAAAAACTTCCCTACAAACATCAGTCAAACAAATAAACAGCAACATCCTTACCCATATCACACACTAAACTAAACTAATCTCTACTTACCAAAAACAAAGTCTGCTAGTGAAGCTGCTATCAACATCAACACTTTGACAGAAAAAAAGCCCCAAATCAAATCACCGTTTGACATGCATCCCCCTTTATTATCTTTTTTGACAGTTTGTAGCATTCTAATCGTTAATCTCCCTGGAAAACAATCATGTAACAAAGATTATAATTAGAGATGGCAATTTAGTTATGAACATGTCAATTCAAGTTATGCTTCATTTTTTAACAGTTTAGACTTTAGAGGTGGCACGGGTCGATTCTAGGAGCGCTTAATTCCAACAGGTCAAACAAACAAACATACCTAGTAAAGTCTTACAAATCAATGGGGTCTGAGGAGGGTGGGTGGAAGGCAAACTTTACCCATGTCCCAATGGAATAAAAAGTTTGATTATGTAAAGACCCGATAAAGTAAAATATAGCTTCATGGAAAACATGTCTCAAAATCACCCAATGTGTATGCACAAAACCTATTAATTCATTCTATTAACAAAATTAAATCATTTTCATAACTATAATTGATATAAAAAACTTTGAAAGCAAACCTCTTTTTCCCTAGAGATAAAGGTAAGGTTTGCCTACATCCCACCCTCTATGGATCTTACAAATAGTTGTAATGAGTGGGTTTTACTGGGTATGATTGTTGTAATTGATATAAAAAACTTCACAACAATTCGGTCAAAATGTGCCTATTAGGTTAACCCACGTCACCAAGAGGTGGCAATTTAGTTATGTATGGGTCGATTCATGTTATGTTCATTTCAAATGTGTCAAATAAGCTGAATAAAAATATAGCTCATGGAAAACATGCCTAAAACTTTAGATCACCCAAAGTGTGTGCACAACAGCACAAAACTTACTAATCGACTATATAACAAATATTAAATTATTAACTCAGAAAAATATCATTTTTGTATGTGCATTTGATATTAAAAGTTTCATAATAATTTGGTCAAAAGGCACCTTTAACGCAATCTCACGAAGATCGAGTTCGACTGGTACAAAGATGACCTCCTCACCATCTTGATTAAATAGAAAAATTCTAGCTTAAAATGAAAAGAGAAATTGCATATATCCCCTCTAAACTTGCAAATTTTCATATTTCCCAAAACAAAAGTATTAATGCCTAATATACAATTCTTTAAGAATGATTTAGGAAATTATGAAATTTTACAATTTCAGAAGGAAATATATGCAACTGCGCAAAAGAAAACACTTACTTGCAAGATCTCTTATTGTGACCGAGCCCTTTACACTTGCCACATTGGAGTTGGCGTTTAAGGAAGTCAGACGGTCCTATACGACCAGCTGCAATCTTCCTAATCTTGGTCCTACCAGGTGTGCGCATAGTGGGTGGAGGTGTAACAAGAAACACACCATCTTCAGTCTCGCTATCCATTAACCGTTCCACATTTGGTATCGGATGAATCGAGTCTGCATACGTCAAATGGTACATCTCAACATGAAAGTACCTAGAACAATGGTATACGGGCTCCTCGAGTATGTATCCAAACAGCAATAGCATGACAACAAGGCAACCCGTAAGCAACCATCCTTTGCAGCTACAATCCCAATTCTCAATATCGACAATCTCAATCATTTCACCATATCTCACCTCAAATTTGCTTCCATGTACCCTCAACACTTGAACTGATCGAGCTTTTATGATTTCATTCTTTAGCTTTTCTTCCATGGAGGGTGTGTTAAACGGGTCATCCATTGACTCGACTCGACTCTTCGTGTGTAAATCAATTGCATCATCTTCCCCCTCAATTCATCAATCATTTGGGTTATAGGCAACTCGTTTGCTTTGAGACCCATGAGTAAAACTGATGCCCGAAATTAGACGTCATATGGTTAACCTCAACCCGCCAAAAAACGCGTTAGCCCAATGGTCAGGCTCGCTTCTTATAAACCACATTGTAAGCTTCAGGTGAGATGGCTTTTATGTCTTCAGTACACTTCTCAAAAGCCTCAAGTTTAGGTGCGTGTGCAGCTGCATAAAGATCTTCAACCATGAGACGCCGAGCATCGTGTGAAAAGTGACCCTTTAAATCTTTATTAAGTTTTTCGGCTAAATATCCGAGGCAATAAGCATGATAACACTCCCCACCAAATATTCCCTTAACGACTCACGTATACCCTTCTGAAAATCAGCCACAAAAGTGATCTGCCCCGGGGCCCCAGCTGGGTAGACCATGGGTTTGAGTTGAGTTAAAAACCAATGCCATTATCATCATTTTCCTCATCAACAACCGCAAAAGCCACGAAATGCGCCATCATCACCATCGCTGCTGTTGCAGTCAACAACATGCCCTGGTATCGCGAGTTTAATGGCGTACCGTCAAGAAAAAGAAGCGGTCGACAACCTTGTAAGAAACCCGAAACAGAAGCATGAAAACAAACAAACAGACGGTGAAAGCTCGAATCTTCTTTCGTACTGAAATTAGCAAGACTCCCCGGATTCGTGTCCATTATTTTTTCACAAAAAAATGGTAATCCACTGTATGCATCTTTATATGAACCCAAAAGTTGTTCTCTTGCATACTCCTTAGCTCGCCTCGCTTGTGAATAATTCAATCTATTCCATAATCTCGTTTAAGCTCGGTAGCAATTTCTTTAGGCTTAATTTTGGGAGATTCTTTAACTTTTCTTAATAAATCTCCGACCCAGCTTCTTTTAGCCCGAAAGGAGCTTTTGAGGTAACACCTTGGCAGTTATGAACCGGTCTCATTGTTTTGATACAAACTAACTGAGTGGTGGAGAGTTTTGATGCATGGATACGCCAAGGACATCCTTCGGCTTTGCATTTCACAGTTACCCGTTGGTTCTCATTCTTCTTGTACACAAAGTTGAATGCGTGTGCAATTGAGTATTTCCTTAATGCCTCCCGGAATTCAGCTAACGAATGGAATCTTTGGCCAACACCGGTTATAAGATTCTCCCACTGTCTTGCAGCTATGCGTTGATCATTCTCAATCGCGACCATAGGGAATGGATTTTGAGGAAATTGGAACAGCTGCAGCCATAATTTCGTTTGTTGTCTCAATGTTGGGATGCTGCTCGTTAAGAGCCAGAGCCACTGTGTTTGTTACGGGGGGAGCTGCTTGAACAACTGCTGTTTCCATATTTGGTGCTGTCTTCTGTGGCCTACACAATTATAAAAAATCAAATAGTATCTATCATAGAAGCTTATGTTAAAAGGAGTATGGTGTTTTGATGTATGATTTGTGATTGGTGTTAAACGAGCTTGCTATTAAGTGACTGGTGTTAAACGAGCTTGCTATTAATATGATTGGTGTTTGGATGTAAGTGATTGGTGTTAAACGAGCTTGCTATTAATATGATACTTTTTTAAAATATATAAAAAATTTACATCATATTTATTTTAGTTATTCATTATTATAAAGTTAACTAAATAATATATTATGGCATATATAAATATAATAACTATCAATGTATGAAAACATTAGTAAACATATACATATAAATTAATTAAATAATTAATAAATAATGGACGATCTAGGCCTAGGCTGGCTTGAGCTTGAAAAACTAGTTATGAGCTAAGCTTGAGCTTTGGTAATAGAGCTGGAAAAAAGCCGAGCTCAAGTTTTGAAGAGTTTGGGCTCAATTCAGCTTGTTTACACCTAATTGTCACCACACCGGCTGCCACCTCCAAAACCCATGCCATCAGGATCGAACTTCTTTAACAAATAAACTAACAAACATGATTATTCTATCACCTCCAATTCCTTTGGCAAAATTATAACTCCAATGTCACGTTCCCTCAAATTCCAATTTCTTTGACAAATTTTAAGTTCTTACCAAAAAATTAAGTTAACTAAATGCCATCTTAGTTAATCGTTTATTTTTGCAGCTGTATAAATCTGATTGTTTGACAGCAGAATCTGAATATCCAAGCTTATTGTTATGACTTCAAGTCTCCATAATCAACTTCAAAATGCAATAATCATGTGAATCATAGAATGTGATTTAATTTACCTACGTGCAGGCTGCTTTTTCTGGCATTTTTCCCTGGAGGGGCTTCTTTCATAATAAAGACCTCAAGCTGATCAGCTTCCTTGTAGTAACTCACCATTCTTTGAAAGTCCTTGTCTTTCGATACGGTAATGAGATTCTTCTTATTCCCAGGCAAGAAGTATTTGATGATCATCGCGTCAACAGTTGAATCAATAGTTTCTGCTATTTCTTGTTTGAATCCACTCAACTGCATATTCTCATCAAGATCAACAGCGTACGCCTCACCACCAATATAACTCATAGACCCATCATCATGAGTTTCAAAATCGCCACCATATTGGCAAATTGCTATCATCTTCTTTGATAGAACTATGGCCATCTCTACAACACCACAAAAAGTCAAACCCTGATAGAAAAAGATGATAAAATACACAATTTATCACGATTTACAAACCAACTCCACAAATATAATTCAACTTCTACAAGTTTTTTTTTTGTAAAAAAGATTATGAACCATGCTCATAACTGATTACAAGTTAACCTACTAGATTGATGTATTAATCAGAAACACTCATAATTCAGAATCATACAACAGTGATAAGTCAATACCAAATCGAAGAGGTCAAACCCTACAATCTGTAATATGTGACACACTGTCATGAAGGAAGAGAACCCAATTTCAATCTGAAAAAGATTAAGAACCATGCTTATAACTGATTACAATTCTACAACTAAACGGATGATATTGATGAGAAACACCCATAATTTAGAATCACACGAGTACACGACAATGATAAGTCATACAAATCTAAGAGGTCAAGCCCTACAAATCAAATGAAAACAACACAATTTCAATCATAATATTCATATAAAGTTATAGCAGGGGAAGTCTCATAATATCATAAACAAACAACAGTTCATGATTACATGTAATATCAGAATCAAAACTTATAGCTGTTATTATTATCATAATCTCTCTCCATTAAAGGGTGAGCAAATTCTTCAAATCTTCTACATTAACCCAATTAAGATGTGTTTTAGATTACACAACCCATGGTGCAAGCTGTTCCAAAATCAATTTAAATCTAGAGTATCAAATCTACCTCCACACTGTACAAGATAATCAATACATAAAACCCGTTACTGAAACAAAATCTACAGTTATTAACCCAAAATCCTTAATCCAAATCAAGAAATAAAACTGAGGCTTGAAGAACATCTATAACCCAAAACAAAAAAGTCAAACCCCACAATTCGGTAAGCTAAAAAAAACCCCAAAATCAGAAACGTCAAAATTGTTCGAATTAACCAATTTTAGATCAAATTGAGCTCAGAAATCGATGAAGATTCATGAAAAGAGCCCAATTGGGGGTGAACATGTTTTGTTTGGGGGTTAAAGATGGGTAAAATAGATCGAAATTGGAGGGGGAAATAAAGGGGAATACCTGGTAAAGATTAGGGTTGAAATCAGAAAGTTTTGAATGAAATTTCGAGATCTGCCCTTGAAGATTGCAGGGTTTGAGTAGACGAAGAGATAAAGAAGGGGGAAGAGAGGCGGATCTGTTGAAACTTAGGGGGTGCAACATATTTATATACCAATTATATCCTTATCCTCAACTATTCATTTAGGGTTATACTTTATGGTTTTTTTTATAAAAATTTCGGCCTAACTACTACTACTCTCTAGTTTTAGAGAATTACAAACTAAACGGTTGGGTTAGATTGACCGATTGAATAGTTATATCTGTTATTAGTTTAAAAGATGGGTTTTAATGTTTACTGATTTGAATTGATTTTTTTCTAAAAATTTATGCGTATACACACTATATATGTTTAAAAATCATAATCATGTGTCA